>CM042175.1:6732852-6899053 GCA_023376005.1 Doryteuthis pealeii
TGGAGTCTATTCTTTGAAGGAAGAGACATTGCAAGGATTGTCGGTAATTCAGAAAATGTTCATTGATCACTTTTTAGCTTGTAAACTAGATATGTTTACTCTCTCTCTCTCTCTCTCTCTCTCTCTCTCTCTCTCTCTCTCTCTCTCTTCTTGTGCGCTCACCCTTTTTTCATTCTCTCTCTCTCTCTCACATACAATGTCTATCTTTCTCTGTATGTATCTCCCTGTCTGTCTCTCTTTCTGTTGGACAAGCGGTTCGAGCTCAACGAATAGGACAAACACAGGAAATGTAAGTTAGTATTTTACAAGAGTTTTAAGTGAAAAGAAAGTATTAAAATTTATTCAGTAAACTAACATAGAGTATCAAGTTGTATTACGTATTTTGCAGTCAGTAGTTTGACGGAAGCGATAACGCAAGGATTGACTGAAATTCAGAAAATGTTCGATTTGTTTTGATCACTTTTTAGCTTGTAAAATAGCCACTTTAAGCGGTCCCTCTACCTCCTACCTCTCTCTCTCTCTCTCTCTCTCTCTCTCTCTATTATCTTTCTCTCTTTCTCTTTATCGATCTCTTCTTTTCTCTCTCTCATCTATCTGTCTGTCTGTCTGTCTCTCTCTCCGTCTCTCTCTCTCTCTCTCTCACCTTCTCTCTCTGTAATTATATCTCTGTCTTTCTCTCTCTGTCTCTCTGTCTATACCTCTCTCTTTAAGTATTAGCATTTATTGGGATGAGAGTAAGATTAGACTATCAAACCATATTGGGTTATTAGGAGTCAATTCTTTGAAGGAAGAGACATTGCAAGGATTGTTGGTAATTCAGAAAATTTTCATTGATCACTTTTTCGCTTCTAAACTAACCATGTTTAGTCTGTCTGTCTGTCTGTCTGTCTGTCTCTCTCTCTCTCTCTCTCTCTCTCTCTCTCTCTCTCTCTCTCTCTCTCTGAGTGAAATTTTATTTTGAATTTTTTTCTTTGAATTTTTGAATTATTTTCAAAATAAAATTTCACTCTGATGAAGGTCGAATTTTCTCTGTGTACGGAATATTTTTACATTTTTCTATTATTATTATTTCATTTGTTTATTTAATAATAATAGTTTGAATCGTGTACACATAGATAAACTGACCGCAACACATGTGTAAGTGCTATTGATTAAATTCATCTTTTATTATCCATTCTGTACTTTCATTTCTTTATTCATTCTTCCTCATATATATATATATATATATAATATATATATATATATATATATATATATATATATATAATAAGTATTCCACAGACACGTGCTTCGAAGTATCACTTCTCATCAGTGTGGTTATACAATTAACAGCTACCCTGACCGGGTTCGAGACCCGAATGATCTTTCATTCGCCAATCCTTTTAACCGTACGGCCAGAGGCAGCTGTCAGAATATTTAATCGCTACATTTCTAAGCGGAAATGAATTCACTAGACGCCTCAAACATTTGTAAACAAAGCGAGGTTTAGCTACACGCCAGATACGGTGAATCCGCAATTAAATCCCTATCTAAAGTGCTCGACCAAAGTGGGAGCATATATGATAAATTTATATATATTATATATATATATCATAAACAAGTTAATCCGCAGACACGTGTTTCGAGGTTTCACCTCTCATCAGTGTGGCTACACTTTAACAGCTACTTCTACCCGGGATCGATACCTGACTGAATTTTCGTCTGCCAAGTCTCTTACCCGTACGGCTATTAGCGGCTGTCAAATTTAGAGAATATTTAATTGATACATTTCTAAGTGGAAATGAGTTCACAACAGTCCTCTAACTTTGTAAACAAAGTGAGGGTTAGCTATACGCCAGACGATGAAACGGTCAGAACTCATATCAAAATATAGACATGAAAACAAATACTTATTAAGTCGCTTAAAAGCTAATTACTTCAAAGACTAAAATAATTTCCCAAAACTTTATACAAAATGTACATAAATAAATAAATGTGTAGAAAATACTAAAAATGAAAAATATCCCTCTCTATATATAATATAATAAGATACATATATAAAGGTTTTACATATCTATTTATTAGGTGACAAAGGAACATTCAGAACCATATTGGTTTCATGCGATGCAATCCCATGATAATATTCGATAGCAGACCAGAAATTCGATTAGACCGTCGTGAGACAGATTAGTTTTATCCTACCGATCGGCACGTGTGTTACGTCGGCCGTGGCCACTACTATCCCGTCCAGTACGAGAGGAACCGCGGGATCGGAGCAACGGTTTGCGTGCTCGCTCAACGAGCGGCGGTGCCAAGCTGCCTCCGCGCGCTAACGGCTGAAAGCCTCTAAGCCGGAACCGCGACCGGTGTCGCCACGGTATTACGAAAGCGTCTCTTTTCGTTCGCTGGTAAGGCTATTGTGCATAGAACTCCGAGAATAATAACAACTGCAGAAGAATGGCTCGTACTAAGCAGACTGCCCGTAAATCGACTGGTGGAAAAGCTCCCTGCAAGCAGTTGGCAACAAAAGCCGCTCGTAAAAGCCCCCCAGCTACAGGAGGAGTAAAGAAACCCCATCCTTACAGACCGAAACTGTGGCTCTTCGAGAGATTAGACGTTACCAAAAGTCTTCAGAGCTTCTCACAAGGAAGCTTCCATTTCAACGCCTTGTCCGCGAAATCTCCCAAGACTTTAAGACTGACCTCCACATATAATAATACTAGACAAAACGTGAACCATTGAGTTCTGGGCAGATTAGGCAAAAATGAGTTAGCAAAGTGAAGAACATTTTTTAAAATATATAGCCGGACAAAATATTAAAATCATTTTGTAAGCTTTCTAAGAAAGGGAATCCTTTGCCTAATTTAAGCTGCTTGTGAAATTTAACATAGATATACATTTCAAATTCTCCCCCCCTCTCTCTCTCTCTCTCTCTCTCTCTCTATCTATCTATCTATATCTCTCTCTCTCTCTCTCTCTCTCTACCCTCCCAGAGAATCTAACATTATAAAATGAGGAGGTAACCAAGAGATACATAGAGAGGGAGATAGGGATAGGCAAAATAAGAGATTGGTCATTTTTTACTTAATTAAACCTCCCTCACATCTATATATGAGAACACTTCAAACGAATTTAACTCAAAGAAGTTTTTTCACCGAACGAATGGACTCGCTACTTCTAACATCCTTCTCTACCCGGAATATAATGTCCTGTCAAACATTCCCTTCGTTACTAAATTTTGCCATTTTGCTTTATAATTGGGGAAATACTTATAATAATCTGTGCTGGGGCACCGATCACTGTATGTATGTTATGTTTGTATGCGATGTATGTTATAGAGAACGATGCTCCTGCTCAGTATTACAGTCGTCGAAACCGCCCGTTCCAACCTCCCGTTCTTATGTTGTCTGTTGATTTACAGGAAGGCTGAAAAAGAGCTGGTTTCGTTTCTTTTACCAACTCGGCTGAAATAGGATTAAATAACCAAAAGCTGTCAACGGATCAACAAAACAATTGAACACAACGCCTTTTTTATGCTTATGTACAATTTATATACATTTATTTTACAAAGGAGCGAGGTGATTTCTTGTCAGCTGATTGGCGATCTACAGCTAGTTTTTGGCTAAGTTATCAATTCTGTACCGAGTGGCAAGGCATCAGAGTGTATCGGTAAAGTTTTATCAAGGGCCCAGAGCCATGGCAAGCTCTCTTCTCCGGTCTTCGTTCTGTCCCGGTCTCTCCCGCTGTCTCCTCTCTCTCCCGCTGTCTCCTCTCTCTCCTCTGACGCGTCTGTTATTTATGGGATCCAGACCTCCCCACCCCCAACATACGTCTCTGATTGGCCAGCCACTCGATACTATTGCCTACGTGTCTAAATGGTCTTGTGCCAGCCTAGCTTGTATCTTTCCATTTGAAGTCAAGGCCAAGCATTGTTTTATTTATCTAAGTTTTTGACATTGTTGACGAACTTGTCAAAAACTGGAATCTTATTTATTAAATTATCATTTTATTTTGGCACAATTTGAATGATATACATCAAATTCCATAATCTAAATAATTTATGCTTACGTGAGGATTTTTCGTTTAGATAAATATATACCTCCAATATAAACATTATTATTATTATAATTATTATTATTATTTTTACTTTTACTTTTAACAAACCACCATAATTAATACTTAGGGTAGTTTTAATTAATTAGTAATTATTTAATAGATTGCCAATCAACCCATAACACAATAGTGTTACATACTGTATTAATTCAAAAAAATTATAACCCCTACCAAATATGACTTCAGTCAGGCTATTACATTCAATATAATATATAATATAGCCGGACACTCTACCAACTGAGGTAAACTGACCAAATTTACTTATTTCGCCTCAATTTACTTATTTATGGGATATATATATATATATATATATATATATATATATATATATATATATATATATATATATCTTCTCACCTTCTTATTATATAATAAATATTCATTTCTGATTGTTTTGGTTTGGTTTCTTTGTGTAATGGCATATCAACCTTTGTAGCCTATTAAATACCAAGCCATCTTTGTAGAAGAACAGTAGTGGTACTATTTAACCCATAGCTGGGGGATGGGATAATTCTTACCATTTCCATGGTTATTAGCCCGAAAGTGGACGTAATAATGCGACTCGAGTTCGAACTCACTCTCTACGATTGTCGTAGTTCAGTAAGTTAGCCACTATGCCACGGAGGCTCTCCCAATTTTTTTGGTTATCTAACTCTTTTCTATAAGTGACTGAGTTAATGATCAATGAACGATGGATTTCTCGATATTCCTCTTTTAAGGCACTAGGCAATGAACCCAGCCCTGCCACTTTTAGGAGAGGCTTAAACTTGCTATTCAGTAGTAATTGAAACTAGCTTGCTAAAAATTTCACCACGATGTGACACCCCAGGTAGATTTAGTAGTTATTACAAATGAATATGTCCACTTGATCTAACTGAAAAAAAATTATCTGAAAATGTCTCGTCCTTCTCTCTCTCTCTCTCTCTCTCTCTCTCTCTCTCTCTCTCTCTCTCTCTCTCTCTCTCTCTGTTTAAGTACGTTAAACCCTTTACATAGGACTTCAGTTAAGTGGACTAATATTATTATATTTCTTATAATACAATATAGCCGTAAACAGAATTTTGAGGTGTAATTAAACAAAGAAAGTGACACCCAGCAAGAGGGCCAGTGAGTTTCAACTTCACATACTCTCTTCTCGATTACTGTTCGTAGTGGCAAACCCATTTTTAGCTCAACTGATTTTTAGCCCTTCTCAAAACTTGAAATGTTTAAATGATTCAGGGTCTAATTTCATTTCTCACATTTTTCCTACTTTTCAGATATGCCCTGCATGCGTGTCCCCGTCTTGGAAATGGACGGTGGAATGAAGATGCCTGAGACCATGGCCATTGCCCGGTACTTGGCCCGCGAACACAGTAAGTAATTTCACATCTAGTAAATGAATTTGAAATCAAAGGTGAAATTGAATGTGAAATATTCATTTTCAATTGAAATTATCTCTTCTTAGATTTCTACCCCAAGAACAGTATGGACATGATGAGGTGTGACTACATCGCTGATTGCTTCTATGAAATCATGCACGATTATATGAGGTACTACCACTGGAAGAACGGACGCTTCAGGGTAAGTCTGATGTTTTGAATTATTTCTACATCTTTCAGAACATTAAAGGCTGGAGTAAAATAATAATTAATCTTATACGATTATATGAATGTGGAGGGTTTTGTAAATAATGATAGCTTCTATGAAATCAAGTACGATTTTTTACTATAAAAATGCATTGGAAATGGTTTTTACTATAAAAAATGCATTGGAAATGATTTTTACTATAAAAATGTATTGGAAATGATTTTTACTATAAAAATGCATTGGAAATGAACTATAAAAATGGAATTGGAAATGGTTTTTAATATGAAAATGCATTGGAAAATTTTTATAAATGCATTTTTACTATAAAAATGCATTGGAAATGAGAAAAAATGATTTTTACTATAAAAGCATTGGAAATGAGTTTTACTATAAAAATGCATTGGAAATGATTTGTACTATAAAAATGCATTGGAAATGACTTTTACTATAAAATGCATTGGAAACGATTTTTATTATAAAAATGCATTGGAAATGGTTTTTACTATGAAAATGCATTGGAAATGAGTTTTACTATAAAAATGCATTGGAAACGATGTTTATTATAAAAATGCATTGGAAATAATTTTTAATATGAAAATGCATTGGAAATGTTTTTTTAAGATGAAAAAAGCATGGGAAAATATTTTACTATAAAAATGCATTGGTAATTACTTTTATCATAAAAATGCATTGGTCATGATTTTTATGATGAAAATGACGGCCACCTGTCCAATATTACACAAATCATCCGTGTGAGGCGAATAAGAGACGCTGGGCACTGCTGGAGAAGCAAGGATGAACTCTTTAGTGACGTTCTTCTGTGGAGGCCATCACATGGGCACACAAGACTAGGCCGTCCAGCAAAGCCATGCATGGCCAATTCTGCGCGGATACTGGATGTTGCGCAGTGGACCTCTCAGGAGCAATTAATGGTATGGACGGTTGGCAAGAGATTGACATGGATATCCGTGCTGCTGGCACGACATGATGATGATTATTAAACTCCACTAAAGAAATTGACCTTGTGCCACATCCTGCTCGTGCGGAGGGTTGGTAAATACATGCATACATATGATATATAATTTTCCAGAATAATCAAACTCATTCTTTGATTTGTCCAAAGATTTAACAAAATAACATGATGTCTTTAACTTATTTCTTTTAGTTTGGTGAGAATGGTATGATGTCTTCTGACAATCAAAGCAACAGCGGCGATATGGATCCAAACTATGACGTAAGTACACCAATAGGAAACTCCTATATACAATGCATTTCTTTACTAAACTTTCCTCTTCGACTGGCGATAAAAAAAAACTAAAATGAAATTGGTATGATGTCTTCCACATACTTAATCCCAATTATTAGGATCTGTCAACAGGCACATCATATGCGTATTTTACAAAATAAATTTACCTCACTTCCGGATTGAAAAAAAAAATACAAAAAAATCAGGAATTACCCGATTTTAATGACATTTTTAGTGATGATTTATCAAAAAATGGATTTTATAATGAATTTGTTATTTTATTTCAAAATTTTAGTAATTTTGTCACTTGACTGTGACCCCCTCCTAATTTAGGGGGCGTAAAATATCGGTAGTGTTATACACAGGTGAAACTAATTCCAGTATAAATAAATTTTAAAAAATAAAAAGACCAAAGTTGTGAATAGAAGAAAAGAATTAAGGGAATTATCCTGGTAGAAAATAAATACCGATAATCGGAAAATTAAATGTAAAATAAAAACTAAAAAAATAATTTTTGGAGATCTTTTTATTACTCTTTTCAATATGTATCTCATTGGCTATAATCTTATAAAAGAAAAATATATATACTTCGATATTTGTTCGGTTTAAAAGAGCGGGGGGGGGGGGTGAGGCTAAATTTTAAATAGGGGTTTTCTTCAAAAATTATTGGATAATAAACTAAAACAGTTAATAAATAAATATTTGTTTTTAGAATCTAAAAATATGAAATTTAAAACTTAAAATAAGGTGTTTCTGTGTTAAATGAATTTTATTTATTAATTTACCGTAGCTATATAAAACATTCTAATTCTTTTTACAGAGTAAAATAATTTGGATTCATCTTATATAGACAACCTATTTCGAATACATTTATTTACTATAACAGAAAATGGTTTCTAGGTGTTTGAATTTTGAAAATAAGAGTAAAATAATTTGAATTATGTCTATGAAAACTTTTTCGAATGAATTCATTTACCTTAAAATCTTAATAATTTAATAAAAATATATACATTACAATATTAATTAATCAATAATCTATATACCTTCCTGCCTTAACAATTTAATAACAATTAATATACTTTTAAATATTAATAATTTTTTCACAATTTATACAACTTAAAATGTTAATCAAATTATATTCATTCAATTCGAAATAATCTAATAACTATTTATATATCAGAAAATTTTAATAATTCAATAACAATTTATCCACCTTTAATCGTAAATAAATTGATAACGATTTTTATACATAAAGATTTTAATAACTTAATTACAATCTAAATACTTACAAATCTTCGTACCAGACTCACCATATATATATATATATATATATATATATATATATATATATATATATATATATATATATATGAGTTAAGAGTAAGGAAATGAATCCGACTTTATATGTATAGATAAAACGGTACGAAAAATAGACTTTGTTGTTAAAATGAATATATTTTTATATCATTTTCATTGCTAATATTAACATAGTATAAATCGAAATATTGTCAATATTAGCAATGAAAATGATATAAAATATATTCTTTTTTACAACGTTGTTGTTTTCATATCCTTTTCTCTCTCTCTCTCTCTCTCTCTCTCTCTCTCTCTCTCTCTCTCTCTCTCTCTCTCTCTCTCTTAATATATATATATATATATATATATATATATATATATATATATAGATTTTTTGGATGTTTGTTTATTTTAGAAGCATTGTCGATAATATTTATATTTTTGCTTGAAGGCAACTACAATGCGAATATCGCATTGTAGTTGCCTTCAAGCAAAAATATAAATATATATATATATATATTTAAAATGTTGTCTTTTTAAAAGTTGGGTGTTATTACGAAGCATTAAAAATATAGAAATGAATGAACTCGATATTATGGTGTATTAGATTCACTTAATTTTTTTATTATTTTTTGTCATAAATTTTCAGGTTCGTTAGATACCCTTTATCAAATGAATGCTATTCCTATTTAACGGCTTCCTTGTCTCTGTTGTTATCGACAGTGGCAGCGTCAGTGAAATATTTATAATAACGGAGAATTCCGATGTCTGCGTTCAATCCCTTCACGTGTGTTTGTAATTTTAGAATCCATTTAGTTTCTGTTTGTTTATATATATATATATATATATATATATTGGTTAGGAGGTAGATTTAGAAGGCCATCACAATGCAGTTTGGAATAAATAAAAAATAATAATACGGTAACAATGGTGGTGTGTGTTGACCTGTATTTTTTTTATTATTTCTTGAATTTTCGAGGTAATACCTCTTTATCAAAAGAATTGAACTGAAGAAAAAATACATATTTGTTGTTAAAAATAAAATAAATTTTATTTTTAAAATGTTTAAGCATTTTTATCACAAAAACTCAAAAGAGCTTGTAGCACAAATGTAAATGAATATCAAAAAAGTTTAGGAAAATGCTCCGGTCACAAATGAAAGTTTAAAAATGTAACAAGTCCAGCAACATGAATTTGCAATTTTAAAAAAATTTTCCGGTACTGATCGAGAGCGTTCTGTGCCTTGTAATTACTAATATATTCATTTCGTTTTTCCGCTTACAATGTTGCTTTGAAAAAGACATCTATATATAATGGAGATAGACTGCATTTTTGTCTGAAGCCGAAACTATATTACTACTCAAGTCACAATTCCTTTATTTACGTCAAATTCTCCATGATTTCATTCTTTTAAACCTTCAGTTATTAATAAAAATTGTTTTACATTATTAATACTGTTGATCATATCTACGTACTAATAACATGCAATTGTATTTATATATACAACAAAATAGCGATTTACAGTTTGAACGAGAAGGCTAATTTACATATTGATATTTAAAATTTTATTTTAATAAATATATGTGCTTGGTATTATTGATTTCTAATTGTTTGGTTTTATCTTAAGAAATATAAACAAAAATCTCGTAGATAAATCTTAAAAGAAATTTATTTACAAGAAGAAATAACTGTAATATTATCCTTTACTTCCTATTTTAACTAAATAGTTAAATTAGGAAAATTTACCAATGAAAGAGGGGAGTAATGGAAAATGATGGAATAGTTAGTTTCAAAGTTGTTCTATTTTTCGATTATACCCCCTCTGTTGCAGATCTTTTTATCTGCATTCTTATTCAGTTTCATTAGCCTTTCTAATTTAATATGATATTTTATTATATTAAAACTTAAATACTTGCACCCGGAGGGTGCATATATTTGCTAGTATTCATAATGTCGAAACAGATCTCTGTCAGCTAAAATGTTTAACATCTTGTTGTTTTTCTATAAAACATTCTTACATATAATATATATATATATAATATATATATATATATATATATATATATATATATATATATATATATATACAACTCCTTCCTTCCTGTTCGCTGGGAGTGAAGTATAGAGTAATTACATTTTTAACATCTGTGTTTTTAGCAGGTGAATTTGTTCCTGTGTGGCTGGGTAATAAACTCATAAATTCCGAGTCTTAATCATTGTTTACCAATATAATAGATGTAAAATTTTCAAAATTAGGTATGACTTCAATTAAGCACATATCCTCCAAAAATTGTCGGCTAAAAAGGCCATATAAAAATAAACACATTGTTTTTTTTACTTACTTTCATATATATATATATATATATTATATATATATATATATATATATATATATATATACATGTTTCATTGAATTGAACAGACAATTCCTGTCTGACAAGTCTTTCGCAGATCCGTTCTAATCTTCGGGCCATCCTTCTGGTGTCAGGATGGAACTGGTATACCAGCGCTAGTGACGAAACATTCGGTGGACTGGTATACCAGTTCTACCCTGACACCAGAAGGATGGCCCGAAGATTAGAACGGATCGGCGAAAGACTTGTCAGACAGGAATTGTCTGTTCAATTCAATGAAACATGTATAAAAGAAAAAATGCTGCCTAAATACACTTATATATATATATATATATATATATATATATATATATATAATATATATATGAAATATAACATTTTTGAAAAAACATATGATGTTGTTCAATCACATAACAAACATCATATGTTTTTTCAAAATGTTATATTTCATACTGTCGGATTAATTTCCATATATTTTTCATATATATATATATATATATATATAATATATATAATATATATATATATATATAATCCATGTTTAATAATGTGAACAATGTAAAAACCTTCTTTATTTTCTTATTACAGAACTACCTGCAATGGAGATACATGAACACTCTGAACAGGATCATGCCCTTCATGGAGAGGACTTTGAACATGCGCAATGGTGGAAGCCAGTTCTTCATGGGAGACCAGGTTGGTGTTATTCAGACGTTTCTGCTATAGCACTTACTTTCAGATAATCCAATAACTAAACAACATTATTAAATTGGCAGATTTGGTAGACAATTAATAAATAAAGGACTAGGAGAGGGATGGGCACTACAAGCCTGAGAAAGGTGTAGACAAATCTTATTATAATAGAGATTCGGTGTCTCTCTGTTTGTCTGTAAGCAAAACTACATTTGACAGAAAATTCTTTATTCTGGTAGTATTAGCATTTGAATTGGTATGAAAATCTCAATATTTGGTGTAAAATCTCAAAGGTAATATTAAAAAAATATATTTGCAAATCAAAGAAACGTTTATTGTATAGATTCAATGCCTTTTAAAGCATTTTAAGGTTTATCTAGTATATATTTGTGTAATTTTAATTGTAATTGTAATGGCATTTATATTCAATTCACACATATACGTATGGGAAATGGACTCGTCGCCCCGAGTTCAAATCCTGGACGTGGTAATTGCATTTCACTTGACGCTAATATCCTTGGGAAAGATATGAATCCTACTCTCCCTCCAGCTATGGGCAAATAGTAGGGCAGACGGGGCTCTTTAACCTTGGTTAGGCAACTAGTCTAAAAAATTTCCTGGGAAAGGGCAAACGAATTTAACATGGTATCTTTATACTGTAGCAACTGAGGATGATCGGAGAGCTGGACGGTCAAGAGTGATAAAAACAGAAACAGTTACTTGTAATGAATATATAGGGATAACAATGTTTGAACCTACCTGATATAAGCCGTCTAGAGCCTTCTGCCCACTCCTTAATTCTTCTCAGGATTCATCTCCCTTCGAGACCTCCCAGAATGAGTTTTTGTTTATAGTCACTTTTTTTAATTCTTATACGTTTATACATCTATTTCCATATTATAATATTTTATACTTCATTGTAGATGATGTGGTGTGATATGATGTGCCACTCTTGCCTGGAGAACCCCTACATGGAGAACCAGTCTATGTTCAGCAACTACCCCAAACTGATGGCCTGAGGAACTCGTGTTGCTGCTCACCCCAAGATCTCTACTTACCTGAAGAGCCGTACCAACACACAGTGGTAGACTTTTCCCAACACCCAACTATTTGACACAACTTTTGGAATCAAAAAGAGAAATGACAAACAATGTTTTCTGTTCCTGACATTTGTTTATGTGGAGACGTTAGAGCAACGTATCTAGATAAGCAACACTTGTATTAAAATAATAATAATAAAGTCTTTTTTTATAAATAAAATATTTGTTTTGTTTTTTTTCGTATTTATTTTACAAGACAAAAATCTGCTTAGTAACTGTTGGTAATTTTCACTTTTAGTTATTAAAATTTCTAGCATAAAACTGTGCGTGCGTATTATCTGAAATGAACTTAATTGCTATTAGAACACATTTTATGATATTTTTGTGTTAAAGCATGCAGTTGTATTGTTTTCGAAACGATTCTAAGATTTGTTTATTTCACATGGACACATTCAAAATGGCTACCGTCTTGTTTCAAAGTGAAAGTCAGTTGGCTAAATTCCTAGCATAAAATTAACTGAAATGAACTTAATTGTTATTAAGAACACATTTATGATATTTTTATGTTAAAGCATGCAGTTGTATTATTTTCGAAAAAGTTCAAAAATTTGTTTATTTCGCACGGAGACTTTCAAAATAGCTACCGGCTCATTTCAAAGTGAAAATCAAGGGAGGTTACTCTAATTGCCTTATTTGATAGGAATTTTGACAACTAAAGGTGAAAATTTCCTAACTGTTTATGTTAGCGACACTGGTAATATTGTTTGGGGTTTCCCGCCTGGGCATGAATCAGGATTGTTAACCATGTTTTTGCTCATGTCTGAAGATGCAGTAATTTTGCAGTTGAAATAAATTATTGCAGAAGCCAAAACACAAAAACTAAAAGTCTGATAAACATGTAATAACCAACATCATACACAGACACATCAAACCTGTCGACTAACAACAAAAAATAAAACTAATTATCTACTACACCAAATTCAAAACCTCAAACCTCCTCGTCAAAAATCACACAAACTCCCCTAAAAACTCCCTAGATCAAACCAATGTAGTCTATAAATTTACTTGCCCATTTCGAGACTGCCTCTCAGAAAACAAATCAAATATTAGCAGCTACATTGGACATACCACTACATCCCTCTTCCGTCGCCTTACATACCGTCTCGCCGGTATTAATGCCAAAAAACAACATTTAATTACTATAGAAGACAATTCTATATTTTATATCATCAAAATAAGAATAGACACATGTACACATTTCTTTTCCCAAACTTAAGGAAAAGAGATTAAAGCAAACACACGAACACAATCCTTTGCCCAAACTTAAGGAAAAGTGATTAAAGCAAACACACGAACACAATCCTTTGCCCAAATTTAAGGAAAAGAGATTAAGCAAACACACGAACACAATCCTTTGCCCAAACTTAAGGAAGAGAGATTAAAGCAAACACACGAACACAATCCTTTGCCCAAACTTAAGGAAAAGAGATTAAAGCAAACACACGAACACAATCCTTTGCCCAAACTTCAGGAAAAGAGATTAAAACAAACACACGAACACAATTCTTTCCCAAACTTAAGGAAAAGAGATTAAAACAAACACACGAACACAATCCTTTGCCCAAACTTCAGGAAAAGAGATTAAAGCAAACGCACGAACACAATCCTTTGCCCAAACTTACGGAAAAGAGATTAAAGCAAACACATGAACACAATCCTTTTCCGAAAACTTAAGGAAAAGTGATTACAACAAATGTTTACAAAAAATCAGAATCGATTGGATAGGTTAGCATTGCTTTCAACTACGTCCGTGCGTTTGCGCCAAAAATTAATTACTTTTCGATCCCATCTTCTAATTATAAAAGACGGAGAAGAAATCAGCAATGACACAGACTTCATTCTCGCCATCAGATAGGACACACGCGACGACAAACAACAAACACACAAATCCCATCTCGCGGCCAGATAGAACACGACCAAGTCAACACAATTACGACATTCCTGGCCGAGTCAGCTCAATCGGTAGAGCGTTCGGTTAGAAACCACAAGGTTCCTAGTTCAATACCGGTCCTCGCCAACTCAGCTTATGAGTAGCACAGGGATCTGTGCGGTAAAGTAAGGAACTGATGGTAGGTGTGGCGCTCTACCTCAGACGCCAAAAACAATCTCCTTGGTCTAGCGCTATTGAGAAGGGGATAGACTCCCTCGCTGATTGGCTGATACCGACATTAGGCCGCCACAACGACTTTACTTTTTTACTACTACCATTATTCTTACCACTTCATTCAACATCAGGAATCCGTTTCAGCAGGTCGTATAGACAAAATTAATTCTCATTTCTAGCACACGTATCCGAACTGTTCGACTACATAAACATTTCCCATTTACCATTACGCATCTCTTGACGAACTTTTCCTCATCATAACACCAAGTTATTATTTATTAAAATCGATTTTGTTAAAACGAGTATGCAAATTATATACACCATATACTATATAAACTTTTATTTCATAGTGATATATAAGACACATTACAGGATTTTAAATGCACTAATAACAATATTAATTATAACTAATATTACTGATAACTCATATTTTCAGAGACATCATTAATAAGATTTATTCTATTCTATGTATTAATGATTTTGACTAAAAATTAAATACTCATTGATAAACATATGCAATTCCTGGGGGTATTGTGATGTAAGACGTGACATAATTTTGTTAAGAGACACAGACAGACACCAAATATCTATTATAATAAGAAGATATGAAATTTAACAAGGACTGTTATCGAGCGGTATCTTGCAATTCCTAGTTAAATGCTCTATCACCTGTATTTCCTCATCATATCTACACTATTTCTTTTTTAATTTTGTTGATTATTGCAAATTTATTCTCTGAATAAATTTATTTGTTATTTTATAATCATATGCATTTGTTTTATCATTTCTCCGTATTTTCTACTGTAACGAGATGATGAAGGTCCTGAGTTTTGTGAGGACTACTATAGAAAAGAGAGGAAGAAGAAATAAGAAGGAGAGTAAAGGCTTTAAAAAAAGTGATGAACATAAAACGGTTTGTCGTGAATTTGACCGGGGCGTGACCCCACCCCCCAATGAAGAATTGAAAGCCAACCGGAAGTTTCGGGTGTGGACCGGAACCGGAAGTCACGTGGTCACGAGGAACGACGAAGAAAAATACCGGTCTCTTTTTGCTTTCCGAGGCCTAGGGTACGGACGGACCTCTGGTCCCTAGTGTGGGATAATATTAATTTAACAGTGTCCCCCCCCTCTCTCTCTCTCTCTCTCTCTCTCTCTCTCTCTCTCTCTCTCTCTCTCTTTCTCTCTGCCTTCCCTCCACTCCGAAAAAAACCCACGTGTCGAGCCCGAAAATAAAAGCTAAGCAGCTTGTGACGATATATTTCTCACGTTGTACCTTTTTATCGACAAGACGATCACCGCGTAACAATACCTTTTTAGTGCTGTGAATTTGGGGGTACGTTGACAAGAACCGCTATACAACATATATCGCTTTTGGTACTGTGACCATATATCGCTATTAGAACGTTACACTACCTGTGTCATATTTTTATTCATCATTTAATATTCCTTGCAAACCTCTACAGCGAGGCCCCTACATTACAAAACATTTGAATTCACTTCCCCCGACATTATAAAAATCCTCACTGAAAATACCAACGTTTTTCTATGAAAATATCAATGAGAAACGCCTACAAATACGTGAGGCGATATGCATTAAAAAAAACTGTAACATTGTGGTATTTTCACAGTACCCAAACGTATATACGTAACATGGCGGTGGTGGCGATATATTCACCGTACTAAAAAGGCATTCTGTACGTGGCGGTCATCTTGTTGATAAAAATTACAACGCGAGAAATATGTAGTCACAACTGCTAGCCTTTATTATCGTGCTCGTCTCGTGGGTTCGTATCAGAGAGGAGGAAAGGCAGAGAGAAAGAGAGGGAGAACACTGTTAAATTACTGTGACCCCATACTAGGCACCAGGGGTCCGTCCTTTCCCTACGCGCCCCAAAGCAAAAAGAGAGCAGGACCTTTCTTCGTTGTTCCACGTCACCACGTGACTTCGGTTCCGGTCAACACCAGAAACTCCCGGTTGACTCTCAATTCTCCGTTCGGGGTTCACGCTACGGTCAAATCATCGTTCATCCTGTTTTTTGCTCATCACTGTTTTTTAGCTATTTTTTTCATATATCCTTAAAGGAATGCCCTGGATTCAGAAAATTCTCAACAGGATGTTAACAGTTAAAAACAAAATAGATAAAAGAACAAGAAAAAGGGAAAAAAGAACTAACACCAAATCATATAGCCCCTAGCTACAATTAGTAATGTGGGGATTAAAGTAAAACTAAAATAAAATTAAAGTAAATAGAAAAAACTCCGATGGGCCTTCACCGGAAGTACCCTCGGCGCATGTTTGACAAAAAAGACTGACTCCAAACTCCCAAGAGAATATCTCGGTCATTCGAGTTTAGGCCTTAACTGGGTGTAGTCGCTTCCTCGGCCAGGGGAATATCCCCTTGCCACGGACGACTATGACCCGGTCAATAAAGCCTAAGTCACAAAACCACCTCCTGCATTTGTTTCTTTCCTTTTCGTTCCTTAAATGCATTCCTTTTCAGCGTGACCGCCAAATGAGATCGGGTTGAATACGAAAACCCGGAAAACACACAACAAGAATATCAAGCTACCTTTAAACCTTTAAATCACTATTATCTGACATATATTCAATAGATTTTGCTACTCATCCAATTTAATAATCTTATTGAATATTAAACTAAAAGTAAAATAAAGTACTATTTAGATTTTTCTGACCGTTGTTCTCATCTTTATTGTTATATATAAATTATTTCAGAACGCACATCAGCAACAACATTGTGTATATAGCAATAACGATTAGGAAAACAGCCAGAAAAGTCTAAATCATACAAATTACCAAGATTCATCTAAAAATTAAGACAAATAAAATTAAGTGAAGATATTTCATCTTATGCCTTGTCTTTTTCTTATAAATGCAATTAATTTTTAGTATCTACAAATTTTAAACATATTCCTCTCTTAGCTTATTTATCTTATTAAGAGTTTGTTTAACACAATATTTCCTATTGCATACTAAACTTTGCTTAGAATGCTTAGTACCTATTCTACTAAACAGGTTCATTGCTACTTAAATTTGGTGATCTGACAGAGTTAGCACAATGTTTCTTGTATTCACATGTGTACTCTTTCTTTTAAAGATTCTGTGATAACTTAAAGTCTGTGCTCTGCAAAATTGATAAATAAAATTCTATTATCATTCAATAAATATAGAATTTTAATACATAAATTTGACAGAAGTTTCTATTTCTCTATTACCATAGGAATCCATAGCATAATGCCTTATGAAGTTGGATAATAGGGTAAAAATAGATTATTATTTCTATACTAGATTACCCATGCTGAAAAGAATGGTGTCTTTTAAGTAATTTTTGGACTTATAGAGCCAACTAGAATTTAAAAATTATTTTAAAATAAAAAATTCAGGTAATTACCAAGTTAATCCCCGCTTTTCCTCCATCAATATTTAATTCGCCTATATTTTATTGAATTAGTTTAATAATATATTGAACTGTGTAAGAACCATAAGAAATTATTGTTTCCATGTTAGATTATCATAAATAGATTCGCTTATTAGCCCGTATTATCCCCCTCAAACTTATGTCCCTCATTTTTTTCTAATCTCTGGCAAGGTTAAAGGTGACGTCTGAAAAACAGCCGAAAGCGCTTGAGGTGATTATATGGTGTTATAGGTGATACACCCTATTGACCAATGGAATGCGCCGACAGGTTACTATAAATAACACGGACAATTGTAGCTTAGCAGTAAGCCAATGCGAGCAAGCCAATACTCTATTGTCGGACGTAGTTTTCCACATCTCTCTATTGTATTTGTCTACTTTCTGTTAATACATTTTTCTACTTTTGTTATCCGTCGTTTTGTTCTTATTTGACCCCTTAAAATCTCTCAACATATGGGAAGAATCCTATTTCAACTGAATCCTGACATTAGAAAGATATCCAGAAGACTGGAAAAGATACAAATCAAGATCATGAAAAAGAAATGTTCCGTGTTGTTTAATGACACTTGCCTACAAAATAACTTTCTGCCAAAATGTACAACATTCAAACTATATATATATATATATATATATATATATATATAATATATATGTGTGTGTGTGTGTGTGTGTGTGTGTGTATGTGTGTCTGTGTCTGTGTCTGTGTCTGTGTGTGAATAAAACAAGTGAATCCGACGGTATGTAGTATATTAAGAAAAATGAGAAAACACAGGTTTAAATGGGTTAAGTGGTGAGTTTATTGGCCGACGCTGCAGTGTTTCGATCCGTGTTTTGATCTATTAATTAGATCATCTTCAGGGCATTTGTTGGTATGTGGAGGTGATAAGAAATTATTTATCACAGAATAACGAGAAAAGCGAGTGGTAGTCCTTGTCATTCTGTCTGTTTAAAAAAATTTTAGGTTTGAAAAAAAGACGATTTTGAAATATGACATCAAATATTCTATTTTATGGCGTGAGTATGGGACGCTGTAAGTGTGTGTATGGAAAGGAAACATTGTGCATTTTTTATGTATGTGGTTGTGTGTGTGTGTGTATACATTTTTTCTGTTGCGATAAACGACAGCGGAAGTAAACCTCAAGGTTGTGTATGTGTGTGTGTATGTGTGTGTATTGGTAAGAGGTAGGGGAGAGATATCATTGGGTCTCAAAAGAAATGTTTATGTTTTATATTAAGAGAAGAGAAGGGAATTTGGGTGTGTGTTAGGGATTTAAAAACTGAAAAGTTTTTTATTTTTTATTTTTTTAGAAAGAGTTCTGTATTGTTGTTTTATTGTTAGAACTGATATATTTGACGATTAATATATATTAATATTACAATTATGTATAAGTGAATGAATTATTATTATTATTATTATTATTATTATTATTATTATTATTATTATTATTATAGTTTTTATATTTATTTGTAATTACATTATTGTTATAATTTTATATATATTTTTAAATATTATTGTTATAATTTTATATATATTTTTTAATATTATTGTTATAATTTTATATATATATTTTTAAATATTATTGTTATAATTATAATTATTGTTACAGTATTATCATATTTATTATTTTATTATAATTTTTATTGTAATTTTGTTATTATTGTTATTGTAATTTATATTATTATTATTATTGTTATTATTAATATTATTATTATAATTATTATTTATTATTAATATTATTGTTATTATTATTATTGTAATTATCAGTATTATTGTTATTGTTATTATAATTTTTATTATTATTAAATTATTGTTATTATTATTATTATATTATTATTATCATTATTCTGATGACAATTGTGTGCTAGTGAATGTTTATGCAAATAGTGTTAGTGTGGTTATAATTATGTGAAAATAATTATTGGTTAATAAGGATGTATGTTTTTGATTATTATTTTTATCAGTAGTTATATTGTAATTGTGCATATATTAATTGTCCGGTATGAATTTACATAAAAATCCACATACATGGTTATTGTGTAGGTTTTTCTGGAAAAATATGAAAGTATGAGGGTGGTGAAAAAATGAATGGTGTCAATAGGGAGTATAAATATGTTGGAGGGTTAAGGGGAAATATTGTTATATATAATATTATCAAAAATCTCTAAATCAATATTTATTATTGTTGAAAATGTTGGTTAGATAGGGTAAAGTGTGATAATCTGTTGTGTGTTGAGATTAAATGGAAATTATCCATGTTACTAAATAAGTGTGTGATCTAAGAAAAATTGTTGAGGTCATTCAGTAATAACGAGGAGAGTTAAATATGTAGAAAATAAAATGAGATATTGTCAGATGTAGGAATTTATAATTCTTGAGAACAACCTTGGACAGGTAAGGCGATAGAAGGAAAAATCCGGGTCTCTGTTGATTGTATTGAAATGGAGATGGTGCTAGAGACCACCAACAATTTTTCTTAGATCACACTGAAATGTTATAAAACTTGATGTTTGAATGAGATGTGTTTACATGTTATTGTTTTATTTCAATCTTTCCATAACAAATTATACCCACCACCAGAACTTTCAAAAAAAAGTTTAACCGTCTGCGTTCATAAACATTTAAAAAAAATATTCTTTTTAGAACTTTTTGAAATTCTATTCTTGTCTCAAACTCAAAAAAAAAAAATAATACTCTGATGAAGGTCGGCAAAATCTGTGTACGGAACATTTTATGCATTTTCCTATTATTATTATCATCATCATTTCAACTCCATCTGATTATTTTAATTATAATAATAACGTAAATCCGTATACATTTTGATAAACAGACCGAAAACATGTGTAAGTGATATCGATTAAAAGTGATATCGATAAAATTCATTTTTATCCATCTACATTTCTTTTCTTTACTCATTTTTTCTCATATATATTGTCGGATTCATTTCCCATTCTCTCTCTCTCACCACACACACACAGACACACACACACAACATTATATATTATATATATATATATTATATATATAATATATATATTATATATATGAGAGGTAGTCAAAACTTGGTAGTAAGGGATGATTCTATATATGATTTCTAAGACGCACTGTATTATTATTGTATGATCCAGTATGTATAAATACAGTGAATCTTTAAATCACTATAGAGAGCTCAATGTATAATAAACTTTTTAGATTATATACAGAGCAATATTTATCTTAGAAAGGAAGGGAAAACTCAACACCGTTATTCCATAATAAATTAATTTCGACCAAAATTGGCACCGGTAATATGGCTTGTGTGTGGTAATGGGGACTATTCCATGTGTAGTTTAACCATAGTGATAGAGGACTATCGCAGTGAGAGCTCGATGTGACTAGTGCCAGGAAGTGGACCGGACAGAGCAATATATACAATGAATTAAGGAAAGAACTTAAATTTGCTTCATTGTAATAATTTATTTCAACTGTATAATTACAGTATCTTCAGCACGAGCAAGAAACATGGTTAACAAGCCAAGGCGGGAAAACCCAAGCATATTACCGGTGTCATTAACATAAACAGTTACTACGCATATTTTCGTCTTTCAAAACCAATTTTGTAAAATGAATACTAGAAAAATAAATATTTTGTTTAATAAAAAAGTATTTATATTATTATTTTAATACAATTGTTGCTTATCTAGAAACGTTTGTGATTAACGTCTCACATAAACAAATGTCAGGAACAGAAAACATTGTTTGTCATTTCTCTTTTTGATTCCAAAAGTTGTGTCAAATAGTTGGGTATTGGGAAAAGTCTACCACTGTGTGTTGGTTACGGCTCTTCAGGTAACCAGCGATCTGGATGGGCAGCAATACGAGTCCTAAGGGCCATCAGTTTGGGGTAGTTGCTGAACATAGACTGGTTCTCCATGTAGGGGTTCTCAGGCAAGAGTGACACATCATATCACACCACATCATCTACAATGAAAAAATATTATATTTGAATATATGAATTTAATAAGACAAAGACAAGGTAACATAACTGTTGTTTGGTTGGCAGCCTTCCGTCTACGAAGACGATGGAGTAGTGTCAAAGTTTTTTTTTCCACTCTTTGAACTACATAGCCTAGGCGGATTCATATGGAGGATAAGCTGTTGCCCAGATGGGACCCTAACAGGTACAACCTCTCACTTAGACTTCTGAAGTGATGAGAACGGGTACTCCACACACCCAGAGCTCAGAATTGGAACTTGACCATTAGATGCAGTTGAACGTCACGCCCAGGACTCTAAGACTCTCGCCATCGCCTTCTAGCACAAAATCTGATGACTTCAATGACCAGGGTTTAAAAAAGAGATGATAAAATGATCCTAATATAAGAGAGGGGAAGTGTTCAACGCGGACACAATAGAGAGGGAGAAATTCCATTGTAGGAACGCCTGATTGAAACTACCTGGTCTCCCATGAAGAACTGGTTTCCACCATTGCGCATGCTCAAAGTCCTTTCCATGAAGGGCATGATCCTGTTCAGGGTATTCATGTATCTCCATTGCAAATAGTTCTGTAAGAAGAAATAAAGAAGGTTTTTACATTTTTTCACATTGTTAAACTGGATTATATTATATATTAATATATATATATATATATATATATATAATATATATATATATATACTACCAGCCTCCAATTAATATATTTAAAAGAAAAAAAAGAAAAAAACTTGAACACTGATGATGGCACTTCGAATGCCAAAAGTACTCGGGACTTGAAATTTGGTAGACCTATCCACGAATTCCACCCAAATATTAAGAAGTTGACCAAAAATCTCGAAAAGAGAAAAAATAAAATTGTTAAACAGGAGATGTATCTTTTGTTTAATTTTACAGTATATATATATATATATATATAATTATATATATATATATATATAATATATAATAAGATAAAATATAGGTTTTACATATCTATTTATTGGGTGACAAAGGAACATTCACAACCATATTGGTTTCATGCGATGCATACATCAGGTGAAGATGTTTCAAATGTGAGGAAATCGAAGAAACTTCAAAAAATTTCAAAAAATTCAATAGACATGGGATGCGTATGATTGGATAAAATGATGTGTGTATGTATGTGAAGGTGAATTGAATGTATGAGAGTGTTTATGAACTGTATAAAGGTTGCGTACGCGTAGTGACTGGTCACACCACATAATACGTTGTTCTGTGAGTGTGTTGTATTTTAATAAGTGCTTACGTGCGAGCGTTTATGGTTTGTACATGTATGTGTTGTGCGTGCATGTTTTTTTCTATAGGATGTGTAGGTTGTGTATGTTGTATACCGAGTCGTATTAGTTGAGGAGTGAGGTTGAATAATATTAATTTTAAGGTTGCAAAATATATATATATATTGTTGGCAGTCAACTCGTTCTCGAGTAAAACCAATACCTGTTTATATTTGTTCATACTTGAGTGCCAGTAGCATTTGACACTGTACCGTTATGTTTTCTCTGACGACTCTGTTGGAACTTCTGCAATTTGAATGTTGCTGGACTGAAAATTACCCTTTCTAATAGCCAGACAACATTATATATATACATATATATATATATATATATATATATATATATATATATAATATATATATATATATACGTATTTGTCACAGACCGGTAGATGGTGCTCTTTGGCCAGGTCTATAACAGCTAGCTTCTCCGCGTGCTCCACAGCAATAGCAGTGTTCTTTAGAGTGTCCTCGAGGCAGTCCGTTAACCGCAATTTGGGTTCAATTTGGTTTGACTCAAATAGATGATGTCTCTCCTCTTTTATCTTATTTGGTATATAAATAAATTAAAAATTATTTTTAGAAGATAATTAATAGGAATACATTTTAGAAATGCATTGTAAAAAGAAGTTTCATATTGCTGTACTTACGTCGTAGTTTGAATTCTTTTTAGAAGATAATTAAATAGGATACCATTTTAGAAATGCATTGTAAAAAAGAAGTTTCATATTGCTGTACTTACGTCGTAGTTTGAATTCTTTTAGAAAATAATAATAGGAATCCATTTAGAAATGCATTGTAAAAAGAAGTTTCATATTGCTGTACTTACGTCCGAGTTTGAATTCTTTTTAGAAGATAATTAATTGGATACCATTTTAGAAAATGCATTGTAAAAAGAGTTTCATATTGCTGTACTTACGTCGTAGCTTGAATTCTTTTTAAAGATAATTAATAGGATACCAATTTAGAAATGCATTGTAAAAGAAGTTTCATATTGCTGTACTTACGTCGTAGTTTTGAATTCTTTTTTAGAAGATAATTAATAGGATAACATTTAGAAATGCATTGTAAAAAGAAGTTTCATATTGCTGTACTTACGTCGTAGTTTGACTTATTTTTAGAAGATAATTAATAGGATACCATTTAAGGAAATGCATTGTAAAAAAGAAGTTTCATATTGCTGTACTTACGTCGTAGTTTGAATTTTTTTTAGAAGATAATTAATAGGATACCCTTTTAGAAATGCATTGTAAAAAGAAGTTTCATATTGCTGTACTACGTCGTAGTTTGAATTCTTTTGAAAGATAATTAATAGGATACCATTTAAGAAATGCATTGTAAAAAGAAGTTTCATATTGCTGTACTTACGGTCGTAGTTTGAATTATTTTTAGAAGATAATTAATAGGATATCATTTTAGAATGCATTGTAAATAGAAGTTTCATATGCTGTACTTAACGTCGTGTTTGAAATCCATTTCGCCACTGTTGCTTTGATTGTTAGAAGACATCATTCCATTCTCACCAAACTAAAAAAAAATATTTAAAGATTTCAATGTTTTTGGGTAGATCTTTGGTTAAGAAACGTGGAATTGTTTAAAGCAACATTTTTAATAGATCCTATTTTATATTAAGAACAGCTAATAACTTTTTTTTTTTAATTTCAATGTCTTAAAAAATTTTCAAAATCCTTCAAATAATTTTTGCTCACATCAGAAACCGTTATTTAAAGCGAATAATATGAAAGATTCTGTTTGAAAACGTCAACATGGAGGATATTCCTCTCTTTTGAGGGAAATAAAATTATACCATAGAATATAGACATGAAACTAATCAATACCATACAACATAATCCCCAATAATGAAACACATTGTTAAAACCAATTACTAAAAAGTATAAATATACATACACGATATGTATCACTTCCTAACTGTTATGCATGACCTAACCCAGACGGGTTGATATGCCATTAAGATCAAACAAACATACAAAATTTAAATATTTTTAAATTTCACTTTTCTAATAATAATTTAATAAATTTAGCCTCGTATCTATGTCCATCGAGAGTGTGTGGTAAGCTCTAGAATTATATAATTAACTCACCCTGAAGCGTCCATTCTTCCAGTGGTAGTACCTCATGTAATCATGCATGATTTCATAGAAGCAATCAGCGATGTAGTCACACCTCATCATGTCCATGCTGTTCTTGGGGTAGAAATCTAAGAAGAGAATAATTTCAATTGAAAATGAGTATTTCACATTCAATTTCACATTTGATTTCAAATTCATTTACTAGATGTGAAATTACTTATGTGTTCGCGGGCCAAGTACGCGGGCAATGGCCATGGTCTCAGGCATCTTCATGCCACCGTCCATTTCCAAAGACGGGGACACGCATGCAGGGCATCTCTGAAAGTAGGGAAAATTGAAGTAATACAAATAGACCCAGATTCATTAAACATTTCAAGTCTTAAGATTTTAAAGACAGATTCAATTATAACTTTTCGTAATTGTCAGTTTTAGTATTTTTGGATTATTCGGACATTGTACTCATCTTATTACCAATTTATTACACTGTTTCGGCCGGTGCACCCTCCANCCCCCAGGATACACCACAACACACACACCACACCTAATATATATATATATATATATATATATATATATATATATAGAGAGAGAGAGAGAGAGAGAGAAGAGAGAGAGGAGAGAGAGAGTGTGTGTGTGAGAGAGGGATGTTTAAATGTATCTAGTTTACTAAAAGGTTTGGCTCAATCGGTAGACCATTCACCTAGGAATCGCAAGGTTCTACTTTGATACCGGTCCCCGCCAACTCGGTGCATAAATGCCATAGGTTGTGTTATCTGATCTGTGCGGTAAAGCATTTTAGAGCTGTCGGTAGGTGTGAAGCTCCATTTCAGCGAAACATTCACCCTGTTCTAGCATAAGTGAAAAGGGGACATTCTCCCTCAGTGTTCGGCTAATACCGACAATATGCCAGTCAACAGACTATTTTACTACAAGTCTAAACTTTATCAAAACGAAAACGAATAATTCCAGAATCTTTTTAGCAAACGCAGGTTGATACTCTATCCTAGTCCACCCTGTCGGCTGGGGCGTTAGAATGCACTGACTGCACCGCTGCAGAGGAGTAAGACTCCCCCAATGGGGCCACCTGCTGGCCGTGAGTGGCGACCCCTGATGTATAAGGATAGAACCCATGTGGTTGAGCAGTCCTTGACATACAATATTCCACTTTGGTCCTTACTTGAGCTAGACGTGCGGTCGGAGAGGCCCCCTCTGATCAATCAGCTGGTCACCTCAAGCCGTAGTACTTATATGATTGCCCCAACCCTATTGCCCTCATGGCAAGCCCCAACGCTTTTTATCATATGGGTACTAGAAAGCAGTGGCTGTGGATTTACAGGTCCTGGGAATAACGTTAAACTCTATCTGATAGTGAGGTTCCAGTTTTGGAGGTTTAGAGAATGTGGAGCACCCCTTCATCACCATTGCTCCCTGGTCCACTCTGACCCGGAGTGGTGGTACCTGTTAGGGTCCCATCTACGGGTTAAATAGAAAAATGTATTTATAAAAAAAATTCTGTATCCATTAAGAATTAATTAATTTCAAAACTTTATCGGCATTAAATGACACACTGAAGTTGATATGCCGTAAAACAAAACAAACAAAAAACTATCTTAGTTTTTTTTTCTAGATATATTGTAATAAGTTCTTTACCGATAAAAGTCTTGTAAAAAGCTAACTTAGCATTCCTGTATTTGTCCCATTCGTTGAATTCGAATCTTTTGTCTATGTATTTGACGCCAGCAATGGGCATCAACATACGACAGATCGTCGGCACGTCCACGGCCATTGAAGTAGTACAAAGTGCAGTTAGACATGGTGAGGTTTATCAATTAAGATTCAAGTTGAATTCTCTGGCAGAAATGATGCATTAAAATAATCGATAGATTTTAGGTTATCGATTGTCATCTTAAGTCTTGAAAAACTCAGCAAAATTGAACTGTTTTCATTTTATGAACATATATTAAAAGATAAAGGGTCAGAGTTAACCTGGAAACAATAGATATTAATTTGTAATCTACACCTCTAAGATTGGAACCGTTCCCCTTGTTTCTGTTTAGCGTCATATAAAAGATAAAGAACTTACCATTCCTGTATTTGTCCCATTCGTTGAATTCGAACCTTTTGTCCATGTATTTGACGCCAGCAACAGCCATCATCATACGAAGGATCTCGGCACGTCCACGGCCATTGAAGTAGTACAAAGTGTAGTTAGGCATGGTGAGGTTTTTGGTAAGATCGTCTCTGCTTCACGAAGAGGTAGAAATTCCAACTGACGTTGTTTGACTCGAAGATTTGTCTGAATGCAAAGAGCCGGAGAAATCTGAATTTATAGTCTGTCTTTTGAGTCATAGATTAACAGCCTCGTTGAGTCGGATGGCCAGTTTAGTTACTCAACGTCCAAGGCCGCTGATTCAACACTGACAACATGATGACCGCAGTGCAGACTTAATTGTGTAATACTTACTGCAAAAGTACAAAGAAGAACAGATAATGACTTTGCCCTTTCATTGTGCATATAATAACATTGAACACAGCTTTCTCATTAACTAATGTTCATGCAAAATTCTAAATACACCGTTATTCTAACGCTTCTGCTATCTCAAGCAATTTCAATTTACGATCGGCCAAAACGAATTCTTGTCATTTTTTTAATGTTCCGGGACAACAGCCGAAATTCGGCGACCTGAGTGTTCAGCATCATTTGTGTCTGTACGACCATGTTTAAAGTCAGCTTTGGGCCGGGTTAGCTCAGTCGGTAGAGCGTTCGGCTAGAAACCACAAGGTTCCTAGTTCGATACCGGCCCACGCCAACTCAGCGTTATGAGTAGCACAGGGATCTGTGCGGTAAGGTAAGGAGCTGATGGTAGGTGTGGCGCTCCGCCTCAGACGCTATAATAATCTCCTTGGTCTAGCACAAGTGAAAAGGGGATATACTCCCTCGCTGATTGGCTGATACCGACTTTAGGCCGCCCCGACGACTTTACTTTACTTACCACCTCTTAGCCGTTTTTTTCCGACGGAGCAGAGTCCTTTGCTTTGCTTGAACACTATTTTTTCACATCAATGCTTTATGAACAGACGAAATTCTGATTGTGTCCGCTGTTTTTTTTAAATTTGCAACAGTAGCTTCACTTAAATAACTGCAAAGTAATTATCTGTTCTTCTTTGTACTTTTGCAGTAAGTATTACACAATTAAGTCTGCACTGCGGTCATCATGTTGTCAGTGTTGAATCAGCGGCCTTGGACGTTGAGTAACTAAACTGGCCATCCGACTCAACGAGGCTGTTAATCTATGACTCAAAGACAGACTATAAATACAGATTTCTCCGGCTCTGTGCATCCAGACAACTCTTCGAGTCAAACAACGTCAGTTGGAATTTCTTCCTCTTTGTGAACCAGAGACGAGCTTACCAAAAACCTCACCATGCCTAACTACACTTTGTACTACTTCAATGGCCGTGGACGTGCCGAAATCCTTCGTATGATGATGGCCGCTGCTGGCGTCAAATACATGGACAAAAGGTTCGAATTCAACGAATGGGACAAATACAGGAATGGTAAGTTAGCTTTTTACAAGACTTTTATCGGTAAAGAATTTATTACAATATATCTAGAAAAAAACTAACTAGTTTTTTGTTTGTTTGTTTCGTTTTACGGCATATCAACTTCAGTGGGTCATTTAATGCCGATAAAGTTTTGAAATAGATTAATTCTTAATGGATACACACATTTTTTTAATAAATACATTTTTCTATTTAACCCATAGATGGGACCCTAACAGGTACCACCACTCCGGGTCAGAGTTGACTAAGAAGCAATGGTGATGAAAGGGTGCTCCACATGCCCCAAACCTCCAAAACTGGAACCTCACCATCAGATAGAGTTTAACGTCATTCCTAGGACATGTAAACCCACAGCCACCGCTTTCTAGTACCCATATGATAAAAAGGGTTGGGGCTTGCCATAAGGGCAATAGGGTTGGGGCAATCATAGACGTGTTAGGGCTTGACGTGACCAGCCGATTGATCGGAGGGTGTCTCTCCGACCGCCTGTCTAGCCCAAGTAAGGACCAAAGTGGATTATTGCATGTCCTGGACTGCTCAACCACCTGGGTTCTATCCTTATACATCAGGGGTCGCCAATCACGGCCAGCAGGTGGCCCCATTGGGGGAGTCTTACCCTTCTGCAGCGGTGCAGTCAGTGCATTCTAACGCCCCAGCCGACAGGGTGGTCTAGGATAGAGTATCAACCCGGATCTGCTAAAAGAGATTCTAGAATTATTCGTTTTCGTTTTGATAAAGTTTAGGCTTGTAGTAAAATAGTCTGTTGACTGGCATATTGTTGGTATTAGCCGAACACTGAGGGAGAATGTCCCATTTTCACTTCTGCTAGAACAGGGGGATTGTTTCGCTGAAATGGAGTTTCCCACCTACCGACAGCTCTAAAATGCTTTACTGCACAGATCAGATAACACAACATTGGTGGGGATCGGTATCAAAGTAGAACCTTGCAATACCTAGGTGAATGGGCTACCGATTGAGCCAAACCTGTTAGTAAACTAGATATATTCAAACATCCCTCTCACACACACACACTCTCTCCCCCCTCTCTCTCTCTCTCTATATATATATATATATATATATGTGTGTGTGTGTGTGTGTGTGTGTGTGTGTGAAGAGAAATGGAAGTAAATCCGACGGTATGTAGTATAGTGAGAAATTTGAAAAAAACACAGGTTTAAATAGAATGAGTGGTAAGTTTATTAGCCGACGCTGCAGTGTTTCGATCTATTAATTAGATCTTCTTCAGTGCATTTGTGATAAACAAATATTAATACCTTTCTTTATATACACAAATGCCCTGAAGAAGGTCTAATTAATAGATCGAAACACTGCAGCGTCAGCTAATAAACTTACCATTCATTTTATTTAAACCTGTGTTTTTTCAAATTTCTTAATATACTACACACACACACACACACACACACACACACACACACATATTATATATATATATATATATATATATATATATATAGGCGCCCGTCATGTAATGTATGTTCTTTTGCCATCTGTACAACGTTTCGGCCGATGTGACCTCCGGCCTTCCTCAGGTATTTCTTGTCGGACATGAAAACCTTCTTTTTCGAACTCGGGAACCTTCTTTTCGAAGATAAGTTGGCGTACCAAGGTTAAACAGCTCAGTCAAATTGGAAACATAGCGTAGTGGATAAAGGATTTAGGTTAGGACTGTTTTAAGTGACAGTTATCTATAGATTGCAGGTTCAATCTAGGTCAGGAGCAGCAGTAAGATAGAATAATGATTAACACAGCTTAACACCTGTACCCCAGCTATGTTTAGCGGAATGAAACAGGATACCACCGTTGAATGAATAAAGGATAGTGTTCAAAGTTCTATGATGTTCCTGATTACAACAAGAAGGTTTCCGACTTCGAAAAAGAAGGTTCCCGAATCCGAGAAAGTTCCGAATCCGACAAGAAATACCTGAAGAAGGCCGGAGGGCATATCGGCCGAAACATTGTACAGATGGTAATAAAGATGAGTACAATAGTCCGAATAATCCAAATAATACTAAAACTGACAATTACGAAAGGTTATGATTGAATCTGTCTTTAAAATCTTAAGACTTGAAATGTTTAAATGAATCTGGGTCTATTTGTATTACTTCAATTTTCCCTACATTTCAGAGATGCCCTGCATGCGTGTCCCCGTCTTGGAAATGGACGGTGGAATGAAGATGCCTGAGACCATGGCCATTGCCCGGTACTTGGCCCGCGAACACAGTAAGTAATTTCCCATCTAGTAAATGAATTTGAAATCAAATGTGAAATTGAATGTGAAATATTCATTTTCAATTCAAATTATCTCTTCTTAGATTTCTACCCCAAGAACAGTATGGACATGATGAGGTGTGACTACATCGCTGATTGCTTCTATGAAATCATGCACGATTATATGAGGTACTACCACTGGAAGAACGGACGCTTCAGGGTGAGTTAGTTATATAATATCTAGAGCTTACCACACACTCTCGATGGACATAGATAACAGGCTAAAATTATAACTTTATTATTTAGAAAAGTGAAATTAATAAAAATTATTAATGTTTGTTTGTTTGTTTAATGATTTTAATGGCATATCAACCCGCCTGGGGTTATGTCATGCATAACAATGTTAGGAAGTGATACATACCGTGTATTTATATTTATACTTTTGAGTAATTGGTTTTAACAGTGTGCCAGCATTATTGGGGATTATGTTGTATGGTATTGATTAGTTTCATGTCTATATTCTATGGTATAATTTTATTTCCCTCAAAAGGCATATCAACCCGTCTGGGGTTATGTCATGCCTAATGGTTAGGAAGTTATACATATCGTGTATTTATATTTATACTTTTTAGTAATTGGTTTTAACAATGTGTTAGCATTATTGGGGATTATGTTGTATGGTATTGATTTGTTTTATGTCTATATTCTATGGTATAATTTTATTTCCCTCAAAAAAGAGAGAATATCCTCCGTGTTGACGTTTTCAAACAGATCTTTCATATTATTTGCTTTAAAATAACGGTTTCTCATGTGAGCAAGAAACCTGTATTCCATTAATAAGTGTTTAAGTGTCAAAGGTGTTTGTCATGTTTCACATTGTGGTTGTTGTTCTTGTTTGAGTATATAGGAGTGCGTTTGTCATGTTTGAGTATATACGAGTGCGTTAGTTAGGCTTGAAGAAAGCATTATTCTACTTAGAAGTTAGTTACAGTTGACTGAGATATTATTTACTCTTAGAATCACCGAAGAGTTCCACGAAGGGGAGCTAATAATAAAATAGGGGAGGTAACTCTCAATTACTTGTTACAATATTGTAAATGATTTTTTATTGGGACTATTGTGTCCTAAAACACGAATAAAAAATGAACGATGAAAAATATTTCTTCTTTTTTATCTATTAATAATGGAGATTCGCTTCCGGTTTTTGTCTGTAACAAAAATTACGTCCCTGCTTACGTCACTATACATAGAATAAAATTTATTCTATGTTATTTTGAGTGTATTTATTCAATAAATACATTCAAAATTTGAACATGCAACATTAGACAGTCTTCATTGTTTTTTAAAACAAGTTTTAATAAATACATGACTGGTATTATATATCTATATATAGTTTGTTTTATTTTAATACATATTTAAAGTTTACATTTCAAATTGTTTTATTTTTTAATCCTTTAATGAATTTGATGATTTTAATTACTTAGGGCACAAACTCGCTGACATATACAAACTCCCTAACTATTCGGCTAATGAGGAGAAAAGGCAAATTTACCCCAAAACATTGAAGTCTTTAACTTATATTTTGTTTTAGTTTGGTGAGAATGGAATGATGTCTTCTAACAATCAAAGCAACAGTGGCGATATGGATTCAAACTACGACGTAAGTATAGATATTTAAAACCTTTATATATTCATTTTACTAAATATATATATATATATATATATATATATATATATATATATATATATAAGAGAGAGTTTTATAATTTGCTTGAAGCATTGTGTATGTATTGGTTTGGAGGTTGATTTAGAAGGCTATCACAATGCAGGTGTAAAGAATAAGGTAACAATGGTGTTGTGTGTTAACCTGTATTTTATTCTTGAATTTCTGAGATAAAATCTCTTTTTCAGAAGATCACTAGATTTGAAGTCGTCTTTTTAAGGCATTTCTAGTCAAAAACAATAAAAAAATAGTTAACACACAACACCATTGTTAATTCATTCTTTAAACCTGCATTGTGATAGCCTTCAAAATCAACCTCCAAACCAATATATATATATATATATATATATAATATATATATATATATATGTATATGTATATATATATATATATAATCCATGTTTATTTTCTTCTTACAGAACTACTTGCAATGGAGATACATGAATACCCTGAACAGGATCATGCCCTTCATGGAAAGAACATTGAGCATGCGCAATGGTGGAAACCAGTTCTTCATGGGAGACCAGGTAAGTTTCAATCAGGCGTTCCTACAATGGATTCTCTCCCTCTCTAATTCTGTCCCGTTGAACTCTTCCCATCTCTTATATTAGGATCATTTTATCATCTCTTTTTATAACCCTGGTCATTGAAGTCGTCAGATTTTGTGCTAGAAGGCGATGGCCGAGAGTCTTAGTGTCCTGGGTGTGACGTTCAACTGCATCTAATGGTGAAGTTCCAATTCTGGAGCTCTGGGGTGTGTGGAGTACCCGTTCCTCGCCATTACTCACAGGTCCAAGTGAGTGTTTGTTTGTATGTGTAAGGGTCCCATTTAGGGGTTAAATAGAAAAATGTTAAATTGTTAATTTCTTTCTCTTGAAGAAAATTTGCATTGATGTGCTAATAGTTCCTTCATCATCATCAACAACAAAGCATACCAAAAGCACATATTCCCTTCTCTCTCTCTCACCATCCATCCCTATTATCCATCTCTCTTGGTAGTTCCTCTAGACCAGCCATGTCAAACTGAATAGTCCCCTAGGGATGCATGGATTACATATGTATGTCATGAGTGCCGGATGGATTACGTATGCCAGTCATATTCATTATAGTGTACAATATGGTGCAATTATTACCATTGGTTTCCAAGCAGCATGTTAGCCACTTTTCTTCAAAACAACGCGCCTATACACACATATATAAATAAATTGACATTCACTGCATTTCTGAACAGGCTCTTTTGTTTTGAAAAAAAACTGGTAATATGCTGCTTCGAAACCAATGGTAACAATTGCCTTTTAAATGTATTGTACACTATAATAGATAAATAAGTAAATACAACTCTGATACATGTTTTTAAATCCTTAATAGTGTCTTGAGTATGAAGTTAAACTGCATCTAATGGTGAAGTTCCAATTCTGATGCTCTGGGGTATGTGGAGTACCCGTTCCTCACCATTACTCAGAGGTCCACGTGAGAGGTTGTGCCTGTTAGGGTCCCATCTTGGGATTAAATAATAAAACAGGATTTCAAAAGTGAATTTGAAAAAATAAGTTTACAATAATGTAATACCCATCAGGAATAAATAAAATAAATCGACTTCGGCATAAATTAACCCCAAAAAGTAGACATGCCGTAAAATCAAACCAACGTCTATTTCGAAAGTCGTTTTTCGACTGGGACCAATTAACAACAGAGTGAGGTATTACTGTGAATATTTCTATATTCTGATATCCTATACTTCTCTGCAGATGATGTAAAATGATGATTTCCTGGAGGGAGAAGGTGAATTCATACCTTTCCCAAGGGTATTAGCTCGAGGTGAAATTCATACAACCACGACCTGGATAATATATTTATAAGTAAAAAAGTAAAGTCGTCTGGACGGCCTAATGTCGGTATCGGCCAGACAGCGAAGGAGTCTATCCCCTTTTCACTAGCGCTAGACCAAGGAGATTATTTTAGCATCTGAAGTGGAGCGCCACAACTACTATCAGCTCCTCACTTTACCGCACAGATCCCTGTGCTACTCATTCGCTGAGTTGGTGAGTGTCGGTATCGAACCAAGAACCTTGTGATTCCTAGCCGAACACTCTACCGACTGAGCTAAACCCGGCCCTATTTATAATATATGTTTATTCATGTGATATTAATAAACGTTATTGCATGATTACCTCCCTTTGATTAGTGGGGTTGTCTGCCCTTGTTCATCACTCTTTAGTTTGTGAAAAATGGTGGACATTATGAATCCGTTATTTACTGAGCTGTATTCATTTTATTAAAGCTTAATCAGTTATGTTTATGTGTTACCCATCAACTCCTGCGACACTACCGTTGCCAAACCGTATTGGTACCTTACCTTTCCTTTGGACCACAGCGGCAGCGTGGAGAGGGGGGATTTGCTGCATGGGCAACAGCTTATCCTCTATATGAATACGCCCATCAAGTGTTACCCATCAACTGTTACCCATCAACTCCTGCGACACCTTCGTTGCCAAACCGCATTGGTACCTTACCTTTCCTTAGGATCACAGCGGCAGTGTAGAGAGGCGAATTTTTGCTGCATGTGAAACAGCTTATCCTCCATATGAATCTGCCCAGGCTATGTAGTTCAAAGAGAGGGAAGAAAAACTTTGACACTACTCCATCGTCTCTCGTAGACGGAAGGCTGCCAACCAAACCAACAGTTCTGTTACATTGTCTTTGTCTCATTAAAATTCATATATTCAAATATAATATTTTTTCATTGTAGATGATGTGGTGTGATATGATGTGTCACTCTTGCCTGGAGAACCCCTACATGGAGAACCAGTCTATGTTCAGCAACTACCCCAAACTGATGGCCCTTAGGACTCGTATTGCTTCCCATCCCAAGATCGCTGGTTACCTGAAGAGCCGTACCAACACACAGTGGTAGACTTTTCCCAACACCCAACTATTTGACACAACTTTTGGAATCAAAAAGAGAAATGACAAACAATATTTTCTGTTTCTGACATTTGTTTATGTGGAGACGTTAGAAAAATGTTTCTAGATAAGCAACAATTGTATTAAAATAATGATAATAAAGACTTTTTTTATATATAAAATATTTGGGTTTTTTTTTTTTTTTTAGTATTCATTTTACAAAAAAAAGCTCAAAAGAGTTTGCAGTAAAAGTGTATATTAATATCAAAAAGTTCCGGAAAATGTTCCGGTTACAAATGAAAGCAACAGGAATCTTCAATGATGACAAAGTCGCAGTGTCGGGATTCTTATTACATTCGAAATTTGAGCCTCCGGTGATATAATTTAAATAATTCCAATTTTGTTTTTTCTGTGGACAGTATGAAAGGTAAAATGGATATTGAATCCGACAATATGTGTAGAAAGTTTTGTAGAAAAAACAAGATGTTTAAAGTTTTGCTGACAGAATTTTTTTCTAATGATAAAAATGCATATAATTTTTAAAGATAAAGTGTATTTATTTTTAACATAAATACGCATTTTAAAAACATTTTTTGAAAATTCCGGTACTGATCGAGAGCGTTCTGCGCCTCGTGATTAATGATATATTTATTGAATCAAAAAGAGAGATGACAAACAATGTTTTCTGTTCCTGACATTTGTTTATGTGGAGACGTTAGAAAAATGTTTCTAGATAAGCAACAATTATATTCAAATAATAATAATAAAGTCTTTTTTTTATAAACAAAATATTTGTTTTTTTAGTATTCATTTTACAAAATTGGTTTTGAAAGACGAAAATATGCTTAGTAACTGTTTATGTTAATGACACCGGTAATATTGCTTGGGTTTTCCCGCCTTGGCTTGTTAACCATGTTTCTTGCTCATGTCTGAAGATACTGTAATTATACAGTTGAAATAAATTATAACAATGAAGCAAATTTAAGTTTTTTCCTTAATTCATTGTATATATTGCTCTGTCCGTCCACTTCCTGGCACTAGTCACATCGAGCTCTCACTGCGATAGTCCTATATCACTATGGTTAAACTACACATGGAATAATCCCCATTTCCACAGTATATATATATGTATATAAATATTAGAATATATTAAAATAGACGCTAGCCACAAAGAAAACATACTACAGCAAATACTTCTTCAAATAACATTTACTATCGCAACCAGATGCACAGGAATTACAAACTCGATGAAATAGCACTAAAAAAAATAATTCGGAATAACGTTATTGCAACCACGCCCGATAATAAGGCAAAAATTATTATTTATTATACAAATTACAAAACTACCAATCTCATCATTTGTAACAATTTTTCTCCCCAGACAAGTCGGCTTAATGAGACCAATGTAGTATATAGATTTAAATGTCCCCTAGGAGATTGCAGTCTCCCAGAAAATGATAATACATACATTGGATTCACCTCAACCACATTGTCAAGGCGTCTAACCCTCCATTTAACAGACAATAGCTCTATTTCACAACACCTAAAATTACATTCATGCCCCCCCACTCTAATTACCCAAATATTCTAACGGAAAATACACACATTCTGAACAAAGGAAAAAATAAACAAAAAGTCTAAATACTAGAAGCTCTATATATAAACAATACAAACCATCCTTAAACAAAATTAATTTCCAATACAGTACACACATTTTAAAATGCCTATAACACCTTTCTCACCTTTTTCACCAATTCTTCTCCTTCCAGCCTCTACATTAATATAATTTTTTTTAAAAACTGGAATACATCACCCCCGATGATGGCACTTCGAAGTGCCGAAAGTACTCGGGACTTGAACTTTGGTGGACTTATCCACCAATTCCACCCAAACATTAAAAAGTTGGCCAGAAAATTAGAAAAAATCCAAAATCAAACTGTTAAACAGGAGATGTGCCTTTTGTTTAATTCTACATATATATATATATATATATATATATATATATATATATATATATATATATATACTAGCAAATATATGCACCCTCCGGGTGCAAGTATTTAAGTTTTATTGCAATAAAATATTGTATTAAATTAGAAAGGCTAATGGAACTAAATAAGAATGCAGATATAAAGATTTGAAACAGAGGCAGGTATAATCGAAAAATAGAACAACTGAAACTTACTCTTCCATCACTCTTGTCTTTCAATGTTATTTTTCTAATTTAAGTATTTAGTTAAAAGATGTAAAGAATAAAATAATATTTTTTCTTGTTATTGGATTTCATTTAAGATTCATTGAAGAGATTTTTGCTTATATTCATTAAAATAAAACCAAATAATTAGAAATCAATAACACTGAGCATATATTTATTAAATTCAATTTTTTAATATCAAAATGCAAATTTGCCTTCCGTTAAACTGCTATTTTGTTGTATATATATAGATATAATTGCATGTTATATGTAGATATGGTTAACAGTATTAATAATGTAAAACCATTTTATTAATAATTGAGGTTAAAATAAAAATAAAATCATGGAGAATGTGATGTCAGTAACTTAAGGGAATTGTGACTTCAGTAGTGATATAGTTTCGGTTACAGACAGTAAAACACACAATCTCCATTATGATAAGATATATATTGTAAGATCCTCTTAGGAAAGAAACAATAAGGGGATTGGATTGTAGTAAACAGACGCTTATCTAAGAGCCACATTTCCTGTATGTTAAATTAGTCTGAGGTAACAGCAACTTCCCTATATGACGCTTAGAAGAGTCCCTACGTTAAAGATATCGCCCTCGGTAGATCCTATGTGCAGCATCCAGAATCAGAACCGAGCCGATCAATGTAGGTCTTTGCTAGACGGCCTACGCTAGCGTCTTCATGTGCAGGTTTCCACAAGAGAATATCGCTTATGAGTTCGTCTTTACTTCTCAACCAGTATCCGGTATATCTTGTTCAGTTTATTCTAATGGTTGGTGTGATGGTGGCAAGTGGCGGTACCGCTACTTTTTTGTGGAAGTTTGCTTCCACGATTTGTTTATGATCGTACGCAAACATTCTCATATGGTCCAATCACTCAATAATTCCCCGGCCTGACACATAGATGGCGCCGATAATGAAAAAGAATCCATATAATTTTTATAAGGTACTAACCTTCAAATGGCACGTGTCAGAATTTGAGCCCAATCGGATTATGATTGTTAGTGAGTTCGATTCTCACTGGGTGCCTCATTCTTATGACCTTGTACCAAACTAGTAAATGACTATACAATGTCACCTCAAGTGGTATAATGGCCAACGAGCTAGATTTACAGACTATTGCTTGTGAGTTCGATTCTCACTGGGTTACCTCATACTTAGGCCTTGCGCTAATCTAAGCTAAGATTAATGAATAAAAAACGCAGGTTAAAGTGATAACATTTTCTCCTGCAAAGATTCGTTTGGTTTGTTGAATTTAACGGCATGTCAACCCTTGTTGGGTTATTTTATGCCAAAAACGTTTTGTTCGATTCAAAATTTTCTTTTTAACACAATTTTAACACATTTTTAAGACTCATTTGTTTTAGATTTTACCCATAGATAGGACCTTAAAAGGCATTACCACTCCGGGTCAGGGTGGACATTAGAGTAGGTCGATTTTTATACCAACACTAGGTTCAAACGGAGAAAGTTGCTAATTAATATAAAGAATAATTGTATAAAATATTTTTCGATAGAACTTTACCAATGTTTGAGCAAACGCATTTAAATACAAACAAAATCGAATGTTTTGAATTTCGCTCGGTGTTAACCGGAAAATAAAAAGGCCAGATTAAACCGTAGTTTTGAAGAAAAAACATTTTTTTAAAAATAGGCTTAATAAAAGATTTTTTTTCATTCAAAATCCTGCAATTCTTGGTAGATTAAATAAAAGTAAATAAAAAGAAAACACTGCAAAAATATTTAATTTAAGAAAGTATAAATATTAACGAAATTCGACCTCGTTTTAAGCGGTTATTTTTCTGTCTCCACCGGAAACTACCGTATCAACACGTTTTGTTGTTTACATTTGAATTTCCTTTGAGCTGATTTTAAAGCAATTTCTTATGTAAATGTATCAAAATCAAGGATTTCAGAGGGGCTTCATATTAGACGATCTTTAAAACTAAATGCTCAAAAATTGGTGCAAGCTAGAAACCTACTTTTTGGTGGCAGTACTTACCATACCAATACCCAACTTTTTCTATTTGTTACATTTTGATATTCAAAAAAAAGTTAAAAATCGAACTACCCTAGGGAACAAGGAAATAACGAAGGGGTACGCTACACTACTCACAGTTCCAAAAATTGGACGCCTTGTCGGCTGGGGCGGACAGACCCACTCCGATAAATGTCCAATAATAATAATAATAATAATAATAATAATACTTGGACACGGTTAAGAAAAGGAAAGAGAAGCTGAATCACTAATAATTGCTGCACAAAATAATGCCATAAGGACAAACTATATCAAAGCGAAAATTGATAAAACTCAACAAATAGTGAATGTAGACTTTGCGGTAATAGAGATGAGACTGTAAACCATGTACTATGCGAATGTAGCAAACTGGCACAACGAGAATACAAAACTAGACACGACTGGGCTGGGAAGGTGATCCACTGGGAATTATGCAAAAAATTTAATTTTGACCATAGAACAAAATGGTATATGCATAAACCAGAATCTGTTCTTGAGAACGAAACACATAAAATTCCCTGGGACTTTGAAATAAAAACGGATCACTTTATCCCAGCAAGAAGACCAGACCTAGTGTTGATTAACAAAAAAGAAAAAACTTGTCAACTGGTGGATTTTGCAGTGCCAGCAAATTACAGGGTGAAGCTAAAAGAAAATGAAAAAAATGGACAAATATCTGGACCTTGCCAGAGAACTGAAAAAGTTATGGAATATGAAAGCCAAAGTCATACCAATTGTAGTTGGTGCACTTGGAACGGTCCCAAAAGGATTGGAAAAGGGTTTGGAAAGTCTGGAACTCAGAAGAAAGGATTAATACCATCCAGAACACTGCACTGCTGCAATCTGTCAGAATACTTAGAAGAGTTACATGATCTATGCATAGATTATTGTCAACCCGCTGTATTTCAGAAGGGGTGGCCCTTTTCATGTCACGGGCGGGACTTTCCATGGAATATTACAGAAAGCCCGTGAAATACGTGAAGTCACGTGGGACCTGGCTGGCTCTCAGTTTCAGCTTGGACGTCAGGCAGATAAGATGTTACTGCTTTTCCCAAGTGCTAGACGAAGAAGATTGTTTTTGCGTCTGAGGTGGAGCGCCACACATACCATCATCTCCTTACTTTACCACACAGTGCTACTCATACGCTGAGTTGGCGAGGACCGGTATTGAACTAGGAACCTTGTGGTTTCTAGCCGAACGCTCTATCAACTGAGCTAACCTGGCCCTTTCTTACTGTTATAGGTGATATACCCTATAGACTAATGGAATGTGCCGATGATTACTATAAGCAACAGGGACAATTATGGCTTGAGAGTAAGCCAATGCGAGTCAGCTCATAACTCTATTGTCGGATGTAATTCCCACTTCTCTGTACGGTAATTGTCTATTCTTTTGTTAATACATATTTCTACATTTGTTACCCGTTGTTTTGTTCTTATTTGACCCCTTAAAACGACACAACACTTACTTACTTTTCTCCAAAGTAGTCTTACCATAAACCATTCTTGTATAAAAGTCACAGCTCAAAACTTAAATTAAATATTTTCATTAAAATTAGGTTATATACCAAAGCATGATGTCTGGTTTAATAGTACGTGTACTAAAATGAGTTTGTCATTTTAGTACAGCTTTATTGATTGAGCATAACAAATTACAAACAGAATTATATATGTTTTCACTGTTATTGATAATCTAAAACAAATCTAGTTTATTCAAATATGAAATGATAAATGATATACATATATGTGTGAGTGTGTTTGTGCATAGCTATATATCTCCACATAGAAATATATATATATATATGTGTGTGTTTGTGTGTATATAGTCTAAATAAAATGTAATTTATTTGAATGTATACTGATAAATGATATATAGCTTGTATAGGGAATATATATTGCTTTTTTTTTTTCATTTAAATTTAAAGAAATATAACAAAGTACCTGTCCCTTGGTCATGGTGTCTATGAAAGACTTAATGTAAGAGCTGCAGCCAGCCTATTTTAATTAAGTAGTGTACAAAATTGTAATATATAGCATCACTCAATAAATAAAGGGAATTTTTTTTTTTGAAACAGCAAAATAAATTCTTTTTTTCTTTTTTACATAAATATTAACTCTGCATTGTTTAAAAATGGATTTTAGCAAAAATTATTTTAATCTTGCAAAAATATTTTTGAGACTATTTGAGAAACAATGCTCCAGAGAAGCATGTATTAGTAAAAAGAAATGTTTACAAATGGGCTAAACATGCTTTTGCCACCACAAGCCAAAGTCCAAAATACAGGAAACACACTGACTCTCCAGTAAAGAAAAAGTTCTGGGTACAGCTGCCAGGAAAGAAGGTCATACTGATAGTCTTGTGGGACATGAAAGGACCCATCACTATTGATTTCCTTGAAAAAGGTGCAATTGTAAACAATACTTCCTATTGCCAACTCCTTAGGTAATATCTATTGATTGACCCTCATATATCATATAGTGTGTATATATATATTTTTTTTTTTTTTGTAAATTTGATTAAAAATAATGGAATCCTTATTGTTTTGAAAAACATACGCAACCTTGATAATGGTTCAGAAAAGAACTGAAAGTACTTGGTCAACAAATGAAAATTCTTTCGGACAATTCATTAATTCCTTTCATGATGAGAACATTAAGAATAATTGTTAGAAAAATTGCAATAAAAACTCTAAAAGGGGATAGATTTTTTTAGATTTTTTGTGGTATATAAATAAATTTACCAACCCCTCCGCACGAGCAGGATGTGACACAAGGTCAATTTCTTAAGCGGAGTGCAACAGGATTGAATTCAGAGTTTTCCTTCTCCTAGACTGGTTGCCCAACCAAGGTTAAAGAGCCCAGTCTGCCCTACTATTTATTCATAGATGGAGGGAGAGTAGGATTCATACCTTTCCCAAGGGTATTAGCGGAATGTAATTATCACATCCAGGATTTGAACTCGGGGCGACGAGTCCATTTCCCATGACTTTAACCATCGCACCACGCACTACCTACGATTGTTTGTGGTATAAGTTTAGTTATAATTCAATATTTCAAACAATCACCGTTAAATGCAGGTTAAAATCATAACCAGCACCCTCCCCTTTTTATGGGGGAGAGGGAGTTCTTACTCCTCAGCAGGAGATACAGCATATTCTAAGTTCTGCTAACAGGGAATACATATTCAGGAGGAAGACAAGAATCTAAAATCTGTAAAAGTTTTTTTGATGAAAGAGTCAAGCTTTACATCTTAAAAGGAAGGATGACAAAATTAGAGGAAGAAAAAAAAGATCTTTATACAGAGGAAAAATTTACTAAAATTTAGATAGATAGACAGATAGATATGAACAGACTGAGATAAATAGGAAAAGAATTGCATATATATATATATATATATATATATATATATATATATATGTATATATATGAAGAAATGAAGTGAATCCGACGGTATGTAGTATATTAAGAAAAATGAAAAAACACAGGTTTAAATGGGTTAAGTGGTGAGTTTATTGTCCGATGCTGCAGTGTTTCGATCTATTAATTAGATCATCTGCAGGGCATTTGTTGGTATATGGAAGGTGATAAGAAATTTTTTATCACAGAATAACGAGAAAAGCGAGTGGTAGTTATGTGTTATTCAGTCTGTTTAAAAATATGATATATATTATATTATATTATATTATATTATATTATATTATATTATATTATATTATATATATTTATTATTATATATTTTCATATGATATATTTTTATATCATTTATCATTATATTATATAATATATATTCATTATTATTATTTTATACTAGCAAATATATGCACCCTCCGGGTGCAAGTATTTAAGTTTTGATATAATAAAATATCATATTAAATTAGAAAGGCTAATGAAACTGACTAAGAATGCAGATAAAAAGATCTGCAACATAGGGGGTATAATCAAAAAATAGAACAACTTTGAAACTAACTATTCCATCATTTTCCATTACTCACCTCTTTCATTGGTACATTTTCCTAATTTAACTATTTAGTTAAAATAGGAAGTAAAGGATAATATTGCAGTTATTTCTTCTTGTAAATAAATTTCTTTTAAGATTTATCCACGAGATTTTTATTTATATTTCTTAAGATAAAACCAAACAATTAGAAATCAATAATACCAAGCACATATTTATTAAAATAAAATTTTAAATATCAATATGCAAATTAGCCTTCTCGTTCAAACTGTAAACCGCTATTTTGTTGTATATATAAATACAATTGCATGTTATTAGTACGTAGATATGGTCAACAGTATAAATAATGTAAAACAATTTTTATTAATAACTGAAGGTTTAAAAGAATGAAATCATGGAGAATTTGACGTAAATAATGAATGGAATTGGGTCTTGAGTAGTAATATAGTTTCGGTTACAGACAGAAAAACACACAATCTCCATTATATTAAGATATATATATATATAGAGAGAGATGTAAACCTAGTAAGGGAGTTAAAACTTTTGTATGCCTATGTAGTGCAAACTTTTTTTTGTGTCCTGCCTATGGAAACAATGATTAAGAGGTATGATGCTGACTTTAAATGCGGTCGTACATCCAAAAATGATGCTGAACACTCAGGTCACCGAATTTCGGTATTTGTCCCGGAACATACCAAAAAACCCCAACGAACTCGTTTTGGCCGATCGTAAATTGAAGTTGCGTGAGATAACAGAAGGGTTTAAATATCATAAGACAATGTTTTCAGCATTTTGCATTAACATTTGTTAATGAGAAATCTGTGTTCACTGTTATTATATGCACAATGGAGGGCAAAGATTATTCATAGATTGCATGTGTTGCGTAATTTTCGATCGGTCTTTTACATGGAATACATTAGAAAAACGTTATCTGTTTGTGGAAACAGACTGTGACAGGCCATGAAAAGTGGATAAATTACAACAACGTTAAATACAAGAAATCGTGAGACATGCGTTTTAAAACATTAACACATCACTCATTAATGCCAGGCCTAAAACATAGATGTCGCCAATAATAAAAAAAATATGTGATTTTTATAAGGTACTAACCTTCAAATGGCATGTGTCAAAATTCGAGCCCAATCTGATAATTAGTTTACAAATTACAGTTATCTAAGTGAAGCTACTGTTGCAAATTTAAAGAAAACAACGGACAAATAAGAATGTAATCTGTTTATAAAGCATTGATGGGAAAAATAGTGTTCAAACAAAACAATGGATTTATAAGGACACTGCTCCGTCGGAATAAACAGCTGAGAGGTAGTACGCTAACTTTAAACATGGTCGTACAGGCAAAAATGAATTTTCGGCAGTTATCCCGGAACATACCAAAAAATGACACGAACTCGTTTTGGCCGATCGTAAATTGAAATTGCTTGAGATAGCAGAAACGTTTGAATAACAGAAGACAATATATTCAGAATTTTGCATGAACATTTGTTAATGAGAAAAGCTGTGTTCAATGTTATTATATGCACAATGAAAGGTCAAAGTAATTATCTGTTCTTCTTTGTACTTTTGCAGTAAGTATTACACAATTAAGTCTGCACTGCGGTCATCATGTTGTAAGTGTTGAATCAGCGGCCTTGGACGTTGAGTAACTAAACTGGCCATCCGACTCAACGAGGCTGTTAATCTATGACTCAAAAGACAGACTATAAATACAGAATTCTCAGGCTCTTTGCATTCAGACAACACTTCGAGTCAAACAACGTCAGTTGGAATTTCTTCCTCTTTGTGAACCAGAGACGATCTTAGCAAAAACCTCACCATGCCTAACTACACTTTGTACTACTTCAATGGCCGCGGACGTGCCGAAATCCTTCGTATGATGATGGCTGTTGCTGGCGTCAAATACATGGACAAGAGGTTCGAATTCAACGAATGGGACAAATATAGGAATGGTAAGTTAGCTTTTTACAAGACTTTTATCAGTAAAGAACTTATTAGAATATATCTACAAAAAATAACTAGTTTTCTGTATGTTTGTTTCGTTTTACGTTTTATTAGCCGACGTTGCAGTGTTTCGATATATTAACTAGATCTTTTTCAGGGCATTTGTGATAAACAAATTTTATTACCTTTCTTTATATCAACAAATGCCCTAAAGAAGGTCTAATTAATAGATCGAAACACTGCAGCGTCGGCTAATAAATTTACCATTCATTTTATTTAAACCTGTGTTAAATTTCTTAATATACTATATATATATATATATATATATATATATATTATATATATATATATATATATATAAGCTCCCGTCGTGTAATGTCTGTCCTTTGCCATCTGTACGACGTTTCGGTCGATGTGCCCTCCGGCCTTCCTCAGATATTTCTTGTCGGACTCGGGAAATTTCTCGGACACGAAAATCTTCTTTTTCAAACTCTGGAACCTTCTTTTCGAAGTAAGTTGGCGTACCAAAGGCTAAAGCGAGCTCAGTCAAATGGAAACATAGCGTAGTGGATAAAGGATTTAGGTTAGGACTGTTTTAAGTGACAGTTTACTAGTAGCTGCAGGTTCAATCCTGGTCAGGAGCAGCAGTAAGATATAATGATTAACACAGCTTAACACCTGTACCCCAGCTATGTTTAGCGGAATGAGAACAGGGTACCCCATGATGAATAAAGGATTGTGTTCAAAGTTCTGTGATGTCACAACAAAGGTTTCCGACTTCGAAAAGAAGGTTCCTCGAATCCGAGAAAGTTCGAATCCGACAAGAAATACCTGAAGAAGGCCGGAGGGTCAATCGGCCAAATGTTGTTCAGATAAAATAAGATGAGGAAATAGTCCAAATAATCCAAATAATACTAAAACTGACAATTACAAAGGTTATGATTGAATCTGTCTTTAAAATCTTAAGACTTGAAATGTTTAAATGAATTGGGTCTTTTGTATTACTTCAATTTCCTCTACTTTCAGAATGCCTGCATGCGTGTCCCCGTCTTGGAAATGGACGGTGGAATGAAGATGCCTGAGACCATGGCCATTGCCCGGTACTTGGCCCGCGAACACAGTAAGTAATTTCATATCTAGTAAATGAATTTGAAATCAAATGTGAAATTGAAGTGATTGAAATGTGAATATCATTTTCAATTAAATTATCTCTTCTTAGATTTCTACCCCAAGAACAGTATGGACATGATGAGGTGTGACTACATCGCTGATTGCTTCTATGAAATCATGCACGATTATATGAGGTACTACCACTGGAAGAACGGACGCTTCAGGTGAGTTAGTTATATAATATCTAGAGCTTACCAACACTCTCGATGGACATAGATAAGACAATTATAAGTTTATTATTAGAAAAGTGAATTAATAAAACTTATTAATGTTTGTTTTGTTTTTTATTGATCTTAATGGCATATCAACCCGCTGGGTTATGTCATGCATACAAGTTAGGAAGTGATACATATCGTGTATGTATATTTATACTTTTTAGTAATTGGTTTTAACAATGTGTTAAGCCATTATTGGGATTATGTTGTATGGTATTGATGTTTTCATGTCTATATTCTATGGTAATTTTATTTCCTAAAAAAAGAGAGAATATCCTCCATGTTGACGTTTCAAAATAACTTTCATATTATTTGCTTTAAAATAACGGTTTCTGATGTGAGCAAAAACCTGCATTGATGAATAACTGAGTCAAATCTGCATTCCAGAATAAGAGTTTAACTGTCAAAGGTGTTTGTCATGTTTCACATTGTGGTTTGTTCTTGTTTGAGTAAATAGGAAGTGCGTTTGTCATGTTTGAGTAATAGGAGTCGTTAGTTAGGCATGATAAAAGCATTATTCTACTTAGATGTTAGTTACAGTTGACTGAGATATTATATACTCTAGAAACACCGAAGAGTCCCCGAAAGGGGAGCTAATATTTAAATATGAGGAGGTAACTCTCAATTACTTGTAAATATTTTAAATGATTTTTTATTGGGACTATTGTTGTGCCTAAAACAGAAATAAAAATGAACGATGAAAAATATTTCTCTTTTTATCTATTAATAATGGAGATTCGCTTTCCGGTTTTGTCCGTAACAAAATTACGTCACTGCTTACGTCACTATGCACGGAAATCGTCATAACATAGAATAAAATTTATTCTATGTTATTTTAAGTGTATTTATTCAATAAATACACTCAAATTTCAACATGCAACATTGACCAGTCCTCATGTTTTTTAAAGAGAGTTTTAAATAAATACATGACTGGTATATAATATCTATATATATGTTTGTTTTTTTTTAATACATATTTAAGTTTTAACATTCTCAACGATCTGTCTTTTTATTTTTATAATCATTTATCGAATTGATGATTTCTTTAATTACTTAGGGTACAAACTCGCTGACATCGAATTTTTACTCCACCCTTCAGGCAATATGATCCAAAAATCTATTTTTACATCGCCCGGATGGTGTTTTTTATTTTGTACTAGTTTTAAAATAAAAACATAATACTTAGAGAAATATATTATAGAATACACATTACTACATTGTAATTTGTGATATTAGCGTTCGTGTAAAGGGATTCCCTAACTATTCTGCTAATGAGGAGAAGGGCAATATACCGACTTTATTTTTCTTATCACTTGCTTGTAGCTCTTTAATATAAAATAGGATCTATTAAAATTGTTGCTTTAAACAATTCCACGTTTCTTACCAACAGATTTACCAAAAACATTGAAGTCTTTAACTTATATTTTTTTGAGTTTGGTGAGATGGAATGATGTCTTCTAACAATCAAAGCACACAGTGGCGATATGGATTCAAACTACGAACGTAAGTACAGCAATATGAACTTCTTTTTTAACAATCCATTTCTAAATGGATTCTATTCATTATCTTCTAAAAATAATTCAAACTACGAACGTAAGTACAGCAATATGAAACTTCTTTTTACAATCCTTTCTAACATATACTAATTAATTATCTCTAAAAATACATTCAAACTACGACGTAGACAGCAATAGGAAACTTTTTTACCAATGCATTCTAAAAGTATAATCCTATTAATTATCTCTAAAATAGAGATTCAACTACGACGTAAGTACAGCGCAATATTGATATATTCTTTTTACAATGCATTTCTAACCAATGGATCATATCCTATTAATTACTCTTCTAAAAAGAAATTCAAACTAGCGGACGGACGTAAAGTACATGCAATATGAAACTTCATTTTACAAATGCATTTCTAAACATGCGTAGTCCTATTAAAACACTCTAAATAACATCTGTATTCGCAGTGTGAGGAGTGGAGTAGCTAGCTTGTAATAGACCTGGCCGAAGAGCACTAGATATCCGGTCTAACACACACATCACACCACAACACACACACACTATATATATATATATATATTATAAATATATATAATATGATATATATTAATAAATATAGTTTGTTCTGGCTATTAGAAATTCGGTAATTTTCAGTCCAGCAACATTCAAGTGCCAGAAGGTCCAACGAGTCGTCACAGAAAACATTAACGGGTACAGTTGCAAGATGCTACTGGCATCAAGCGTAGATGAAAAACAAATTATAACAGGGTATGTTGTTTTACCGAGAAACGAGTGACCCCAAATATATATTATATATATATATATGAGTTAAATATATAATAGTAATATATAAGATGAAAATTGAACACCAGAAGACATATATCCTGTTTGAACAATTTTATTTTTGATCTTTATCGGAAGATTTTTGGTCAACTTTTAATATTGTGGTGGAATTCGTGCGATAGGTCTACTCAAAGTGTCAAGTCCGCAGCAGTACTTTCGTGCACCTTCGAAGCCTCAGCTATTCGCTATGCATACATTGTCTCCAGTTTTTTTTTTTTATGCTGTATCATCATAATGTGGGACGTGAAGTATATAAATAGTATACTATATATATATATATAGTATATATTTGTATGTCTCTCTCTCTCATCTCTCCTCTCCTCTCTCTCTCTCTCTCCTCTCTCTCCTCTCTAGATAAACTAATCATTTTATAAGTATATATATGATATACTATAATATATTATAATATATATATATATATCATGTTTAACAACGGATGAAAAATGTAAAACCTTTATTTTCTTCTTCACAGAACTATCTTGCAATGGAGATACATGACTACCCGAACAGGATCATGCCCTTTCATCGGAAAGGACTTTTGAGCATAGCCGCAATGGTGGAACCCAGTTCTTCAATCGGGAAGACCAGTACAGTTCTTACAATGGAATCTCTCCCTATCAATTCTGTCCCGTGGAACTCTCCCTCTCTTAATATTTAGAAATCATTTTATCATCACTTTTTAATAAACCTTGGGTCATTGAAGTCATCAGATTTGGTGCTAAACCACGAAGGCCGCTGGCCGAAGTCTTAGAGCCCTGGCGTGACGTTCACTGCATGCTAATGGAAGTTCCAATTTCTGGAGCTCTGGGGTGTGTGGAGTACCCGTTCTACACCATTACACAGAGTCCACGTGAGAGGTTGTACCTGTTAGGGTCCATCTGGGAATTAAAATATCAATAGGATTTCAAAAGTGTATTTAAAAAAAAAAAAAAAAACAGCGCCCTATTTATAAATATACTGTTTATTTCATGTGATAATTTAATAAACGTCCCTTATAAGCAAGCCCCAACCCTTTTTAATCATATTGGTGCTAGAAGCGCGTGGCTGCGGGTTCTACATATGCCTGGGAATGACGTTAATACTCTTCTGATGGTGAGGTTCCAGTTCTGGACGGTTTGGGGAATGTGGAGCACCCTTCATCAATCCATTGCCCCTGGTCCACTCGGTGACCCGGAGTGGTAGTAGCGTTTAGGGTCCAATCTATGGGTTAAGGATAGAAGAAATGTATTTATAAAAAACTTGTATTTATCGCATTAAGAATTGAATTTTTTCAAAACTTTATCGGCATTAAATGACCCACTGAAAGTTGATATGCCGTAAAACAAAACATTCAGCCAAACCATATACATCGATTTGTTCTGTTTGAAGGGACTAAAGAAAATTACACAAACGTATTGCATGATTACCGTCCCTTGAGTAGTGGAGTTGTCTGCCTTGTTCATCACTCTTTAGTTTGTGACAAATGGCGGGAACATTATGAATCCCTTTTTTCTGAGCTGTAATTCATTTATTAAGCTTTATTCAGTTATGTTTATGTGTTACCCAATCAACTCCTGCGACACAACCGTTTCCAAACCGTATTGGTACCCTCACCTTTCTTGGATCACAAGCGAGCAGTGTAGAGAGGCGATTTGCTGCATGTGAAACAGCTTATCCTCCATATGAACCCCCACCCCATGCAATTGTTACCCATAACTGTTACCCATCAACTCTGCGACACTTCGTTTGCCGAAACCGTATGGTACCTTACCGTCTACCTTACTCGAGGGTCAGTGTAGAGGGTGACTTTGGTGCCTCGTAGGGCAACAGCTTATCCTCCATATGAATCCGCCCAGGCTATGTAGTTCAAAGAGAGGAAAAAACTTTGACACTACTCCATCGTCTCTCGTAGACGGAAGCTGCCAACCAAAACCAACAGTATGTTACTTGTCTTTGTCTTATTAAAATTCATATATTCAAATAATTATTTTTTCATTGTAGATGATGTGGTGTGATATGATTGTTCACTCTGCCTGGAGAACCCCTACATGGAGAACCAGTCTATGTTCAGACAACTACCCCAAACTGATGGCCCTTAGGACTCGTATTGCTTTCCCATCCCAAGATCGCTGGTTACCTGAAGAGCCGTACCACACACAAGGGGTAGACTTGTTTCCAACACCCAACTATTTGACACAACTTTTGGAATCAAAAAAGATAATGACCAACAATGTTTTCTGTTTCGACATTTGTTTATTGTGGAGACGTTATCACAACGTTTCTAGATAAGCACAACATTGTATTAAAATAATAATAATAAAATACTTTTTTATAAAAAAATATTTTTTTTTTAGTATTCATGTTAGAACAAGCTCAAGAGAGTTTGCAGTAAAAGTGTATATATGAAATATCAAAAAGTTCAGGAAATTTTCCGGTTACAAATGAAAGTTTTAAAATATAACAAGTCCAGGCAACAGGAATCTGCAAATGGATGACAAACTCGCAGTGTCGGGAATCCTTATTCACATTCACAATTGTGAGCCTCCGGTGATATAATGTTAAATAATTCAATTTTTGTTTTTTCTGATGGACATGTTCGAAAGGTAATGGATACTGAATCGACAAATGTGTAGAAAGTTTTGTAGAAAAAAAAAAAGAATGTTTAAACTTTTGCTGACAGAAATATTCTAATGAAAAAAATGCTTATAAATTTAACCCATAAAATTCTTTATTTTAACATAAATACGCATTTAGAATTTTTTTTTTAAAGATTCCGGTTACTGATTCGAGAGCGTTTCTGTGCCTCGTGAATTAAGTAATATATTTATTTTGTCTTTCCCCGTTACAAAATGTTTGCTTGAAAAAGACGATCTTCATATGGTCCGAAACAGATTTCTGGTCAGCAAACTTAAGATCTTGTGATTTTTTCTACAAAACTTTCTACTATTGCTCGGATTCATATCCATTTACCTTTCATATTGATATTGATATACAATATCATATGAAACATTATATATATAAAATAAAAAATAAAAAGATAAAAAAAGAATAGAAAAAAAAAAGGTCACAGACACGACAGATACTAACAGATTATCTCATCTAAACAGACATAGATGGATATTGAACTGAGTAAAGACAGACCAGATAACATATATAATATATGTGATACATAACAACAACAACATTAATAATACGCCAGCCACTATTAATTAATAATAATAATATATAATAAATATGATAAGATGCTATACTGATATGCTCACTTACAATTTTAACACATCTACCCATGACCCCTTCAAAAAATCACATTAACACATCAACCACACATTATATCTAACGACAAATCCAGTTCCCCAAACACATATAAGCAAAAAAAAAAAACAATTAAACACACAGCACATCACATACACATATTTAGCTAACGCAATCCCCAAAATGCTACACACCTGTGGTACATACGTATCCACCATTCTGACACTCCCCATCCAGAAGAGAAGAGAATCAGCCACTAACCACCCCCAAACCACACCCATCCCCGTATCTGACGCCTTCTGTTTCAGCAATTTGAGAATGTCCCATGCATTGGAGCAAGAACTATTTTCAAGTACTTGAGATGGTCTAATAGTAGGACCGAACCGTGCATCGTCGACAATAAAACATCCCAGTTTCAATAACAATCCGTAATTTGTCTATCCTTTCTCCAGCATATATTCAAATATTATACACAATATCATATAATGAGCATTATAATACAGTAATCACGATATCATGATGACATTATATCTCAATATCATATATCACAGATAATAATATAATGGTATTATATTGTGGTATCATGTACAATGGTATTAAATTGTGAATAAGATAATATAGGATATAATGATGTATTAATGGTTCAAGCAAGTTAGATTAACAGAACATGTGTAGTGACTGTCGATTGCTCCATCTGTGGCGCTCCATACTTCTTGCCTATGTGCGATACGTTGTGCCAGTCTTAGTAAATAACTATATGATATTGTTATACTTAAGATAATCTAGTACAAGGATTTCGTCACAAATGTTATAAATATCTCATATTCGTTATTTGAGTCACATGAAGCTTATTAAAATCTATTTTATCTTTATTGTTAAACATAAATTACGATGGAAATTATCTAATAATGTACAACTGAATTTGATTAGATACCTAATCTTTTTATGGCACTGAGTGTGAGATATTAGAAATGGCCGTATAGAGCTACAGCCCCAGCTTTGCAAGTATGAGTGACAACGCTTGACCTCACTGCTCACCTTGCCTTCGGGATAAATCGTTTAGGAACCTGGAAGGCATAGAAAATACCCTGTCTTCGTTTAAGGATAGTAAGACTCAGTTAGCTAAGTAGCTGAACCGAGCTCGTAGATCTGCGCAGACTGATCTGGGTGGTTGGGGGATTTAATAAATAAAGTAACTCGAAGAGTAATCGAAAAGTCTTGTGTTTATTACTCAAAGAACTAACAATGAGACAGGGCTTCGTGAATGAAATGAGAAATCCCCTAATCAGAATCACCACGATCCGAAGTCCCTAAGAAGAGTCTAACCTTAGAAGGACCAGACAAGAGTATATCCAAGATGGTGTGAAACTAGAACCAAAAGCCGACAGAAGAAAAAGACGACTAGACTAAGAAGCAGAAAGGGTATACAACTAAACTTTTTCTTAGTAATAAAATTTAATTGAATGAAGAAGAAAATAAGAATATTTCTGTCAGTTTAAATTATATTGCAAAGAATGTGTGAATAAATAATAAAAAAGTTTATTTATACAACTTTCCTTTTTTCTTCTTATTCTATTTTTTCTGTGTAGCATGTCCTTTTTTCTGTGGGGCCCTTTCTTCTTTATAGGATAAAACGGGGAATGATTCATTATTTAGACTGAGGTAAAACAAACATCATAAAAAATAAGAGTTCGGGTGGATAAGCGACACCGGGATAGATAAGGATTTACAATTTTGCATTTTCAGCTTGAATGAGTTGATCTTATTTTCTAACAGCAGATAGTTGTGCGAAGATGATTACTGTGGAAGATTAAGGAACATATATTGATATAGTATACTATATATATATAGTATCTATTATATATATATTTAATTGTATATAGATGCTTTGTCAGCACTAAACAAGTGTCGTCATGGATTTAAGGACGTTGACCATAATCTCATTTATCTCCTTTTAGAACAAACTATGAAAAGACGTGAACCCCATGGGTCAAAATCATTGGGTCACCCATTGATGCATCCCATGGAATAAGAAAAGAAAGGGAGTGCAAATCGAAGCTAATTTTGTTTAAATGAAGAAATAGGGCCGGAAAAATCTTTTTATAATGCCTTAAAATCATTTTGTAAGAGTTCTGTAAAGGGAAAGTTGGAACCAGATTTAAAATCTAAGAGCACCTGATTCTTCAAATTCTATTTAGAGCTACAAGTGTTGAGAACTAAGTTGTGGGAAACCGGAACTGAAAACCATTTATGCATATCAAAAAATAATCTCCCCCCACCTTCTCTCCTCTCTCTTCTCCTCTCTCTCTCGTCTCCTCTCTTCTCGTCCTCTCTCTTCCTCTCTCTAAAAAAAAACTGTAGTGAAAAAAGTTTTGAAAATGAAGGTAAAATGTTTAAACTTATTCGCGTATTAACAAAAAAGAAACACAAAAAAAACGCCACAAAACCACTTTGACACATTTTTAACCATGACAAAGGAAAGTGAATCAGATGACGGTGTAAGAAGAGTGTTGTATACCCTTATTCTACTTATTACTTCTAGTCGTCTTTTCTTCCTGGTCGGCTGTTGGTTCTATCTTTCTGATCTATTCTGGTCGTCTTCTAAGGTCTTGGACTTCTGGGACTTCGGGTCTGGTTTTGCTGTTAGGGATTTCTCCTATCAGAAGGCCCTGTGCATTGTTAGTTTTAGATTAAAAAACACAAGACTTCGGAATTTACTTTGAGTTACTTATTCTCATCCACAACCCAGACATCGCGCAATTGAGATTAACATCTTTGCGAGCTCGCTCGTACTGTGCTAAACGTTCTGAGTTCTTACTATCCTTAAAACGGAAGACAGGGTCTTCTATGCCTTCCGGTTCTCAGATTATCCCCGGCAAGGTAGAGTGAGGTTCAAGCGTGTCAGCTCATCCTTCAAGGCGTGGGCTGTAGCTTATAACGGCCCATTTTGATTCTACACTATTGCCATAAATATTAGTATCTAATAATTATTGGTAACAAGATTTCTCCTGACGAACTGATTCTTGGTGCTAAGAAGAGTGGCTTATTTCTCACAGCACTATTCATCTCAAGATATATTAAGTATTTAATAGTGAAGGGGAGTGAATATATAGAAGGGTGGAAAATTGTAGATATTATNGAAGTGGGTATTGGTATGGTAAGTACTGCCACCAAAAAGTAGGTTTCTAGCTTGCACCAATTTTTGAGCATTTAGTTTTAAAGATCGTCTAATATGAAGCCCTCAGAAATTCTTGTTTTTTGATACATTTACATAAGAAATTGCTTTAAAATCAGCTCAAATGAAATTCAAATGTAAACAACAAAACGTGTTGATACGGTAGTTTCCGGTGAAGACAGAAAAATAACCGCTTAAAACGAGGTCGAATTTGGTTAATATTTATACTTTCTTAAATTAAATATTTTTGCAGAGTTTTCTTTTTTATTTACTTTTATTTAATCTACCAAGAATTTGAATGAAATAAAATCTTTTATTAAGCCTATTTTTTAAAAATGTTTTTTCTTCAAAACTACGGTTTAATCTGGCCTTCTTATTTTTCGGTTAACACCGAGCGAAAATCAAAACATTCGATTTTGTTTGCATTTAAATGCGTTTGCTCAAACATTGGTAAAGTTCTATCGAAAAATATTTTGTACAATTATTCTTTATGTTAATTAGTAACTTTCTCCGTTTGAACCTCCTAGTGTTGGTTAGAAAAATCAACCTATAAAAATCAATATGAAGCCTCATCTCATAAAAGGAGACACAAATTATCATTTCAATTGTGCTTTTTAATTAACTTGAAATAAATATTCATCTTAAACAGTGGCCTGATCATTGTATTTACACATACCACAATAAAGATGAGGACAACAGTCAGAAATATCAAAATTATTCATATCAAGCCTCATCTCATAAAAACAGACAAGAATTATCATTTCAATTGTGTTTTTTAATTACCTTAAAATAAGTGTTTATTTTAAACAAGGCCCGAGGTTACAGTAATATATATATATATATATATATATATAATATATATATATATATATATATATATATATATATATATATATAATAATAAAATTCGAAGGCAATACAATGCGTAAAAAATAAAGACAAAAAGATGTTTTATATGTCTAATCGATTTCAAAGCGAAGCTTTATCATCAGAGTTTATTTTCAGAAAATAAACTTTTTATTTTCTGAAAATAAACTCTGATGATAACCTTTTTATTTTCTGAAAATAAACTCTGATGATAAAGCTTCGCTTTGAAATCGATTAGACATATAAAACATCTTTTTGTCTTTATTTTTTACGCATTGTATTGCCTTCGAATTTTATTATTTTATAACATACTTAACAATGCTTCAAGCAAATTACCAATTATTTTTATATATATATATATATATATATATATATATATATATATATATATATATATAAGAGGTATCCAAAACTTGGTAGTAAGAGATGATTCTATATGTGACACACTGTATTATTATTGAATGATCCAGTATGTATAAATACAGTGAATCTTTAAATCACTAAAAAGAGCTCAATGTATAATAAACTTTTCAGATTATATACACAGCAATATTTATCTTTGAAAGGAAGGAAAAACTAAACACCGTTATTCCATAATAAATTAATTTCGACCAAAATTGGCACCGGTAATATTGCTTGGGTGTGGTAATGGGGATTATTCCATGTGTAGTTTAACCATAGTGATATAGGACTATCGCAGTGAGAGCTCGATGTGACTAGTGCCAGGAAGTGAACGGACAGGGCAATATATACAATGAATTAAGGAAAGAACTTAAATTTGCTTCATTGTAATAATTTATTTCAACTGTATAATTACAGTATCTTCAGATATGAGCAAGAAACATGGTTAACAAGCCAAGGCGGGAAACCCCAAGCAATATTACCGGTGTCATTAACATAAACAGTTACTAAGCATATTTTCGTCTTTCAAAACCAACTTTGTAAAATGAATACTAGAAAAATAAATATTTTGTTTATAAAAAAAGTATTTATTATTATTATTTTAATACAATTGTTGCTTATCTAGAAACGTTGTGATAACGTCTCCACATAAACAAATGTCAGAAACAGAAAACATTGTTTGTCATTTCTCTTTTTGATTCCAAAAGTTGTGTCAAATAGTTGGGTGTTGGGAAAAGTCTACCACTGTGTGTTGGTACGGCTCTTCAGGTAACCAGCGATCTTGGGATGGGAAGCAATACGAGTCCTAAGGGCCATCAGTTTGGGGTAGTTGCTGAACATAGACTGGTTCTCCATGTAGGGGTTCTCCAGGCAAGAGTGGCACATCATATCACACCACATCATCTACAATGAAAAAATATTATATTTGAATATATGAATTTTAATAAGACAAAGACAAGGTAACATAACTGTTGGTTTGGTTGGCAGCCTTCCGTCTACGAGAGACGATGGAGTAGTGTCAAAGTTTTTTTCCTCTCTTTGAACTACATAGCCTGGGCGGATTCATATGGAGGATAAGCTGTTGCCCAGATGGGACCCTAACAGGTACAACCTCTCACTTAGACCTCTGAGTAATGGTGAGGAACGGGTACTCCACACACCCCAGAGCTCCAGAATTGGAACTTGATCATTAGATGCAGTTAAACGTCACACCCCGGACACTAAGACTCTCGGCCATCGCCTTCTAGCACAAAATCTGATGACTTCAATGACCAGGGATATAAAAAGTGATGATGAAATGATCCTAATATAAGAGATGGGAAGAGTTCAACGGGACAGAATTTGAGAGGGAGAGAATCCATTGTAGGAACGCCTGATTGAAACCTACCTGGTCTCCCATGAAGAACTGGTTTCCACCATTGCGCATGCTCAAAGTCCTTTCCATGAAGGGCATGATCCTGTTCAGGGTATTCATGTATCTCCATTGCAGGTAGTTCTGTAAGAAGAAAATAAAGAAGGTTTTTACATTTTTCACATTGTTAAACATGGATTATATATATATATATATATATATATATATATATATATATATATATACTTTCAGCCTCCACATTAATATAATTAAAGAAAAAAAAATGGAACACTGATGATGGTAGACTTTGGTAGATCTATCCACGAATTCCATCCAATTATTAAAAAGTTGACCAAAAAACACGAAAAGATCAAAAATCAAATTGTTAAACAGGAGATGTGTCTTTTGTTTAATTTTACATATATATATATATATATATATATATTATATATATATATAAGAGAGTTTATAATTTGCTTGAAGCATTGTGTATATATTGGTTAGGAGGTTGATTTAGAAGGCTATCACAATGCAGTTTGGAATAAATAAAAATAATAATACGGTAACAATGGTGTTGTGTGTTAACCTATATTTTATTCTTTCTTGAATTTTCGAGGTAATTTTGGGAAGAAATGACATAGCTGGACTGCTTCAGTTCAATTCTTTTGATACAGAGGTATTACCTCGAAAATTCAAGAAATAATAAAATACAGGTTAACACACAACACCAATGTTACCGTATTATTATTATTTATTTATTCCAAACTGCATTGTGATAGCCTTCTAAATCAACTTCCTAACCATACATATATATATATATAATATATATATATATATATATATTTTACATATATATATATATATATATATATATATATTATATATATATATATATTGTTGGCGGTCAACTCGTTCTCGAGTAAAACCAATACCTGTTATATTTTTTTTCATACTTGAGTGCCAGTAGCATTTGACACTGTACCGTTATGTTTTCTCTGACGACTCTGTTGGAACTTCTGCACTTTGAATGTTGCTGGGCTGAAAATTACCCTTTCTAATAGCCAGGCAACATTATATATATATATATATATATATATATATATATATATATATATATATATATATGTGTGTGGTGTGTGTGTGTGTGTGTGTGTGTGTATAGACTGGTAGATGGTGGCTCTTCGGCCAGGTCTATTACAAGCTAGCTACTCCACGTCCTCCACTGCAATAGCAGTGTTATTTAGAGTGTTAATTAATAGAATACCATTTTAGAAATGCATTGTAAAATGAAGTTTCATATTGCTGTACTTAGGTCGTAGTTTGAATTATTTTTAGAAGACAATTAATAGGATACCATTTTAGAAATGCATTGTAAAAAGAAGTTTCATATTGCTGTACTTACGTCGTAGTTTGAATCCATATCGCCACTGTTGCTTTGATTGTTAGAAGACATCATTCCATTCTCACCAAACTAAAAAAAAATATAAGTTAAAGACTTCAATGTTTTTGGGTAGATCTTTGGTAAGAAACGTGGAATTGTTTAAAGCAACATTTTTAATAGATCCTATTTTATATTAGAAGAGATACCAAGCAAGTGAATAAGAAAAATAAAGTCGGTAGATTTGCCTATTCTCCTCATTAGCCGAATAACTAGGGAATCTCTTTTAAACGATCGTTAATATCATAAATTAAAATGTAGTAATGTGTATTCTATAATATATTTCTTCTAAGATTATGTTTATTATTAAAATAAAAATATTTTTCACCGTTTATTTTTTATTCGTGTTTTAAGACACAATAGTCCCTATAAAACATCATTTAAAATATTGTAACAAGTAATTGAGAGTTATCTCCCCTATTTTATTATTAGCTCCCCTTTGGGGAACTCTTCGGTGTTTCTAAGTGTATATAATATCTTTCTTCAAGCCTAACTAACGCACTCCTATATACTCAAACAAGAATAACAACCACAATGTGAAACATGACAAACACCTTTGACAGTTAAACTCTTATTCATGGAATGCATGCTTTTTGCTCACATCAGAAACCATTATTTTAAAGCAAATAGTATGAAAGATCTGTTTGAAAACGTCAACATGGAGGATCGTCTCTCTTTTTGAGGGAAATAAAATTATACCATAGAATATAGACATGAAACAAATCAATACCATACAACATAATTCCCAATAATGCTGGCACATTGTTAAGACCAATTACTAAAAAGTATAAATATAAATACACGATATGTATCACTTCCTAACTGTTATGCATGACATAACCCCCGGTGGGTTGATATGCCATTAAGATCAATAAACAAACAAACAAACATTAATAATTTTTATTAATATCACTTTTCTAAATAATAAACTTAGCCTCTTATCTATGTCCATCGAGAGTGGGTGGTAAGCTCTAGATATTATATAACTGACTCACCCTGAAGCGTCCGTTCTTCCAGTGGTAGTACCTCATATAATCGTGCATGATTTCATAGAAGCAATCAGCGATGTAGTCACACCTCATCATGTCCATACTGTTCTTGGGATAGAAATCTAAGAAGAGATAATTTGAATTGAAAATGAGTATTTCACATTCAATTTCACATTTGATTTCAAATTCATTTACTAGATATGAAATTACTTACTGTGTTCGCGGGCCAAGTACCGGGCAATGGCCATGGTCTCAGGCATCTTCATTCCACCGTCCATTTCCAAGACGGGGACACGCATGCAGGGCATCTCTGAAAAGTAGGGAAAATTGAAGTAATATAAATAGACCCAGATTCATTTAAACATTTCAAGTCTTAAGATTCTAAAGACAGATTCAATCATAACATTTCGTAATTGTCAGTTTTAGTATTATTTGGATTATTCGGACTATTGACCTCATCTTTATTACCATCTGTACAATGACTCGGCCGATGTGCCCTCCGGCCTTCTTCGTGTATTTCTTGTCCGACTCGGGAACCTTCTTTTCGAACTCGGGAACCTTTTTTTCGAAGTCGGAAACCTTTTTGTGATCAGGAGACATTACAGAACTTTGAACACAATCTTTTATTCAATCCCTGGTTGTATCCTGTTCTCATTCCGCTAAACATAGCTGGGGTACAGGTGTTAAGCTGTGTTAATCATTATTCTATCTTACTGCTGCTCGTGACCAGGATTGAACCGGCAGTCTATAGATAACTGTCACTTAAAAGAGTCCTAACCTAAATCCTTTATCCACTACGCTATGTTTCCAATTGACTGATCTCTTTAACCTTGGTACGTCAACTTATCTTCGAAAAGAAGGTTCCCGAGTTCGAAAAACAAGATTTTCGTGTCCGAGAAATTTCCCGAGTCCGACAAGAAATACCTGAGGAAGGCCGGAGGGCACATCGACCGAAACGTTGTACGGATGGCAAATGACAGGACGGGAGCATATATATATATATATATATATATATATATATATATATATATATATATATAAAGATTTTTCAAAATCATTTTTATAGTGGGTTAGAAGCATTAATTAAAATGTAATAATATTTTTTTTTTGAAGGCGAAATAATGCAAATTTATGTTTAAAAATATATTTATTTAATTTTTTTATAATTTTTTTTTGTTCCCTTAATATTTGCCGAACGTTTGCATTTACATTAAAACATTCAACGGATTAACATCACAGTTGAGTTTAACAAATACAGATGAAATTTAAAAAAAAAAAAAAATTTTTTTCAACTCTCTGAAGATATGCATAGCCTGAAAATATTAAGGGTACAAAACAAAAAAGAAAACAAAATTAAATAAATATGTTTTTAAACATAAATTTGCATTATTTCGCCTTCAAAAAAAATATTTTGTATATATATATATATATATATATATATATATATATATATAGTATATTAAGAAATTTGAAAAAACACGAAATAAAATGAATGTTAAGTTTATTAGCCGACGCTGCAGTGTTTCGATTTATTAATTAGACCTTCTTCAGGGCATTTGTTGATATAAAGAAAGGTATTAATATTTGTTTATCACAAATGCACTGAAGAAGATCTAATTAATAGATCGAAACACTGCAGCGTCGGCTAATAAACTTACCACTCATTTTATTTAAACCTGTGTTTTTCAAATTTCTTAATATATTACATACCGTCGGATTCACTTCCATATCTTCACACACACACACACACGCATATATATTATATATATATATATATTATATATATATATATATATATATGTAGGCTCTCTCCGATCAATCGGCTGGCCACCTCAAGCCGTAGTACCTATATGATTGCCCCAACCCTATTGCCCTTATGGAAAGTCCTAACCCTTTTTATCATATGGGTACTATGGCTGCGGGTCTACATGTCCTGGGAATGACGTTAAACTCTATCTGATGGTGAGGTTCCAGTTTGGGAGGTTTGGGGAATGTGGAGCACCCCTTCATCACCATTGCTCCCTGGTCCACTCTGACCCGGAGTGGTAATACCTGTTAGGGTCCCATCTATGGGTTAAATAGAAAAATGTATTTATTAAAAAAATGTGTGTATCCATTAAGAATTAATCTATTTCAAAACTTTATCGGCATTAAATGACCCACTGAGATTGATATGCCGAAAAACAAAACAAACAAACAAAAAACTATCGTAGTTTTTTTTCCTAGATATATTTTAATAAGTGCTTTGCTGATAAAAGTCTTGTAAAATGCTATCTTACCATTCCTGTATTTGTCCCATTCGTTGAACTCGATTATTTTGTCTATGTATTTGACGCCAGCAATGGGCTTCAACATACGACAGATCGTCGGCACGTCCACGGCCATTGAAGTAGTACAAAGTGTAGTTAGGCATGGTGAGGTTTATCAATTAAGATTCAAGTTGAATTCTCTGGCAGAAATGATGCATTAAAATAATCGATAGATTTTAAGTTATCGATTGTCATCTTAAGTCTTGAAAAACTCAGCAAAATTGAACTGTTTTCATTTTATGAACATATATTAAAAGATAAAGGGTCAGAGTTAACCTGAAAACAATAGATATTAATTTGTAATCTACACCTCTAAAATTGGAACCGTTCCACTTGTTTCTGTTTAGCGTCATATAAAAGATAAAGAACTTACCATTCCTGTATTTGTCCCATTCGTTGAATTCGAACCTCTTATCCATGTATTTGACGCCAGCAACAGCCATCATCATACGAAGGATCTCGGCACGTCCGCGGCCATTGAAGTAGTACAAGGTGTAGTTAGGCATGGTGAGGTCTTTGGTAAGATCGTCTCTGGTTCACAAAGAGGTAGAAATTCCAACTGACGTTGTTTGACTCGAAGTGTTGTCTGGATGCAAAGAGCTGGAGAATTCTGTATTTATAGTCTGTCTTTTGAGTCATAGATTGACAGCCTCGTTGAGTCGGATGGCCAGTTTAGTTACTCAACGTCCAAGGCCGCTGATTCAACACTGACAACATGATGACCGCAGTGCAGACTTAATTGTGTAATACTTACTGCAAAAGTACAAAGACGAACAGATAATGACTTTGACCTTTCATTGTGCATATAATAACATTGAACACAGCTTTTCTCATTAACAAATGTTCATGCAAAATTCTGAATTCACTGTTATTCAAACGCTTCTGCTATCTCAAGCAATTTCAATTTACGATCGACCAAAACGAATTCTTGTCATTTTTTTTATGTTCCGGGACAACAGACGAAATTCGGCGACCTGAGTGTTCAGCATCATTTGTGTCTGTACGACCATGTTTAAAGTCAGCTTTGGGCCGGGTTAGCTCAGTCGGTAGAGCGTTCGGCTAGAAACCACAAGGTTCCTAGTTCGATACCGGCCCACGCCAACTCAGCGTTATGAGTAGCACAGGGATCTGTGCGTTAAGGTTAGGAGCTGATGGTAGGTGTGGCACTCCACCTTAGACGCTATAATAATCTCCTTGGTCTAGCGCAAGTGAAAAGGGGATATACTCCCTCGCTGATTGGCTGATACCGACTTTAGGCCGCCCCGACGACTTTACTTTACTTACCACCTATTAGCCGTTTTTTTTCCGACGGAGCAGAGTTCTTTGCTTTGCTTGAACACTATTTTTTCACATCCATGCTTTATGAACAGACGAAATTCTGATTGTGTCCGTTGTTTTTTTTTTAATTTGCAATTTTTAATTTTTAATTTTAATTTCTAATTTTTAATTTTTAATTTTAATTAGATTCACTTAAATAACTGCAAAGTCATTATCTGTTCTTCTTTGTACTTTTGCAGTAAGTATTACACAATTAAGTCTGCACTGCGGTCATCATGTTGTCAGTGTTGAATCAGCGGCCTTGGACGTTGAGTAACTAAACTGGTCGTCCGACTCAACGAGGCTGTTAATCTATGACTCAAAAGACAGACTATAAATATAGAATTCTCCGGCTCTTTGCATTCAGACAACACTTCGAGTCAAACAACGTCAGTTGGAATTTCTTCCTCTTTGTCAACCAGAGACGATCTTATCAAAAACCTCACCATGCCTAACTACACTTTGTACTACTTCAATGGCCGCGGACGTGCCGAGATCCTTCGTATGATGATGGCCGCTGCTGGCGTCAAATACATGGACAAGAGGTTCGAATTCAACGAATGGGACAAATACAGGAATGGTAAGTTCTTTATCTTTTATATGACGCTAAACAGAAACAAGGGGAACGGTTCCAATTTTAGAGGTGTAGATTACAAATGAATATCTATTGTTTCCAGGTTAACTCTGACCCTTTATCTTGTAATATATGTTCATAAAATGAAAACAGTTCAATTTTGCTGAGTTTTTCAAGACTTAAGATGACAATCGATAACCTAAAATCTATCGATTATTTTAATGCATCATTTCTGCCAGAGAATTCAACTTGAATCATTATTGATAAACCTCACCATGTCTAACTGCATTCAACGGTTAGGGACGTGCCCCGAGATCTGTCGTATGTTGATGGTCGCTGATAATGTGTCTTATACCGACAAGAGGTTCGAATTCAACGAAGGGACAAATACAGGAATTGTAAGTTAGCTTTTAACAAGACTTTATCAGTAAAGAATTTATTAAAATATATCTAGAAAAAACTAAGATAGTTTTTTGTTTGTTTGTTTTGTTATTCGGCATATCAACCTCAGTGGGTCATTTAATGCCGATAAAGTTTTGAAATAGATTAATTCTTAATGGATACAGATTTTTTTTATAAATACATTTTTCTATTTAACCCATAGATGGGACCCTAACAGGTACTACCACTCCGGGTCAGAGTGGACCAGGGAGCAATGGTGATGAAGGGGTGCTCCACATTCTCCAAACCTCCAGAACTGGAACCTCACCATCAGATAGAGTTTAACGTCATTCCCGGGATATGTAAACCCACAGCCACCGCTATCTAGTACCCATATGATAAAAAGGTTTGGGGCTTGCCATAAGGGCAATAGGGTTGGGGCAATCATATAGGTACTACGGCTTCAGGTGACCAGCCGATTGATCGGAGGGGGCCTCTCCGACCACCCTCTAGCCCAAGATAGGGCCAAAGTGGAGTATTGCATGCCATGGACTGCTAAACCACCTGGGTTCTATCCTTATACATCAGGCTAACACTCACGGCTAACAGGTGGCCCCATTGGGGGGGTTACCCTCTGCAGAGGTGCAGTCAGTGCATTCTAACACCCCAGCCGACAGGGTGGACTAAGATAGAGTATCAACCCGCGTTTGCTAAAAGAGATTCTGAAATTATTCGTTTTCGTTTTGATAAAGTTTAGGCTCGTAGTAAAATAGTCTGTTGACTGGCATATTGTTGGTATTAGCCGAACACTGAAGGAGTATGACCCCTTTTCACTTATGCTAGAACAGAGTGATTGTTTCACTGAAATGGAGCTTTACACCTACCGACAGCTCTAAAATGCTTTACCGCACAGATCAGATAGCACAACCTATGGCATTTATGCACCGAGATGGCGGGGACCGGTATCAAAATAGAACCTTGCGATTCCTAGGTGAATGGTCTACCGATTGAGCCAAACCTGTTAGTAAACTAAATACATTTAAGCACCCCTCTCTCTGCCTCTCTCTCTCTCTCTCTCTCTCTCTCTCTCTCTCTCTCTCTCTCTCTCTCTCTCTCTCTCTCATATATATATATATAGGCTCCCGTGGTGTAATTTTTGTCGTCGCAGGAAATGCATACGGTGACACGAGTGCAAATCGTGGACAGATACAAGTCATCTACTGACACCGTGTTTCGACGATTCACACCTCTTCAGTGGGGCTAGACACAGCAACTACCTCTGACCAGGAGCGAAATCCGTCTGACTTTTCCTCAGCCCGATTTGTTAACCTCTCGGCCATTTGAGAGCCGTTAAGGGGTGGTGTTTAAACTGTTCAATACATACATTTGTTTATATATTTTACGATCAGCAGAGAGATCTAGTCTATAATCAACAGATAACCATTGCTTTATGCTGGCATTGAAATTTAATTTAAGTCGACCTTAGAGAGATCTGTCGGGTTTTGGCAGCGTATAATAAGTCATACACACACACACGTACACACACACACACACACATACACACACACTCATACACACACACATATATATATATATATATATATATATATAAATAATAATAGTATAATATTTACAGATCATTGCCGTCCCTTACAATCCTATAACTCCACCACCAGAACCCTTCCTTGCATGAGCCCTCAAATGACTCATCAAACCTGCTGCAGATTCACAAAGTTTGATGCAAATATGACATTGAAAGGACTTCCTTCCCGATGAATGAGATGATTCAGATGAATCAGATGAATCAGATGATAAAATTTGATGCTTATGCACCACCATATGTCTCTTAAGACCAGAAGCCGACTTACAGACCTTGCCACAGATAGCACAAGACACATTCTAGATACCAAAATGGCGGTTATTGGTACTTTCAAATATCTGTGATTTACTGCAATCTACAAATTAGAAAGAAAGAAACTTGTCATTAAAAGTTGAATGAATAAACTGAAAAAAATATTACAGTGGAACCACGGTTCTTAAACATTTATTTCATGCCATTTATTTCATGTCATATTTCATGTTCTTATCATTTTAATTGTTATATACATAGCGTTTCGGGTGATTTACCCTCTGGCCTTCTTCAGGTATTTCTTGTGCCGGAAGGTGCATTATCCGTAAAATTGTATACATAACAATAAAGAAAACATTGTATATATAACAATCCGAAAAATCTAAATAATACAAAGCTCTGAATTTCTGAGATGAGACTTGTTAATTAGTATTATTTGGATTATTCGAACTTTTGTCCTCATCTTCTTCGCCATCTGTACAACGTTTCGGCCGATGTGCCCTCCGGCCTTCCTCAGGTATTTCTTGTCGGAATCGGGAAATTTCTCGGACACGAAAACCTTCTTTTTCGAACTCGGGAAACTTCTTTTCGGAGATAAGTTGGCGTACCAAGGTTAAACAGCTCAATCAAATTTGAATCATAGCGTAGTGGATAAAGAGTTTAGGTTAGGACTGTTTTAAGTGACAGTTATCTATAGATTGCAGGTTCAATCCAGGTCAGGAGCAGCAGTAAGATAGAATAATGATTAACACAGCTTAACACCTGTACCCCAGCTACGTTTAGCAGAATTAGAACCGGATACCCCCGGGGACTGGATAAAGGATTGTGTTCAAAGTTCTGTGATGGCTCCTGATTTCAACAATAAGGTTTCCGACTTCGAAAAAAAGGTTCCCGAATCCGAGAAAGTTCCCGAGTCCGACAATAAATACATGAAGAAGGCCGGAGGGCACATCGGCCGAAACTTTGTACAGATGGTAATAAAGATGAGGACAATAGTCCGAATAATCCAAATAATACTAAAACTGACAATTACTAAAGGTTATGATTGAATCTGTCTTTAAAATCTTAAGACTTGAAATGTTTAAATGAATCTGGGTCTGTTTGTATTACTTCAATTTTCCCTACTTTTCAGAGATGCCTGCATGCGTGTCCCCGTCTTGGAAATGGACGGTGGTATGAAGATGCCTGAGACCATGGCCATTGCCCGGTACTTGGCCCGCGAACACAGTAAGTAATTTCACATCTAGTAAATGAATTTGAAATCAAATTGTGAAATTGAATGTGAAATATTCATTTTCAATTCAAATTATCTCTTCTTAGATTTCTACCCCAAGAACAGTATGGACATGATGAGGTGTGACTACATCGCTGATTGCTTCTATGAAATCATGCACGATTATATGAGGTACTACCACTGGAAGAATGGACGCTTCAGGGTGAGTTAGTTATATTATATCTAGAGCTTACCACACACTCTCGATGGACATAGATAAGAGGATAAAATTATAAGTTTATTAGTTAGAAAAGTGAAATTAATAAAAATTATTAATGTTTGTTTGATTATTTATTGATCTTAATGGCATATCAACCCACGTGGGGTTATGTCATGCATAATAGTTAGGAAGTGATACATATCGTATATTTATATTTATACTTTTTAGTAATTGGTTTTAACAATGTGTTAGCATTATTGGGATTATGTTGTATGGTATTGATTTGTTTCATGTCTATATTCTATGGTATAATTTTATTTCCCTAAAAAAAGAGAGAACATCCTCCATGTTGACGTTTTCAAACAGATCTTTCATATTATTTGCTTTAAAATAACTGTTTCTGATGTGAGCAAGAAACCTGCCTTCCATGAATAAGAGTTTAACCGTCAAAGGTGTTTGCCATGTTTCACATTGTGGTTGTTGTTCTTGTTTGAGTAAATAGGAGTGCGTTTGTCATGTTTGAGTATATAGGAGTGCGTTAGTTAGGCATGATAAAAGCATTATTCTACTTAGATGTTAGTTACAGTTGACTGAGATATTATATACTCTTAGAAACACCGAAGAGTTCCCCCAAGGGGAGCTAATATTAAAATAGAGGAGGTAACTCTCAATTACTTGTTAAAATATTTTAAATGATTTTTTATTGGGACTATTGTGTACTAAAACACAAATAAAAAATGAACGATGATAAATATTTCTTCTTTTTTATCTATTAATAATGGAGATTCGCTTCCGATTTTGTCCGTAACAAAAATTACGTCACTGCTTACGTCACTATACACGAAATCGTCATAACATAGAATAAAATTTATTCTATGTTATTTTGAGTGTATTTATTCAATAAATATACTCAAAATTTCAACATGCAACATTAGACAGTCCTCATTGTTTTTTAAAAAGAGTTTTAATAAATACATGACTGGTATTATATATCTATATATAGTTTGTTTTATTTTAATACATATTTAAAGTTTACATTTCAAATTGTTTTATTTTTTAATTAAAATCATCAAATTGTTTTATTTTTGTAATTAAAATCATCAAATTCATTAAAATGAATTTGATGATTTTAATTACTTAGGGTACAAACTCGCTGACATTGAATTTTTTACTCCCACCCTTCAGGCAATATCATCCAAAAATCTATTTTTGCATCGCCCGGATGGTGTTTTTTATTTTGTACTAGTTTTAATAATAAACATAATCTTAGAAGAAATATATTATAGAATACACATTACTACATTGTAATTTGTGATATTAGCGATCGTGTAAAGGAGATTCCCTAGCTTACTTGGTAGCCCTTCTAAAATAAAATAGGATCTATTAAAAATGTTGCTTTAAACAATTCCTCGTTTCTTACCAAAGATTTACCCCAAAACATTGAAGTCTTTAACTTATATTTTTTTTTAGTTTGGTGAGAATGGAATGATGTCTTCTAACAATCAAAGCAACAGTGGCGATATGGATTCAAACTACGACGTAAGTACAGCAATATGAAACTTCTTTTTACAATGCATTTCTAAAATGGTATCCTATTAATTGTCTTCTAAAAATAATTCAAACTACGACGTAAGTACAGCAATATGAAACTTCTTTTTACAATGCATTTCTAAAATGGTATCCTATTAATTAACACTCTAAAGAACACTGCTATTGCAGTGGAGGACGTGGAGTAGCTAGCTTGTAATAGACCTGGCCGAAGAGACACCAGCTACCGGTCTATACACACACACACACACACACACACACACAACACATATATATATATATATATATATATATATATATATATATATATATATAATGTTGGCTGGCTACTAGAAAAGGTAATTTTCAGCCCAGCAACATTCAAAGTGCAGAAGTTCCAACAGAGTCGTCACAGAAAACATAACGGTGCAGTGTCAAATGCTACTGGCACTCAAGTATGAAAAAAATATAACAGGTATTTGTTTTACTCGAGAACGAGTTGACCGCCAACAATATATATATATATATATATATATATATATATATATATATACATAAATATATATATATATATATATATATATATATATATATATATACATGTAAAATTAACAAAAGATACATCTCCTGTTTAACAATTTTATTTTTTATCTTTTCGAGATTTTTGGTCAACTTTTTAATATTTGGGTGGAATTCGTGGATAAGGTCTACCAAAGTTCAAGTCCCGAATACTTTCGGCACTTCGAAGTGCCACCATCAGTGTTCCAGTTTTTTTGGGTTTTTTTTAAATTATATTAATTTGGAGGCTGGAAGTGTATATATATATATATATATATATATATATATATATATATATAATCAATGTGAAAAATGTAAAAACCTTCTTTATTTCTTCTTACAGAACTACCTGCAATGGAGATACATGAATACCCTGAACAGGATCATGCCCTTCATGGAAAGGACATTGAGCATGCGCAATGGTGGAAACCAGTTCTTCATGGGAGACCAGGTAGGTTTCAATCAGGCGTTCCTACAAAGGCTTCTCTCCCTTTCTAATTTTGTCCCGTTGAACTCTTCCACTCTCTTATATTAGGATCATTTTATCATCACTTTTTATAACCCTGGTCATTGTAGTCATCAGATTTTGTGCTAGAAGCGATGGCCGAGAGTCTTAGTGTCCTGGGTGTGATGTTCAACTGCATCTAATGGTGAAGTTCCAATTCTGGAGCTCTGGGGTGTGTGGATTACCCGTTCCTCACCATTACTCACAGGTCCAGGTGAGTGTTTGTATGTGTAAGGGTCCCATTTAGGGGTTAAATATAAAAATGTTAAATTGTTAATTTCTTTCTCTTGAAGAAAATTGTATTGATGTGCTAATAGTTCCTTCATCATCATCAACAACAAAGCATACCAACAGCACATATTCCCTTGACTCTCTCTCTCTCTGTCTCTCTCTCTCTCTCTGTCTCTCTCTCTCTCTCACCATCCATCCCTATTGACCATCTCTCTTGGTAGTTCCTCTAGACCAGCCATGTCAAACTGAATAGTCCCCTAGGGCTGCATGGATTACATATGTATGTCATGAGTGCCGGATGGATTACGTATGCCAGTCATATTCATTATAGTGTACAATATGGTGCAATTATTACCATTGGTTTCCAAGCAGAATGTTAGCCACTTTTCTTCAAGACAACGCGCATATACACACATATATATAAATAAATTGACATTCACTGCATTTCTGAACAGGCTCTTTGTTTTGAAAAAAACTGGTAATATGCTGCTTCGAAACCAATGGTAACAATTGCCTTTTAAATGTATTGTACACTATAATAGATAAATAAATAAATACAACTCTGATACGTGTTTTTAAATCCTTTATAGTATCTTGAGTATGACGTTCAACTGCATCTTATGGTGAAGTTCCAATTCTGGAGCTCTGGGGTATGTGGAGTACCCGTTCCTCACCATTACTCAGAGGTCCACGTGAGAGGTTGTACTTGAAAAAATAAGTTTACAAAAATTTAATACCCATCAGGAATAAATAAAATAAATCGACTTCGGCATAAATTAACCCCCCAAAAGTAGACATGCCGTAAAATGAAAGTCGTTTTTTGACTGGGACCAATTAACAACAGAGTGAGGTATTACTGTGAATATTTCGATATTCTGATATCCTATACTTCTCTGCAGATAATGTAAAATGATATGATTTGTTGGAGGGAGAAGGTGAATTCATACCTTTCCCAAGGTATTAGCTCAAGGTGAAATTCAAACAACCACAGCCTGGATAATATATTTATGAGTAAAAAAGTAAAGTCGTCGGGACGGCCTAATGTCGGTATCGGCCAGATAGCGAGGGAGTCTATCCCCTTTTCACTAGCGCTAGACCAAGGAGATTATTTTAGCATCTGAGGCGGAGTGCCACAACTACTATCAGCTCCTCACTTTACCGCACAGATCCCTGTGCTACTCATTCGCTGAGTTGGTGAGGGCCGGTATCGAACCAAGAACCTTGTGATTCCTACCCGAACACTCTACCGACTGAGCTAAACCGGCCCTATTTATAATATATGTTTATTCATGTGATATTAATAAACGTTATTGCATGATTACCTCCCTTTGAGTAGTTGGGTTGTCTGCCCTTGTTCATCACTCTTTAGTTTGTGACAAATGGTGGACATTATGAATCCGTTATTTACTGAGCTGTATTCATTTTATTAAAGCTTATTCAGTTATGTTTATGTGTTACCCATCAACACCTGCGACACTACCGTTGCCAAACCGCATTGGTACCTCACCTTTCCTTTGGATCACAGCGGCAGTGTAGAGAGGCGGATTTTTGCTGCATGGGCAACAGCTTATCCTCCATATGAATCCGCCCATCAATTGTTACCCATCAACTGTTACCCATCAACTCCTGCGACACTACCTTTGCCAAACCGCATTGGTACCTTACATTTCCTTTTGAGCACAGCGGTAGTGTGGAGAGGGGGGATTTTTGCTGCATGGGCAACAGCTTATCCTCCATATGAATCCGCCCAGACTATGTAGTTCAAAGAGAGGGGGAAAAAACTTTGACACTACTCCATCGTCTCTCGTAGACGGAAGGCTGCCAACCAAACCAACAGTTCTGTTACATTGTCTTTGTCTCATTAAAATTCATATATTCAAATATAATATTTTTTTCATTTTAGATGATGTGGTGTGATATGATGTGTCACTCCTGCCTGGAGAACCCCTACATGGAGAACCAGTCTATGTTCAGCAACTACCCCAAACTGATGGCCCTTAGGACTCGTATTGCTGCCCATCCCAAGATCGCTGGTTACCTGAAGAGCCGTACCAACACACAGTGGTAGACTTTTCCCAACACCCAACTATTTGACACAACTTTTGGAATCAAAAAGAGAAATGACAAACAATGTTTTCTGTTCCTGACATTTGATTATGTGGAGACGTTAGAGCAACGTTTATAAATAAGCAACAATTGTATTAAAATAATAATAATAAAGACTTTTTTTATAAATAAAATATTTGTTTTTTTTTTTAGTATTCATTTTACAAAAAAAGCTCAAAAGAGTTTGGAGTAAAAGTGTATATGAATATCAAAAAGTTCTGGAAAATGTTCCGGTTACAAATGAAAGTTTTAAAAAATATAACAAGTCCAGCAACACGAATCTGCAATGATGACAAACTCGCAGTGTCGGGATTCTTATTACATTCGAAATTTGAGCCTGCGTTGACAGTATGAAAGGTAATATGAATATTGAATCCGACAATATGTGTAGAAAGTTTTGTAGAAAAAACAGCAAGATGTTAAAAGTTTTGCTGACAGAATTTTTTTCTAATGATAAAAATGCTTATAATTTTTAAAGATAAAATGTATTTATTTTTAATATAAATACGCATTTTTAATTTTTTTTTTTTGAAAATTCCTGTACTGATCGAGAGCGTTCTGTGCCTCGTGATTAATGATATATTTATTGAATCAAAAAGAGAAATGACAAACAATGTTTTCTGTTCCTGACATTTGTTTATGTGGAGACGTTAGAACAACGTTTCTAGATAGCAACAATTATATTAAAATAATAATAATAAAGTCTTTTTTCATAAACAAATATTTTTAGTATTATTTTACAAAATTTTTGAAAGACGAAAATATGCTTAGTAACTGATGTTAATGACACGGTAATATATTGCTTGGGTTTTCCCGCCTTGGCTTGTTAACCATGTTCCTCATGTCTGAAGATACTGTAATTATACAGTTGAAATAAATTATTACAATGAAGCAAATTTAAGTTCTCCTTAATTCATTGTATATATTGCTCTGTCCGTCCACTTCCTGGCACTAGTCACATCGAGCTCTCACTGCGATAGTCCTATATCACTATGGTTAAACTACACATGGAATAATACCCATTACCACACCCAGGCAATATTACCGGTGCCAATTTTGGTCGAAATTAATTTATTATGGAATAACGGTGTTTTTCCTTCCTTTCAAAGATAAATATTGCTCTGTATATAATCTAAAAAGTTTATTATACATTGAGCTCTCTTTAGTGATTTAAAGATTCACTGTATTTATACATACTGGATCATACAATAATATACGTGTGTCTTAGAAATCACATATAGAATCATCCCATACTACCAAGTTTTGGATACCTCTCATATATATATATATATATATATATATATATAAATATATATATATATATATACCATTTACCATTACTAAGTACCATTTAGAAACCCGACAGAATTTTCATCTGCCAAGGTCCTTACCCTTATGGCCGTCAGTGATTGTCAGTCAGAGGTAAACAATTAATTGATACGAACTTACAGGATGTATGTTTTTACAATCTGCAGGGAACTCAAGTGTGTAAACAATAGGCGGGTGAATGACTTATCTATCTATCTATCTATCTATCTATTCTATATCTATCTATCTATCTATCTATATAATATATATAATATATATATATATAATATATATATATATATTATGTTACAAGATCCTCTTAGGAAAGAAACAATAAGAGGATTGGATTGTAGTAAACAGACGCTTATCTAAGAATCATATTTCCTGTATGTTAAATTTTTCTGAGGTAACAGCAACTTCCCTATATGACGCTTAGAAGAGTCCATACGTTAAAGATATCGCCCTCGGTAGATCCTATGTGCAGCATCCAGAATCAGAACCGAGCCGATCAATGTAGGTCTTTGCTAGACGGCCTACGCTAGCGTCTCCATGTGCAGGTTTCCACAAGAGAATATCGCTTATGAGTTCGTCTTTACTTCTCCACCAGTATCCGGTATATCTTGTTCATCTTATTCTAATGGTTAGTGTGATGGTGGCTAGTGGCGGTACCGCTACTTTTTTGGTGGAGGTTTGCTTCCACGATTTGTTTATGATCGTACGCAAACATTCTCGTGCAACTCCCATCTAGCTTATTCTTAAAGAGCTTTGTTAGGGTCTGTTGTGAGGTTTTAAGGGGTCAAATGAGAAGAAAACGACGGGTAACAAATGTAGGAAAATGTATTAACAAAAGAGTAGACAATTACAGTACAGAGAAGTGGGAATTACGTCCGACAAATAGAGTTATGAGCTGACTCGCATTGGCTTACTCTTCAAGCCATAATTGTCCCTGTTACTTATAGTAACCCGTCGGCGCATTCCATTAGTCTTATAGGGTGTATCACCTATAACAGGGTCCAAGTGGTGCAGCCGTCTCCAATCGTATTCCGTTTCAAATTCTCGGGTCGACGAGTCCATTTCCTAGGACTCAAACCGTTACACCACGCAACCCCAACTAAATGAGAATTATCTTAAGCGGCGTTGTTGTAACCTAACAAAATTTACTAAATGAGAAATAACCAAACGGAGGTTGGAAATTAAATGGAATCTTTATAACATTAACAAAATTCAATACTCGCCACAGCGTGGAGAATGGAAACCACTAGAGGTATAAGACTACTCAGTCAGCATAATACTCCCGTATTCATGAGGATTGGGACATACCCATTAATGTTCATTATTATATTTAAATAGCAATAATACCCTTGAGAAAGGTATGCATCCAACTACTCTCCAGCTATGGGTAAATAGTAGGGCAAAAATCTAAATTCAAAGCTGTTAAACGCCGCTTAAGAAATTGACCTTGTGTCGCATCCTGTCCGTGCGGAGGAGTTCGGGAATATGTATACCTGATTTTTATTCTGAATGAAGAATTCTCTCAGCAAGTAGCACAGGGATGTGTGCGGTAAAGTGACGAGCTGATGGTAGGTGTGGCGCTCTGTCTCAGATGCCATAACAATCTCCTTGGTCTAACGTTAATGAAAAGGAGATAGACTCCCTCACTGTCTTGCCGATACCGACTTTAGGCCACTTTATCTGTTATATATATGATATATAATACAAAGGTACTGGCATTGAACAACTTTTCAGACCTCAGAGTAAAAATCCGGCTATTTTGAAAAACAGGGGATAACTTATGTCTATGGGGCGCTTGTATTTTAGCCCCATATAAAAGCTTGAACAAATCACTCGGACTATATGACCTTTAGGCACCCCTTTTAGCCCCATATAAAAGCTTGACGGTTTGTTCTTCTGGGTCGGTCACGTGAAATAAAACTTAGGAACGAAAAGGAAAGAGACAAAGGTAAAAGGTAGCTTTACGACTTAAGGCTTTATTGAACATCCCATAGTCACCCGTAGCAACGGGGGAGGGGGGATGGCTAGAAGAAAACGACTACCTACTGTTGCGGTATATTATTGTTTTTAAAATTTGGACAAACAAACTCTGCCCTGTCGGCTGAGGCGTTAGAATGCATCGACTGCACCTCTGCAGAGGGGTAAGACTCTCCCAATGGGGTCACCTGTTGGCCGTGGGTGGCGAAACGTGATGCTTAAGGATAGAACCCGGGTGGATGAGCAGTTCATGACATGCAATACTCCACTTTGGCCCTATCTTGGGCTAGACGGGTTGTCGGAGAGGCCCCCTCCGATCAATCGGCTGGTCACGTCAAGCCCTAGCACCTATATGATTTTCCCAACCCTATTGCCCTTATGGCAAGCCCCAACCCCTTTTTATCATATGGGTGCTAGAAGGCGGTGGCTGCGGGTCTACATGTCCTGGGAATGACGTTAAACTCTATCTGATAGTGAGGTTCCAGTTTTGGAGGTTTGGGGAATGTGGAGCACCCCTTCATCACCATTGCTCCCTGGTTCACTCTGACCCGGAGTGGTAGTACCTGTTAGGGTCCCATCTATGGTTTAAATAGAAAAATGTATTTATAAAAAAATTGTATTATCCATTAAGAATTGATTTATTTCAAAACTTTACCGGCATTAAATGACCCACTGAGGTTGATATGCCGTAAAACAAAACAAACAAAACAAAACAGACAAACAAACTACAATAATTCATTTTGAGGTCTTAGAAAATAACTTTTAAATTTTCAAATTACTTTTTTCGGGTATTGAATTTTTAATTGTTCATGTGATCTTCAGGATTTGATCTTTTAATAAATCTAAAAATTAGGGACTGGAAATTTTTTTCTCGATAAATGATCAGTGGTCAACCCCACCCCCTACTTTCTGAATTGATGAAAAAACTTTTAATCAACCAACCAATCAAGCAAATACCATGAACATTTTTTTGAAAATAAAAACGGATCATCTTATCCCAGCGAGAAGACCAAACCTAGTGTTGATTAACAAAAAAGAAAGAACTTGTCAACTGGTGGATTTTGCAGTTCCAGTAGATCACAGGGTGAAGCTAAAGGAAAATGAAAAAATAGACAAATATCTGGACCTTGTCAGAGAACTGAAAAAGTTATGGAATATGAAAGTGAAAGTGATACCAATTGTAGTTGGTGCACTTGGAACAGTCCCAAAAAGATTGGAAAAGGGTTTCGAATGTCTGGAAATCAGAGGAAGAATTGAGACCATCCAGAACACTGCACTGATGCAATCTGCCAGAATATTCAGAAGAGTCCTGGAGACCTGAGGAAACTTGCCGTCGCTCAGACTCCAGTGAAAGACCATCAGCTAAAGCTGATGTGAAAACTCAAAAGGAGTAAATAATAATAAAACAATTGAATTGCATAAATGATGTAAAAAAGCGACATTATTGAGAAAATAATTCCAACTGATTACAAAGGATGAAAGAACCGAATGTGAAAGACGAAAAAATTAGAAAGAGAATGAAATGAAAGGGTTAATAGAAAAAACAATAAAGAAAATATTTATAAATTTATCAATTGATTTTTTGTGGTATAAGTTTAGTTATAAGTCAATATTTCAGACTATCAACATTAAATGCAGTTTAAGGTCATAACCAGCCCCCACCCCCACCCTTTTATGGGGGAGAGGGAGTTCTTACTCCTCAGCAGGAGATACAGCATATTCTAAGCTCTGCTAACAGGGAATAGATATTCAGGAAGAAGACAAGAATCTAAAATCTGTAAAAGTTTTTTTGATGAAAGAGTCAAGCTTTACATCTTAAAACATCCTGACAAAATTAGAGGAAGAAAAAAAAAGATCTTTATTCGGAGGAAAGATTTACTAAAATTTAGATTAATAGACAGATAGATATGAACAGACTGAGATAGATAAATAGGAACAGAATTTACATATTCATATATTATATATGTATGTGTGTGTGTGTGTGTGTGTGTGTGTGTGTGTTTGTGTTTGTGTTGTGTGTGTGAAGAAAGAAGTGAATCGACGGTATGTAGTATATTAAGAAAATGAAAAAACACAGGTTTAAATGGGTTAAGTGAGGAGTTTATTGGCCGACGCTGCAGTGTTTCGATCTATTAATTAGATCATCTGCAGGGCATTTGTTGGTATATGGCAGGTGATTAGAAATTTTTTATCACAGAATAACGAGAAAAGCGAGTGGTAGTCCTTGTTATTCAGTCTGTTTAAAAATATAATATATATTTATTATATTATATTATATATATTTATTTATCATTTTATTTTTATATGATATATTTTTATATTTTTATCATTATATAATAATATTATATTATTATTTATATATATATATATATATATATATATATATATATTGAGAGAGAGAGAGAGAGAGAGAGAGAGAGAGAGAGAGAGAGAGATGTAAACCTAGTAAGGGAGTTAAAACTTTTGTATGCCTATGTAGTGCAAACTTTTTTTTGTGTCCTGCCTGTGGAAACAATGATTAAGAGGGATGATGCTGACTTTAAACGCGGTCGTAACATCCAAAAATGATGCTGAACACTCAGGTCACCGAATTTCGGTATTTGTCCCGGAACATACCAAAAAACCCCAACGAACTCGTTTTGGCCGATCGTAAATTGAAGTTGCGTGAGATAACCGAAGGGTTTAAATTCATAAGACAATGTATTCAGCATTTTGCATGAACAATTTGTTTAATGAAGAAATCTGTGTCACTTTTTTATATTACACAATCGAGGGCAAAATATTATTCATAGATTGGCATGGGTTGCGTAATTTTCGATAGGGTCTTTTACATGGAATACAATTAGAAAAAGCATTATCTGTTTTTTGGAAACATGACTGCTGACAGGCCAGGAAATGTGGATAAATTTACAACAACGTCTAAATTACAAGAAATCGTGAGACATGCGTTTTAAACAAATATCACTGACTCAGCTGCCCTAAACATAGATGGCGCCAACAAATGAAGAAAAAAAACAATTGTTGATTTATATATACGTATACACTGAACCCTTCAAAATGGCACGTGTCAAAATTTGAAGCCTAATCGGAACATATAGTTTCAAATTACAGTTTAATTTAATGTGAACTCACTGTTGGCAGAATTAAAAAAAAAAACAACGGCAAATAAACATTTAAATCGGTTCATAAACATTAGAGGGAAAAAATAGTGTTCAAAACAAAACAAATGCTTCTTATAAGACTACTGCGTCCGTCGCAAAAATCAAGTGGATGGCTAACAATTAAACACGTCGTACAGGCGAAAATGATGCTGACACTCTTTGTCTGCTGAATTCGGCAGTTTAGAAAAACAAAACATTACACACGAACCTTCGGTGTTGGTCGATCGTAATTGAAGTTCTGTGAAGATAGCAGAACGTTTGAATAACAGATGAATTCCAGAATTTTGCATAGAAACATTTGTTTAATGCAGAGAAGCTGCTGTTCAATGATGTATTACTATGCACAATGGTAAGGTCAAAGTAATATTCTGATTCTTCTTGTTACTCTTTGAAGTAAGTATTAAAACACAATTAAGTCCTGCACTGCAGGTCATCATATCTGTAAGTGTTGAATTAGCGGCCTTGGACGTTGAGTACTAATGAGGCCAAATCCGACTCAAGGAGGAACTGTTATCTATGACTCAAAAAGACAGACTATAATTGAGAAGTTCTCAGAGTCTTTGCTTTCAGTACAAACTGAGTTTTAACATTCCGAGTCAAACAACGTCAGTTGGATAATTTCTTCGCTCTTTGTGAACCAAGACGATCTTAGCATAAAACCTCCACCATGCTTAACTACACTTATGGTCACTACTTCAATGGCCCGCCGGACGTGCGAGACCTTCGTATTGATTGACTTGGCTGTTGCTGCGGTCAATACATGGATAAGAGTGTCTCGAAATTCAACTGAATGCGTGCATAATATAGTGGAATGGTATGTTTAGCTTTTTTTACAATACATTTTTTTTAATTACATTAGATATCAATTTTGCTTTTTGTTAGTTTGTTAAAAAAAAATCATAGACTAGGTTCAAATCGCTGATAAATCTTACAAAATAACAAAAATCTATATATACACAATATAGTTTTTTGACTTTGTTTCTTGTTTTACGTATTTTTAGAAATTTACGAACTGCTGCAGTGTTTGAATATATTAACTAGATCTTTTCAGGGCATTTTGTGATACCAAATTTATTACCTTTCTTTATAATCAAACAAATGCTGAAGAAGGTCTAATTAATAGATCTGAAACACTGCCAGGCGTCGACGTTTCAATCAAACTTACTATTGTCATTTTATCAATTTAAACCTGTAGTTTTTTTCAAATTTCTTAATATAACCACTATCACATATATATAATATATATAACTAATTATATTAATATTAGCCTATATATATATATTGATCTATATAAGAAGGTCTACACCGTCCGTCTGTAATGTTGTCTTTGCCATCTGTACAGCGTTTCGAGTCGCATTGTGCCTCCGAGCTTCCTCAGATATCTTCTTGTCGGACTTCTGGAAAATTTCTCTGACACGAAAATCTTCTTTTCGAACCGGGAACCTTCTTTTCGAAGATAAGTTGGCGTACCAAGGTTAAACAGCTCAGTCAAATTTGGAACATAGCGTAGTGGATAAAGGATTTCGGTTAGGATGTTTTAATGATAGTTTCTATAGACTGCAGGTTCAAATCCTGGTCAGGAGCAGCAGTAAGATAAGCATAATGATTGAACCAACAAGCTTAACACCTCTATCCCAAGCTATGTTTAGCGGAATGGGACAGGGTTACCCCCGCTGATTGAATAAAAAATTGTTTCAAGTTCTTCGATTGGTTCCTGATTACAAACAAGAAAGGTTACCGACTTCGAACAAAAAGTTTTCCGAGTTCGAAAAGAAGTCTCTCGAATCCGAGAAACGTTCCCAATCGACAAGAAATACCTGAAGAAGGCCGGAGGCATATCGGCGAAACGATTGTTCAGGATAACAATGAAGATTGAGGACAATAGTCCAAACTAATCCAAATAATACTTAAAAACTGACAATTACCGAAAGGTTATGATTGAATCTGTCTTTAGAATCTTAAAGACTTGAAATGTTTTAAATGAATCTGGGTCTATTGTATTTAACTTCAATTTCCCTACTTTTCAGAGATGCCCTGCATGCGTGTCCCCGTCTTGGAAATGGAACGGTGGAATGAAGATGCCTGGAGGACCATGGCCATTCCCGCGTACTTGGCCCGGGGATACACAGTAAGTAATTTCACAATCTAGTTAAATGAATTTTGAAATCAAATGTGAAATTGAATGCTGAATAGTTCATTTTTCAATTCGAAAAATTATCTCTTGCTTAGATTTCTACCCCAAGAACGTTCATGGACATTGATGAGGGTGTGATACATCGCTGATTGCTTCTATGAAATCATGCACGATTAATTGAGGTACTACCACGTGGAAGAACGGTACGCTTCAGCGCGTGAGTTAGTTATATAATATCTAGGGTAACCACACACTTCTCGTATGGACATAGATAAGAGGCTAAATTTAAACTTTATTATTTAGAAAAGTTGAAATTGATAAAAATCATTAATGTATTGTTTGTTTTTTTATTTATTCTTATGGCATATCAATCCACCTGGGGTTTATGTCATGCATAACAGTTAGGAAGTGATACAGATATCGTTTTTTATATTGTATACTTTGTAGTAATTAGTTTTAACAATGTGTAGAGCATCTGTTGGGAATTCTGTTGTATGTATTGATTAGTTTCATGTCTATATTCTATGTATTAATTTGTAATTTCCTCAAAAGAGAATATCCTCCATGTTGACATTTCAAACAGATCTTTTATATTGTTTGCTTATGAAATAAACTGTTTCTGATGTTGAGCAAAAACCATACATTCATGAATAGAGTTTAATTGTCAAAGGTCGTCTTGGTCATGTTTCACATTGTTGTTGTTGTTCTGGTTTGAGAATATAGAAGTGCGTTTGTCATGATAAAAAGCATATATTCTACTTAGAAGTTAGTACAGTCTGGACTGAGATATTATTTCAATCTTAGAACACCAAAGGGGAGCTAATAATAAATAGCGGACGTAACTCTCAATTACTTGTTACAATATTTAAATTGATATTTTATTGGGAACTTTGTGTCCTACAAACACGAATAAAAAAATGAACGATGAAAAATTTTTCTTATTTATCTTTAATAATGGAGATTCGCTTTTCCGGTTTTTTCGTAACAAAATTTACGTCACTGTTAGTCACTAGTCACACCAAATCGTCATAACATAGAATAAAATTTATTTCTATGTTATTTTGAGTGTAATTATTCAATAACATTACTCAAATTCTTTAACTTATATTTTTTTAGTTGGTGAGCAATGGAATGATTCTTCTAACATCAAATGCAACAGTGGCGATATTGGATTCAAAACTACGACGTAAGTACACAAATATGAAAATTCTTTTTACAAATGCATATTCTAAAGATGGTATCGGCATTAATTCATCTTCTAAAAATTAATTTTAATTTATTTATATACCAAAATAGATAAACAGGAAGGATATGGCCTCATCTATTTGAGTCCAACAAATTGAAACCAAATTGCGGTTAACGGACTTGCCCTCGAGGACCTCTAAAAGCACACTGTTATTGCAGTTGGATGGATGTGAGTAGGATTAGCTTGTAATAGACACTGGCCGCAGAGCCACACATCTACGGTCTTGTTACAAATAACACACACACAACACACACACACACACACACACACATAAATATAATATTTATATATATTATATATATATATATATATATATATAATAATATATATAATGTGGCTGGTATTTAAAGAGTTAATTTTCAGTCATGCAACATTCAAGTGGCAGAAGTTCCAAAAAGTCATCACAGGAATATATTATACTATATATATATTATATATATATATATATATACATGTAAATTAAACAAAGATACATCTCCTGTTTAACAATTTTATTTTGAATCTTTTGAGGATTTTTCAGATCAACTGTTTTTAATATTTGGTGAATCGTGATAGGTGGTAAGTTCAAGTCTTCGAGTCACTTTCGGCACTTTGAGTGCCATAAACAGTGTTCCAGTTTTTTTTTTTTCGTTTTTTTAAGATCATATTAATGTGGCAGGCTGGAAGTATAATATATATATATATATATATTATATATATAATATATATTATATAATCCATGTTTTAACATGTTGAAAAATGTAAAAACCTTCTTTTATTATTCTTTCTTACAGAACTACTGCATTGGGAGATACATGAATACCTGAACAGGATCATGCCTTCTGGAAAGGACTCTTGCAGCATGCGGCAATGGTTGGTAAACCAGTTCTTCATGAGAACCAGGTAAGTTTCAATCAGTCGTTCCTACAATGGAATTCTCCTTCTCAAATTCTGTCCCCGTTGAACTCTTCGCCTCTAATTATATTAGGATCATCTTTCATCTCTTTTTATAACCCTGGATCATTTTAGAATTCATTCAGAATTTTGTGCTAGAAGGCGATGGCCGAGAGTCTTAGTGCCTGAGGCCTAGTGACCGTTCAACTGCATTCTAATGGTCGAAGTTTTCCAATTCTGGGAGCTCTGGGCGCTGTGTGGAGTTACCCGTTCTCACATTACTCACAGGTCTAGGTGAGTGTTTGTAGTGTGTATTTAACCGTCGGTCGCTCCCGAGCTAAAGGGCTCACAGAATCTCCGAAATAACTGGGCCGTCAAGATCGGGATTTTTCCTGCCATCAACCAAGGATTGCAGGGTTGCTCTATATTTCCGGGAAGTCTAGCCGATGCCCCACTTGTGCTAAGATCTCAAACGACTAGAAAATCTGTACTATAGAACTGATCTCCGAGGTTTAATGGCGGCGATTTGGTCAACATACAAAAAACGTGAATAAGACTCTTTTTCTTCTTCAAAAATCAACATTTATATTTCAAAAATAACAGGCAATACAAATAATTTACTTCCTCAAGGTCTTGTGGGCAGTGATGTGCCCGTGGCTAAAAATACTTCTGGTCTCCCGGCAAAGTATTGTGCAAAACAGTTTCTTCAAGTTGAGCTAAGTTTTCAAAATTGTCTTAGCTCGAAGTTTCAGTTACTTCGGCTCTCAGTATGCGTTAATCTTGAGTCAGTAGCCCGGTTCTCAAGCACCACCGGCTTCTTCCAGCCACCGTTCTCAAGCACACCCGGCTTCATTCTCGATCTTCTCGTCAAGATCGTCTCAGTTTAAATAAGTATTTCAATCCGGAATTCTTATTTTCCGGTCAGCGTGGAGATATTAGGAATTTTCTTACTTCCGATTTTACAAGAGTTATCTGCCATTCTCAAGTAGTAAGGAAACATAAAAACAATAGATTCTCTTTAAATTCGGTTTCTTCATTTTTCCCGAATCTATAAAACAAGGATTTATCTTCTTCCGCCGCGACCAAAGTCTGTTTACATCAAAGACTCGTCTAGGAACGGCCTTCTTCATTCTGGGAGTTCCGACCTACTTGAGGATTTTACTACCGGCCACTATCGCCATCGACTGCCCGTCGGGGTCATTGCCGCGATCGCCCAGTCTTGTTTCGCCGGCGAGATTATTATTTCCGTTTTTTTTTTCTTGTCTTTCTTTCTATTTCAAAACCTAGATCAGGTTGATGTGTAACGGTCCCGATTTAGGGGTGTAAATTCTCTTCTCTTGAAGAAAATTAGTTTCTTCATCATCAACAGACATACAAAGCATTCAACAGCACATTTCCCTTGACTCTCATCTCTCTTCTCTACATCCATCCCTATTGTCCATCTTCTTTATCTTCTCTCCNTGTGAGCACATTTTTTAGATGATGAAGAGAGAAGAGGGTACGGTTAAATTACTCTGTCGTAAATCATATTCACTACTGCTATGTCAGACCCATCCGGGGACCCATGAGGCAGGTCTGACTCTCACCAGCGCCGAAAGGAAAAGAGAGCGATCTTCTTCTTCTTCCGTTACTCGTCACTACGTCACTTTCGCTTCCGGTCATACCCGGAACTTCCGTTTTTTACTTTCAAATCCCTTCCGGGGTCATTTCTCGTCAAGAGACTACGTAGACTCAGACTTATTGATTACTGAAACAGGAGTTCATAGTGCTGTACTTACGTCGTAGTTAGAGTCCATATTACCACTGTTGTTTCCATTGTTGGAACCCCCATCATATTTATATGGTTTTAATCACTCATCTAATACTATTACTTTTTAAACATATTTATTTAATTATATGTAGACTTTAAAAGTTAAAACTACGGTGGATAAGAATTAACTATATGTAGGAGGCACGTATTGTGTGTACTGGTTAGATTCGTAGAAAATGGATACGGCGAGACAAGTTCAATCCAAGACGAGGCAGTTTGCATTTCACATAATGCTAATACCCTTGAAAAACGTATGAATCCAACTCTTCTTTTCCAGCTATAGGGTAAATAGTAGGACAGACTGGGCTCTTTGACGTTGGTTAGGCAAGCCAGTCTAAAAGAAGGGAAAACACTGAATTCAAAACTGTTAAGAAATTGACCTTTGTATCACATCTTGCTCAATGTGGAGGGTTGCTAAATATATATATATATATATATTATATATATATATATATATATATATATATAGTGTAAGTCATCCACAGACGTGTTTCGGCGTTTCACGTTCTTCTGTGTGGCTAGACACAACAATTATCCTTGGCTAGGGTCAAACTCAGACTGACTGTTTGCCAGCCTGATATCTCATCCCCACTGACAGCTGCTGTAGCGGTACTGGTGTTTTTAAATACATAGGTTTGTTTATATATTTTACGATCACAGAGAGATATAGTTTGTGAGCAAAGGATCTAATGAATCATATGAGTCAAAGACTAAAGCATTTTAACATCTTAAACAGGAGTTTCATAGTGCTGTACTTACGTCGTAGTTAGAGTCCATATTACCACTGGTGTTTCCACTGGTTGGAACCCATCATACCATTCTCACCAAACTGAAAGCAAAAGAAAAAGAAAGAATTCGATTTTGTTTTAAATTTTGTTTTGTTTTAGGGCACATCAACCAAAGTGGGTCATTTAATGCTGACAGATATTTTAAAATATATCTATTTTTAATGGATACTCAGTTTTTTACATAAACCAGCCTCTTTGCCCATCTGCTTCTTTAGAGTGTGTGTCGATAGATTCAGATATGAAATTTTGGTCGGATTCAAAATAATCTTACCTGAAGCGTCCATTCTTCCAGTGATATAACCTAATGTAATCATTTCCAATGCATTTATAGTAAAATCATTTCAATGCATTTTATAGTAAAAATTATTTCCAATGCATTTTTATAGTAAAAATCATTTCCAATGCATTTTTATAGTAAAAAATCATTTCCAATGCATTTTTATAGTAAAATTATTTCCAATGCATTTTGTAAGTAAAAATCATTTCAATGCAGTTTTTATAGTAAAACCATTTCCAATGCATTTTTATAGTAAAAAATTATTTCCAATGCATTTTCATATTCCATTTGCAATTTTTATAGTAAAAATCATTTCCAATGCAGTTTTATAGTAAAAACCATTTCCAATTCATTTTTATAGTAAAAATCATTTCCAATGCATTTTTATAGTAAAAAGTCGTGCTTGATTTCATAGAAGCAATCATTATTTACAAAACCCTCGACATTCATATAATCGTATAAGATTAATTATTATTTTACTATAGCATTTTTCTCTTGGGTTTATAAAGGTAATGTTCTGAAAGATGTAGAAATGACTCGAAATATCAGACTCACCCTGAAGCGTCCGTTCTTCTAGTGGTAGTACCTCATATAATCATGCATGATTTCATGAGAAGCAATCAGCGATGTAGTCACACCTCATCATGTCCACATTGTTTTATTTGAAAAACCATTCAAAAGTCGCATTACCCAATGGTCAGATTCCAAATAATTTACACACTCTGAAGTTTCCATCCTTCCAGCAGTTGTAACTCATATGTATAACGTGAATGATTTGATTTAAAAGCAATTATCCTTTACAAAGCTTTCCCCACTCATATTAGCTAATATCTTTTAAATTAATAATAAGTTTACTATAGCCCTTTTGCTCATCCACTTCTATTGAGAGTTTGTTAAAAGATATGAATATTGGGCAGATTTAGAATAACCGACTCACCCTGAAGCGTCCGTTCTTCCAGTGGTAGTACCTCATATAAAATTATGAAGGAATTCATAGAAGCAATCTTTATTTACAAAACTTAAAAATCATTTCCAATGCATTTTATAGTAAAACTCATTTCCAATGCATTTTTATAGTAAAAATTATTTCCAATGAATTTTTATAGTAAATAATTTTCCAATGCATTTTTATAGTAAAATAATTTCCAATGCATTTTATAGTAAAAATCATTTCCAATGCATTTTTTATAGTAAAAATTATTTCCAATGAATTTTTTATAGTAAAAATCATTTCCTATGCATTTTCATAGTAAAAATCATTTCCAATGAATTTTTTATAGTAAAAATCATTTTTAATGCATTTTAATGCATCATTTTTATATTTTATAGTAAAAATCATTTTTAAATGCATTTTTTATGTAAAAATCATTTTTAATGCATTTTCATAGTAAAAATCATTTTTAATGCATTTTTATAGTAAAAATCATTTCCAATGCATTTTTTATAGTAAAAATCATTTCTAATGCATTTTTATAGTAAAAATCATTTCCAATGTATTTTTTAGGAAAAAAAATTTAAAATGCAAGGATATTTATATAGGTAAGGTCCTTGAAAGATGTAGATATGAATTTTCAAAAATAGATGACTTACCCTAAAACGTCCATTCTTCTTCCAGTGGTAGTACCTCATATAATCGTGCATGATTTCATAGAAGCAATCAGCGATGTAGTCACACCTCATCATGTCCATACTGTTCTTGGGGTAGAAGTCTGAGAAAATTGATTTGAAAATCGAAATTTAAAATTTAATTGAATAAATGAGGGTTCAAAAGGGATAAATCAAAAATGCAAATTTTGAATTTTTTTCCAGATGATTTCAAATTCGATTAAGTTAAAAATGACTTACTGTATTCTCTGGCCAAGTACCGGGCAATGGCCATGGTTTCAGGCATCTTCATGCCACCGTCCATCTCCAAGACAGGGACACACATGCAGGGCATATCTGTAATTAATTAAAATATAAAACGAATAGAATCAGTGCCTGAACTATGTAAACATTTCACGGTGGGGGGTTCGAAATTCTAGAGGACTCTTTAATCTCATGCCATCGGTATCCGGTGATGTTTGGGTTTTGGAGGTTTTGATTTCTCTAGCACCTGCCACCTTCCATCTTAGCTCATCTGCTCTCGTGCTTGAGGGATATTTAAGGCTGCCTCCTCAATTGGAGCTATCAGGTTCCAAGTATGGAATCTGCTTGATGGTCGTGGCGAAGTTGAGGCCCTAATTTAGGACTGTATTCTCTGAGGTGGTTAGCTGGCGTTTACTGATGTTGACAACGGCATCTATTGTCGGGGTGTTGAGGTGTTGGATATTGTACAAACGGAAATAGGAATTTCCGGTTAAATTAAACAAAGCAAAGAAAAGACACAAAAATGACAAGGGGTAAGATGCCGGAAATAGATTTGATCGTTGATAAAACACAAACAAAGGAGGCGCGTGGCCTTTTTGAGATATACAAAAGACAGTCAGCCGTCAGTAGTGAACAGACCCCAGAGAGACGGCGGACGGAGAACGGAGTGACCGATGCGGTCACGCACCGCCATGGCTAAGGGGCAGTGAGACGCCCCACCCACCCCTTTACCTCAACATCGCCAGATCCCAACAGTAGTAGTAGTAGTAGTAGTAGTAGTAGTAGTAGTAGTAGTTCCCATTGTCAACGCTCGCCACTCACACGCACCACGAGGGTATAAAAAGAAATAAAAAGTTCACTCCTACTAGATACAGCATGCCTTGTGATTTCATTAAGCGACCACTACATATATCGTCTAGGGTTAGTGACGAGACCCGCAGTATACTAGCAACGAATACGATTCAGAGTAGCGAAGAAGACGATACGCAACACTGGGCTTGATCTGTTTTGTAACGTGGTTCTTTTATCTTATCCAACTTCCTAATATGGTGAGACTTGACCTCCTGGAATTCCTGGTTGTAAGCGTCATCCAGATATTGTTGTTGGATACGGGCTCTGTCATCTTGACATTGTAATTCCTTCCAGGAAATTCAAAGACATTCAGATAAAATAAACATGACTCGTTTTGTATTTGTCCCATTCGTTCAACTCAAACCTATTGTCTATATACTTACAAGCCAGAGAGTTCCTATGTATAACCCTACATCCTCTACATCTTTTGAGTCTTTTATAAAATACATATATCTTTTGTCTTAATTCCAGCCTCAATTTGTCTTAAATGGCATTGCAAGCATCATGTAATACACTTAAGTGATCAGCTTTAAGTTTGATAGAGTTCTATCCAATTTATTTGAATTGCATTTCAGCACACGAGTAGCATGGCTTGGATCTGTGCAGTAAACTGGGGTTTTGATGGTAGGTGTGGCACTGCACTTCAGATATATTTCTCTCACTGTCCAGCTGATACCAACAATATGCCACTCTGACTGGCCATATTTAATGCAACTTCCATTTAACAGTCACTTCCTCAGTATTTTTTGTGTATCCACCATCATGTAAAAATGATGTTATTATGCTTTTCTGTGATTCTGTTAGACAGAGACATTCAGCAACAGCAGTAGTCATTACCTGGGTATTTACCAAACCTATTTACCATAGGTAGGATGTGACACAACGTTGCACGTATGGGGCATCCAACAGGGATCTATATTCAGTAATAGTAGATATTGTCTATATACTTACAAGCAAAACGTGACCAAAACAAAATCGAATACTTTCTAAATTTCTGAACAATCCTATTTCTCTGTCTCTCTCTCTCTCTCTTCTCTATATATACGTATTATATATATAGTATATTATATATATATATATATATATATATATATATATCACTTTGTTTACAAAGTTTGAGAACTCTTAGTGAATTCATTTCCGCTTAGAAATGTAGCGATTAAATAGCCCTGCTATACTTGGCAGCTGATTGTGGCCGTATGGGCAAGAGCTTTGGCGAGCCTAAGTTCGTTCGGTCTCGAACCGGGGCAGCTGCTAAAACTTGTATAACTGCACTGATGAGAGGTGATACCTCGAAACACGTGTCTGTAGTTTACTCTATATTATATATATATATATATATATATATATAGGTTTAAAAGGAAATAAATCGAGACGGTATGCGTATAGATAATAGGATATGAAAACAACACAATATGCTGTTAAAGTGAAAACATTTTATAACATTATTCATAGCAAATATTGAACAATATTTCAATTTTATAAAAATCATCTTTTTCTCTATTTCAGTCAATCCTTGCGATATCGCTTCCCTTCAAATTATTGATACAATATCACCAAATATGGTTTGATACTTTATCTTTCTAAAGATTGTTTCTTGATATATTTCAATATTTCTGTTTACTAATTAACGCACCCTTCTGTATGTGTCTCTATCAGTCTGTCTGTCTATCTTTCTGTCTGTTGGACAAAAGTTTCGAATTCAACGAATGGGACACATACAGGAAGGGTGCGTTAATTAGTAAACAGAAATATTGAAATATATCAAGAAACAATCTTTAGAAAGATAAAGTATCAAACCATATTTGGTGATATTGTATCAATAATTTGAAGGAAGCGATATCGCAAGGATTGACTGAAATAGAGAAAAGATGATTTTTATAAAATTGAAATATTGTTCAATATTTGCTATGAATATGTTATAAAATGTTTTCACTTTAACAGCATATTGTGTTGTTTTCATATCCTATTATCTATACGCATACCGTCGGATTTATTTCCTTTTTTTAACCTATATATATATATATATATATATATATATAATAGAGTAAACTACAGACACGTGTTTCGAGGTATCACCTCTCATCAGTGCAGTTATACAAGTTTTAGCAGCTGCCCCGGTTCGAGACCCGAACGAACTTAGGCTCGCCAAAGCTCTTGCCCATACGGCCACAATCAGCTGCCAAGTATAGCAGGCTATTTAATCGCTACATTTCTAAGCGGAAATGAATTCACTAAGAGTTCTCAAACTTTGTAAACAAAGTGATATATATATATATATATATATATATATATATATATATATATATATATATATATATATAGAGAGAGAGAGAGAGAGAGAGAGAGAAATAGGATTGTCAGAAATTTAGAAAGTATTCGATTTTGTTTTGGTCACGTTTTGCTTGTAAGTATATAGACAATATCTACTATTACTGAATATAGATCCCTGTTGGATGCCCCATACGTGCAACGTTGTGTCACATCCTACTTATGGTAAATAGGTTTGGTAAATACCCAGGTAATGACTACTGCTGTTGCTGAATGTCTCTGGTCTAACAGAATCACAGAAAAGCATAATAACATCATTTTTAACATGATGGTGGATACAAAAAATACTGAGGAAGTTGACTGTTAAATGGAAGTTGCATTAATATGGCCAGTCAGAGTGGCATATTGTTGGTATCAGCTGGACAGTGAGAGAATATATCTGAAGTGCAGTGCCACACCTACCATCAAACCCCCAGTTTACTGCACAGATCCAAGCCATGCTACTCGTGTGCTGAAATGCAATTCAAATAAAATTGGATAGAACTCTATCAAACTTAAAGCTGATCACTTAAGTGTATTACATGATGCTTGCAATGCATTTAAGACAAATTGAGGCTGGAATTAAGACAAAAGATATATGTATTTTATAAAAGACTCAAAAAGATGTAGAGGATGTAGGGTTATACATAGGAACTCTCTTGGCTTGTAAGTATATAGACAATAGGTTTGAGTTGAACGAATGGGACAAATACAAAACGAGTCATGTTTTATTTATCTGAATGTTTGAATTTCCTGGAAGGAATTACAATGTCAGATGACAGAGCCCGTATCCAACAATATCTGGATGACGCTTACAACCAGGAATTCCAGGAGGTCAAGTCTCACCATATTAGGAAGTTGGATAAGATAAAGAACCACGTTACAACAGATCAAGCCCAGTGTTGCGTATCGTCTTCTTCGCTACTCTGAATCGTATTCGTTGCTAGTATACTGCGGGTCTCGTCACTAACCCTAGACGATATATGTAGTGGTCGCTTAATGAAATCACAAGGCATGCTGTATCTAGTAGGAGATTGAACTTTTTATTTCTTTTTATACCCTCGTGGTGCGTGTGAGTGGCGAGCGTTGACAATGGGAACTACTACTACTACTACTACTACTACTACTACTACTACTACTACTGTTGGGATCTGGCGATGTTGAGGTAAAGGGGTGGGTGGTGGCGTCTCACTGCCCTTAGCCATGGCGGTGCGTGACCGCATCGGTCACTCCGTTCTCCGTCCGCCGTCTCTCTGGGGTCTGTTCACTACTGACGGCTGACTGTCTTTTGTATATCTCAAAAAGGCCACGCGCCTCCTTTGTTTGTGTTTTATCAACGATCAAATCTATTTCCGGCATCTTAACCCCTTTGTCATTTTTGTTGTCTTTTCTTTGCTTTGTTTAATTTAACCGGAAATTCCTATTTCCGTTTGTACAATATCCAACACCCAACACCCGACAATAGATGCCGTTGTCAACATCAGTAAACGCCAGCTAACCACCTCAGAGAATACAGTCCTAAATTAGGGCCTCAACTTCGCCACGACCATCAAGCAGATTCCATACTTGGACCTGATAGCTCCAATTGAGGAGGCAGCCTTAAATATCCCTCAAGCACGAGCAGATGAGCTAAGATGGAAGGTGGGGCAGGTGCTAGAGAAATCAAAACCTCCAAAACCAAACATCACCGGATACCGATGGCATGAGATTAAAGAGTCCTCTAGAATTTCGAACCCCCCACCGTGAAATGTTTACATAGTTCAGGCACTGATTCTATTCGTTTTATATTTTAATTAATTACAGATATGCCCTGCATGTGTGTCCCTGTCTTGGAGATGGACGGTGGCATGAAGATGCCTGAAACCATGGCCATTGCCCGGTACTTGGCCAGAGAATACAGTAAGTCATTTTTAACTTAATCGAATTTGAAATCATCTGGAAAATAAAATTCAAATTTTGCATTTTTGATTTATCCCTTTTGAACCCTCATTTATTCAATTAAATTTTAAATTTCGATTTTCAAATCAATTTTCTCAGACTTCTACCCCAAGAACAGTATGGACATGATGAGGTGTGACTACATCGCTGATTGCTTCTATGAAATCATGCACGATTATATGAGGTACTACCACTGGAAGAATGGACGTTTTAGGGTAAGTCATCTATTTTGATAAATTCATATCTACATCTTTCAAGACCTTACCTATATAAATATCCTTGCATTTTAAATTTTTTTTCCTAAAAAATACATTGGAAATGATTTTTACTATAAAAATGCATTAGAAATGATTTTTACTATAAAAATGCATTGGAAATGATTTTTACTATAAAAATGCATTAAAAATGATTTTACTATGAAAATGCATTAAAAATGATTTTTACTATAAAAATGCATTAAAAATGATTTTTACTATAAAAATGCATTAAAAATGATTTTTACTATAAAAATGCATTAAAAATGATTTTTACTATAAAAATTCATTGGAAATGATTTTTACTATGAAAATGCATAGGAAATGATTTTTACTATAAAAATTGGAAATAATTTTTACTATAAAAATGCATTGGAAATGATTTTTACTATAAAAATGCATTGGAAATTATTTTTACTATAAAAATGCATTGGAAATTATTTACTATAAAAATTCATTGGAAATAATTTTTACTATAAAAATGCATTGGAAATGAGTTTTACTATAAAAATGCATTGGAAATGATTTTTAAGTTTTGTAAATAAAGATTGCTTCTATGAATTCCTTCATAATTATATGAGGTACTACCACTGGAAGAACGGACGCTTCAGGGTGAGTCGGTTATTCTAAATCTGCCCAATATTTCATATCTTTTAACAAACTCTCAATAGAAGTGGATGAGCAAAGAGGCTATAGTAAACTTATTATTAATTTAAAAAGATATTAGCTAATATGAGTGGGGAAAGCTTTGTAAAGGATAATTGCTTTTAAATCAAATCATTCACGTTTATACATATGAGTTACAACTGCTGGAAGGATGGAAACTTCAGAGTGTGTAAATTATTTGGAATCTGACCATTGGGTAATGCGACTTTTGAATGGTTTTCAAATAAAACAATGTGGACATGATGAGGTGTGACTACATCGCTGATTGCTTCTATGAAATCATGCATGATTATATGAGGTACTACCACTAGAAGAACGGACGCTTCAGGGTGAGTCTGATATTTCGAGTCATTTCTACATCTTTCAGAACATTACCTTATAAACCCAAGAGAAAAATGCTATAGTAAAATAATAATTAATCTTATACGATTATATGAATGTCGAGGGTTTTGTAAATAATGATTGCTTCTATGAAATCAAGCACGACTTTTTACTATAAAAATGCATTGGAAAATGATTTTTTACTATAAAATGAATTGGAAATGGTTTTTACTATAAAACTGCATTGGAAATGATTTTTACTATAAAAATGCATTGGAAATGGTTTTTAATATGAAAATGCATTGGAAATAATTTTTACTATAAAAATGCATTGGAAATGGTTTTTACTATAAAACTGCATTGGAAATGATTTTTTACTATAAAAATGCATTGGAAATGATTTTTACTATAAAAATGCATGCATTGGAAATGATTACATTAGGTTATATCACTGGAAGAATGGACGCTTCAGGGTAAGATTATTTTGAATCCGACCAAAATTTCATATCTGAATCTATCGACACACACTCTAAAGAAGCAGATGGGCAAAGAGGCTGGTTTATGTAAAAAACTGAGTATCCATTAAAAATAGATATATTTTAAAATATCTGTCAGCATTAAATGACCCACTTTGGTTGATGTGCCCTAAAACAAAACAAAATAAAACAAAATCGAAATTCTTTCTTTTCTTTTGCTTTCAGTTTGGTGAGAATGGTATGATGGGTTCCAACAGTGGAAACACCAGTGGTAATATGGACTCTAACTACGACGTAAGTACAGCACTATGAAACTCCTGTTTAAGATGTTAAAATGCTTTAGTCTTTGACTCATATGATTCATTAGATCCTTTGCTCACAAACTATATCTCTCTGTGATCGTAAAATATATAAACAAACCTATGTATTTAAAACACCAGTACCGCTACAGCAGCTGTCAGTGGGGATGAGATATCAGGCTGGCAAACAGTCAGTCTGAGTTTGACCCTAGCCAAGGATAATTGTTGTGTCTAGCCACACAGAAGAGACGTGAAACGCCGAAACACGTCTGTGGATGACTTACTAATATATATATATATATATATATATATATATATATATATATATATATATTTAGCAACCCCTCCACATGAGCAAGATGTGATACAAGGTCAATTTCTTTAACAGTTTTGAATTCAGTGTTTTCCTTCTTTTAGACTGGTTGCCTAACCAACGTCAAAGAGCCCAGTCTGTCCTACTATTTACCTATAGCTGGAAAAGAAGAGTTGGATTCATACGTTTTTCCAAGGGTATTAGCATTATGTGAAATGCAAACTGCCTCGTCTTGGATTTGAACTTGTCTCGCCGTATCCATTTTCTACGAATCTAACCAGTACACCAATACGTGCCTCCTACATATAGTTAATTCTTATCCACCGTAGTTTTAACTTTTAAAGTCTACATATAATTAAAATAAATATGTTTAAAAAGTAATAGTATTAGATGAGTGATTAAAACCATATAAATATGATGGTTCCAACAATGGAAACAACAGTGGTAATATGGACTCTAACTACGACGTAAGTACAGCACTATGAAACTCCTGTTTCAGTAATCAATAAGTCTGAGTCTACGTAGTCTCTTGACCGAGAAATGACCCCGGAAGGGGATTTGAAAGTAAAAACGGAAGTTCCGGGTATTGACCGGAAGCGAAAGTGACGTAGTGACGAGTAACGGAAGAAGAAGAAGATCGCTCTCTTTTCCTTTCGGCGCTGGTGAGAGTCAGACCTGCCTCATGGGTCCCCGGATGGGTCTGACATAGCAGTAGTGAATATGATTTACGACAGAGTAATTTAACCGTACCCTCTTTCTCTTTCATCATCTAAAAAATGTGCTCACAAAACATTATCTATATGAATATTCTCTTGTGAACTGAGGTCTTAGTCACGTGACGTTATCATTATTTCTTTTAGGCTTTTTTTTTTAAATTTATATATTTACATATATTTTTTCTTTATGTATCTAATTATTTATTTCTAATAATAGGTTATTGTAAGGTATATCTACTCCCCCCTCCCCTACTCCTTTTTTTTTCATTTTTTTTAAAACTGGTTTAAAGAAAAGAAGGATTGTGATTGAGGGCAACATCTTTAAGCATGAATTCTTTTCGCTTGCCCAATACAGTGAACTTTTTGTGTCTAGTGTGTCTGGGTTTATATATTTGTATTGAAGTGATTCTTATTTTTACTCAGTTCCAACATGGCGTCTTAAACAGAGCTGGTGTTCGTTCCTCGTTGTTTTCGCGCCACCTGCTTACCGTTGTTTATTCAACGGAAAAGAGGTGGCTGGCCAGTTCAGCGGGAAATAAAACAAAAAAGTCATTTAAGATTCCAGTGTCTGAAGCACCCACAAATGTTACCTGTGATAGGATTGGTCCACCAGACAAGCAGAGATTAATCCGCGCGCGTGTGTTTTTGTGGAAAAACCAAGAAATTACCATCTCTTTCTCTCTGTCTTTCCTTCTCTCTCTGAGGAAGAGTCCACGAGCCTGGGAATAAATACTTGTGACTATACAACTGCGTGTGTTGTTTCTCTACTAACGACGACTACTACTAAAACTTGAGTTGGCCCATACAACATATATCGTTCCAGAGTATGCTACAAATACACTTTGCTACTGTGACCATACCGTTATACTACGGTATTCTCTTAAGATGCTTGAAACTAAAAGAGATTCTTGTAATTTTGTGACGGATAACGAGAAGGAAAAAAGAGCAAGACGTTTGCTGAAGAGACTTGAAAAGGATTGATATCTCTCTGTTCAAGCGAATATAATCCAAGGCCGAAATAGCTTATATTTTCATGCCAAAAAGGTAATGCTCCGGGTGAGGCTCGAACTCACAACCTCCGCATTGCTCTCACGTCAACAACATACTGTCTATAAGTACGGTGCGCTGGCCGATTCTTACACCGGAGCAGATATGCACCTTCTGACTAGAACTAATTTCATTTTTACTGAATATATTTTTAATGTTAAAATTAATGCTCCGGGTGAGACTCGAACTCACAAACTCCGCATTGCTCTCACAAATTTTCTTCCCGATCACAATTATTTACAAAGAGCTCAATGGGTGATTCAACGCGTCACGTCTTTTCTTGTATATATATATATATATATTACTTTAAGGTAATCATTATGATCACCTATATAGGTGGATACGAAGGAAAAGAGTGAAAAAAAAAAAAAAATTCACTCTTTTCCTTCGTATCCACCTATATAGGTGATCATAATGATTACCCTTAAAGTATTATTTAAATTTGCTTGTACCAGAAATTTATTTATATAATATATATATATATATATATATATATATATATATATACCAAACTTTTTGGTAAACCCTTGCGGTAATAAAAAACCCGGCAAATAGTTTGATTGTAAAAATATACTACCAAACATCACCTGGGGAAAAAAATTGAAAAAAAGAAAAGACCAAGATAGTCGTACCAACCGAAAATAATCGGTTGATACTATAATACTTGGCCAACAGAAAAAAACATGTATATGTGTAATATATATGAAAAACATATATATATTATATATATATATATATATTATATATATATAGCGCCAGGATATTCTAAAGCTAAAAAGTAAAGAGTGCTCAATACCTAAGTAGAGCAAATAATAAAGTTAAACCTAATGAGTCAGATATACCTACTAAATGTTTCGCTTAGTGTTCTTCAGGGCAAATATCTTTGCTCTGAAGAGCACTAAGCGAAACTTTTAGTAGATATATCTGACTCATTTGGTTTAACTTTATTATATATATATATATAATATATATATATATATATATATATATATATATAATGAATGTTCCTCTTATATTATAGATTCACATTTTTTAAAATCAGTATTGGTTTGAGCAAAGCAAAAACCTTTTCATCTAAACCTTTCTTCTTTAAGAACTACATGCAATGGAGGTACATGAATACCCTGAACAGGATCATGCCCTTCATGGAGAGGACCTTGGGTATGCGCAATGGTGGAAACCAATTCTTTATGGGAGACCAGGTACGTTTCAATTCTACTAATTATGACGTCCGGAATGAATAAAATGCTTTTTATAATAATAATAAAAAAAACAATTTTGAAAATAATTAACACACACGTACACACACAATGATACACACACACACATACACACACATACACACATACACACACTTTTATGCACACATACACACACATGCACACACTTTTATACACACACACATCCACACACTTTTATGTATACACACACACACACAGACACAAACTTTTATGCACACACACATACACACACATACACTTTTATGCACGCACACACATACACACACTTTTATACACACGCACATACACATACTTTTGTGCACACATACACACACATATACACGTACACACACACATACATACACTTTATGCATACACACACATACACACACTTTTATGCACACACACACATACATACACTTTTATGCACACACACATACACGCACGCATACGCACACTTTTATGCACACACACACACACATACACATACACACACTTTTATGCGCGCACACACACACATACACATACACACACTTTTATGCACACACACATACACACACATTTATGCACACACACATACGCACACACACATACACACACTTTTATGCACGCACACACATACACACACTTTTATGCACGCACACATCTATATATACAAAATAAAGTTTGGTATGTACGTGTCGACTTATAACTCAGAAAAAAGGTGTCACTCAGTTTCGAAATCTTGCATACAGAATAATATGCTTATAACTAAGAAACACACAAACTTTGGTTTTGATTTTTACTAATTATCGATATAATTCAATAATTGAAAAAAATTAAAGATACCGTATACAGACACTTATTTACCACCCACTCCACTACCGTCGACGTGAGTCGAGTTTTTAACTTTCAAGAGAGAAAAATCAAAAACTACCGCTTTTTAAATCAATACACACGTAAACACACATTTATGCACACACATACACACATACACACGCTTTTATGCATGCACGCACACACACACACACACATATATATATGCATATATATATGCATGCCTGTATATTTTTTTTAAATTAACACACACGTACAAACATTTAAGCACACACACATACACACACATTTATGCACACACACACACACACACACACACATATATATATATATATACATATATAATATATATATATATATATATATATATAATCCAAAAGTCCAGAGAAGAAATCTTCCTTACGACACAAGAGTTTTATTTAAAAAACCTGTCGCAGTTTAAGAGCTCAATGTGCTCTTAATGTTAGAGTCACAGAGCAAATATATAAGTAAAGAAATAACAAAAGACTTAGAGATTTAGCTTTATAGTCTATTTCAGGGAGCTTAGACAAAGTGTCTAACTCTCCTGACTCATCAGATGCGAACATCTGATAAGTCGGGAGAGTTAGACACTTTGTCTAAGCTCCCTGAAATAGACTAGAACGCTAAATCTCTAAGTCTTTTGTTATTTCCTTACTTATATATATATATATATATATATATATATATATAATATATATATATATATATATATATGCCTGTATACTTACTTATGTTTTCATGTATTCTTCTCGACAGATGATGTGGTGTGACATGATGTGCCACTCCTGTCTGGAGAACCCCTACATGGAGAACCAGTCCATGTTCAGCAACTACCCCAAACTGATGGCTCTGAGGACTCGTGTTGCTGCTCACCCCAAGATCTCTGCTTACCTGAAGAGCCGTTCCAACACACAGTGGTAGACCGTTCTTTGAAATTACAGCACTAAACTATTAGACACAACTTTTGGAATCAAAAACAGAAATGACCAAGTGGATTTTTCTTAGAGACATATATCTCAAAGATTTTTTTTAATATGTATAAAAAACTAATTGTGATAAATAATAAATATTTATGTACATAAAACAATTGTTTGAATTATTTCATTTTTTAATATTTTTTTTAGATTTAATACTGTACACAATTGTTTTGAAATTATATGTTGTACAAATGTAATATAAAAAAGTTGAAGAGAACAGATGTAATAATAGTGTCTTTTATCCAAGGCATTTTGACTTGGGGATAACATAAATCGACCCGGAAAAAATAATAAGAGGCAAAGTGTGGAAGACAGGTAATGAGAGGAGAGTGATTAGTTGTGAGTCTGGACTGAGCTGTTGAAGAACAGACGTAATACGAGTGTCTGTTCCCCAAGGCTTTTTGACTTGAGACGAGAGTGATTAGTTGTGAGTCTGGACTGAGCTGTTGAAGAACAGACGTAATACGAGTGTCTGTTCCCCAAGGCTTTTTGACTTGAGACGAGAGTGATTAGTTGTGAGTCTGGACTGAGCTGTTGAAGAACAGACGTAATACGAGTGTCTGTTCCCAAGGCTTTTTGACTTGAGACGAGAGTGATTAGTTGTGAGTCTGGACTGAGCTGTTGAAGAGAACAGACGTAATACGAGTGTCTGTTCCCCAAGGCTTTTTGACTTGAGACGAGAGTGATTAGTTGTGAATCTGGACTGAGCTGTTGAAGAGAACAGACGTAATACGAGTGTCTGTTCCCCAGGCTTTTTGACTTGGGGGATGAAATAAATGGGCTCAGAAAAAATAAGAACGTCTTGTGTTTGTTATCAAAAACTATGAACGGCACAAGACAAGACATACTGAAGAGACGACCCAAGTAATTTCCAGACTCGACGAACAGTCGAAAATGACAGCTCAACAACGAATTAAAAACAGAAATGACTAAGGGATTTTTTCTTAGAGACATATGTCTCGTGGACGTTTTTTTTTCAATATGTATAGAAAAAAACTAATTATCATATCGGTGCTAGAAGGCGGTGGCTGCGGGTCTACATGTCCTGGGAATGACGTTAAATTCTATCTGATGGTGAGGTTCCAGTTTTGGAGGTTTGGGGAATGTGGAGCACCCCTTCATCACAATTGCTCCCTGGTCCACTCTGATCCGGAGTGGTAGTACCTGTTGGGGTCCCATCTATGGGTTAGATACAAAAATGTATTTATAAAAAAATTGTATTATCCATTAAGAATTGATTTATTTCAAAACTTTATCGGCATTAAATGACCCACTGAGGTTGATATGCCGTAAAACAAAACAAAACAAAAACAAAACAAACAAAAACTAATTATGATAAATAATAAATATTTATGTACATAGAACATAATTGTTACTGATCTTGTTACCTCGGAAAGTTATGCATTCAATTATTCTCCTTCCAGAGATTCAGTGTATATCTGTAAACGAAACTACGTCACTGCTTGTCGGACTCGGGAACTTTCTCAGACTCGGACCCCTTCTTTTCGGACTCGGAGACCTTCTTGTCGTAATCAAAGTTCCGTGATGGCTCCCGATTACGACAAGAAGGTTGGTTCAAAAGTAAGCGTCTCACTGAAATATAAATTACTTATAAAGCAAAAAAGCGTAGAATAAATTATATCATTAATCTATTAAAAATGGAGATTGGGTGTATTTCTGTTTGTAACAAAAACTACGTCACAGCTGACGTCACAATGATTTCAATGATTGCGTCAGCCTATTAATGAGTATTTAATTGAAACTGTTAATCTGTAGAATAAAGAACAACCCTGTGTTATATACACTCAAATTTTGCGTAAGCAATTTTCAAGTTTATTTTTTATTTTCGCACTTTTTTTCAGTAACAAGAAACTATATTATATATAAGTAAAATGTTTACAAATAAATAAATACCTACGATTTTGTGTAAAATCTATGTGCCAAATATTCAAAATAAATATTTGATTAATAATTAATATTTGACGCAAGATATTATATCAGGACTAAGTTTCCATTTCAAATTGTTTTTTTTTTACTCCTTTAATAAATTTGATGATTTTGCTTACTTATGATACTAACCCTCTGACATTGAATTTTTAACCCTCCAGGCAATGTCTTTCAAAAATCATTTTTTCCCCGACCGGAGGGTGTTTTTTTTATTTGTTTTTTATTTTTTTAATTTTTTTTTATTTGGCAAAGAATACCAACATCAACTCAACATCAGACTAGCAACCAGATTCGAGCCTCTCAAATTAGTATAAGTCCAGAGATAAGTACACAGCTATTATTTTTTACTAGCAATAATACGCACCCTCCGGGCGTAAGTATTTAAATTTCTATGTAAAGTAAAGTACGTCGTCGGGCGGCCTAATGTCGGTATCAGCCATGCAGCGAGGGAGTCTATCCCCTTTTCAATAGCGCTAGACCAAGGAGATTATTTTAGCGTCTGAGGTGGAGCGCCACACCTACCATCAGCTCCTTGCTTTACCGCACAGATCCCTGTGCTACTCATACATTGAGTTGGCAAGGGCGGGTATCGATCTAGGAACCTTGTGGTTTCTAGCCGAACGCTCTACCGACTGAAAATATATTAAATTAGAAAGACTAACGAAATTAAATAAGAACACATATAAAAAGATTACACTTATTCTAATTTTTTTTTATAGATTAGACTTATTTTATAGATTACAATTATAATTTTAAAACTGTCTGGTTTAAAGAACTCGAATAAGAATGTTCACTGGATGTCACAGTTAAGTCCGACGCTTTTACTCTCCCAACTGACCAAGTGTTCAGTCTGAAACAATCTCTCCCAGCAATGCTGCACTCTTCTCACCAACACTATCAAAATATCTTTCTCTCTCGTCCACTCGTCGCAACAGCCAAAATGCTACTGCAAGCTTTTCTCCCAGGTTTGTGAGAGCTGGTCATTAAATACACAATTACAGTGTTCATCCGGGCTCCTTACTCTGACTTGGCCGTGCAGCACGTGCGACATTAACCAGCACGCGTCAATCCTTCACATCCGGGACACTCTGGACAGTTTAGTAATTCACATGCGTCAGGCCACGACTCACGATCAGGAGGATGCGAGTTCAATCTCTCCACTCGCCTCTGATCTCATTCTGCATGCCAAACACAGTCGTGCACGCTTCGAACCACTACGTTCGTGGTTTCTCTCGCCACAAGAACAATTCATGAAGCCAGTGTGTTCAGTTTTTTATAGAAAAAAAAGGTTTCATGTTTTAACTGTTATAAGTTTATTTACAGTTAAATATAAATAAAATAAGTGGACACTTTATAATTGAACCAATGGTAGTAATTACTGCTTTGTGGGGTCCTTTAAGTGGGGGGTGTACTTGATGCGTAATTACTGTGACATTCGAGTAAGTTCTGTAATGGAGATTTGGGGTCTGTCTGTAGCTGAAACTGTCACTGCTTACGTCACAATACCCTCAGCAATTGCCTAAGTTTATCAGTGTATTTAATTTATAGTCAAAATCATTAATGCATAAAAATAATAAATATTTTTACTAACAATGTCTCCATGAAAATTTGAGTTAGATCTTCCTCAAACGGGTCATGTTATTAGTGCATTTAAAATCCCGCAATGTGTGTTATATATCACTAAGAAATAAAGGTTTACATAACATATGGTGTGGTTAATTTGTATACTGGTTTAAACAAAACCGGGTTTAATAAATAATTACTTTGTTTTATTGATCTTTAATATTATTATTTTATTCTCCAACATATTAAAATCAATCCTATGAATGATTTTATATAGGAACCAATTAAGATATGATTAAAATAAGTGTGATCTTTTTATATACGTTCTTATTTAATTTTTTTTTACTCTTTCTAATTTAATATATTTCATTACATTAAAACTTAAATACTTATACCTGGAGAGCGCATATTCTTGCTAGTATGATAAAACAGTATATACAAGGATATTCTTTTCAATATATGTATTTACCCAACCCCTCCACCATGGACAATGTATGACTCCAGGTCAAGCTTTTAGCAGAATAAAGCTAATTTGAATTTACTTTTCTTTCTCTTAGACTGGGGCCCTATCTTGGGCTAGACGGGCGGTCGGAGAGGCCCCCTCCGATCAATGGGCTGGTCACGTCAAGCCCAAGCACCTATATGATTTTCCCAACCCTATTACCCTTATGGCAAGCCCCAACCCCTTCTTTATCATATGGGTACTAGAAGGCGATGGCTGTGGGTCTACATGTCCTGGGAATGACGTTAAACTCTATCTGATGGTGAGGTTCCAGTTTTGGAGGTTTGGGCAATGTGGAGCACCCCATTCATCATCATTGCTCCCTGGTCCACTCTGACCTGGAGTGGTAGTACCTGTTAGGGTCCCATCTATGGGTTAAATAGAAAAATGTATTTATAAAAAAATTGTATTATCCATTAAGAATTGATTTATTTTAAAACTTTATCGGCTTTCAATGACCCACTGAGGTTGATATGCCGTAAAACAAAACAACCAAACAAACAAAAATTGCCTAAGTTTATCAGTGTATTTAATTTGTAGTCAAAATTATTAATACATAAAATAATAAATATTTTTTATTACCAATATCTCCATGAAAACCTGAGTTAGATCTGCCTCAAAACAGGTCATGTTATTAGTGCATTTAAAATCCCGCAATGTGTGTTATATATCACTGAGAAATAAACGTTTACATAACATATGGTGTGGTTAATTTGTATACTGGTTTAAACAAAACCGGGTTTAATAAATAATTACTTTGTTTTATTGATCTTTAATATTATTGTTTTATTCTCCAACATATTAAAATCAATCCTATGAATGATTTTATAGAGGAAACAATTAAAATAAGAATAAATAAGTGTAATCTTTTTATATACGTTCTTATTTAATTTTTTTTTTACTCTTTCTAATTTAATATATTTCATTACATTAAAACTTAAATACTTATGTTGTATACCCTTTACTTCTTTACTTTCTTCTATTCTTCTATTCTTCTTCTGACGTCTTTGATATGTTAAGTTCTTCTCGGTCTCTTCTGGCGTCTCTTCTATCGTCTTGGTGGTTGGGCGCACTTAACCCATTTCTTCTTCTTCTTCATCAGTCTTGTTACCAAGACATTCACCAACCACAAAACCGTGTTATTTTTCTTAAACTTTTATCTTCTTAACAAATATTTCATGTAACTAAATATCTGACTAACATAGCGCGCGTATGCAGAGTGAGTTCCAGTTAAGGCAGGACATCTTCACTGCCCGACGTCCAAACTGAAAACTGAGGACCCAACCAGGTCCCACGTGACTTCACGTATTTCGCGGGTTTTCTGTACTATTCCATGGAAAGTCCCGCCCGTGATATGAAAAGGGACATCCCTTTAGAAATACAGGGGATTGACAATAATCTTATGCAACCGCATAGATTATGTAACACTTATACATGGAGAGCGCATATTATTGCTAGTATGATAAAACAATATATACAAGGATATTCTTTTCAATATATGTATTTACCCAACCCCTCCATCATGGGCAATGTGTGACTCCAGGTCAAGCTTTTAGCAGAATAAAGCTAATTTGAATTCGCTCTACCTTCTCTTAGACTGGGTTATGAGATGTGTTCATGGTTCGCAAATGATATTAAAATGACGAATAAAAATATGACACAGTTTAGGTAGAGAATACGGAGAAATGATAAAACAAATGCATATGATTATAAAATAACAAATAAATTTATTCAGAGAATAAATTTGCAATAATATGTTCAAAAGGAATAGTGTAGATATAATGTGGAAAGCTTTTCTAATAAATGTGTAATGTAAAATGTAAAAGTTCGTGTGTTAAGTTTGGAAAAGTTCGTTTAGATGTGGACAGAAATGAGAATCAAGTTTGTATATACGACCTGCTGAAATCGGATTCTTGTGTAGGTAGAACGAAGTGGTAAAAATAATGGAAGTAGTAGGAGCGTCGTAATTGTGTTGAGTTGGTCGTGTTCTATCTGGCCGCGAGATGGGATTTGTGTATTTGTTGGTTGTCATCGCGTGTGTCCTATCTGATAGCGAGAATGAAGTCTGTCTAATTGTTGATTTCTTCTCCGTCTTTTATGATACCTAGTCAGATCAAAAAGTAATTAACTTTTTGGCGCAAACGCGCGAACGTAGTAGAAAGCAAGGCTAACCTAGCCAATCGATTCTGATTTTTATGTAAACATTTGTTTTTAATCATTTTTCCTTAAGTTTAGGAAAAGGATCGTGTTCGTGTGTTTGCTTTAGTTTCTTTTCCTTATGTTTGGGAAAAGAAATGTGTACGTGTATTTTTTTAAAAATATAGAATTATATTCTATAGTTCGAACCCCAGTCACGCTAGTACGTTCACTTTCAGTCTAATATAGTGATAAAGGTATAACCCCTTATACTTCTAGTTAAGGGTTGAATAGTTCCACTACTTTTCTTCTGTAAGAATGGCGTTGGCATTAAATAACCCACAAAGGTTGATATGCCATTATACAAACCGAATCTACGAGGAGTGGTAGTACATTTTAGGGTCACATCTACGGGTTCAATAGAAAAATTTTTTTTTAATGAAGTACAGAATTATTGAATATTGGAAGCGCGTGGCGTAATGGTATGAGTCGTAGGAAATGGACTCGTCGACCCGAGTTCAAATCCTAAACGAAGCTACAGTTCACATAGCCCTAATACCCTTGGGAAAGATATGAATCTAACTACTATCCATCCATGGGTAAAATAGCAGGACGGACTGGGTTCTCTAACCTTGATTAGGCAAACAGACTAGGAGAAGGAAAACTGAATTCAAACCTGTTAAATCTCCGCTTGGGGTGTTCACTAGTAGAATAGGCTCAGTCCGAATTAGTGATCTATTAAAGAAATGTCATCAGGAATGGATAAAACAAAACATATTAATCTGCAATTTAGCGACAACAGATAACCTGGATTTCTACTAGCATTGGAAACGATTTTTATTATAAAAATGCATTGAAACGATTTTTACTATAAAAATGCATTGGAAATGATTTTTACTATAAAAAATGCATTAGAAATGATTTTTTACTATTAAAATGCATTGGAAATGATTTTCTATAAAATGCATTGGAAATGAGTTTACTATAAAAATGCATTAGAAATTATTTTTACTATAAAATTCATTAGAAATGATTTTTACTATAAAAAAATGCATTAGAAATGATTTTTAACTATTAAAATGCATTGGAAATGATTTTACTATAAAAAATGCATTGGAAATGATTTTTACTATAAAATGCATTGGAAATGATTTCTACTATAAAAATTCATTAGAAATGATTTTTACTATAAAAATGCGTCGGACAATGATTTTTACTATAAAAATGCATTGGAAATTATTTCTACTAAAAAAATTCATTAGAAATGATTTCTACTATAAAAATGCATTAGAAATGATTTCTACTATAAAAATTCATTAGAAATGATTTCTATTATAAAAATGCATTGGAAATGATTTTTACAAAAAATGCATTAAGAATCATTTTAAGTATAAAAATGCATTGGAAATGATTTTTACTATAAAAATGCATTAGAAATGATTTTTACTATTTACGGGTTATTTAATGCCAAAGCTATCCTTAAAGAAGAACAATTGTTGTAATTTTTAACTCATAGTTGGGAAGATGAAGGAATTCATACTTTTTACAAGGGTATTAGTCCGGAAATGAACACACTAGCACAAGTGGAGTTTGAAGTCTCTCACCACGATGCCGGAGTCAACCAAATTAGCTTCGGGTTAAATAGTAAAAAAGTAAAGTTGTCAGGGCAGCCTAAAAATCCGTATCAGCCAGTCCTAGTTTCGTGTTTATTTTGAAATAGAATCGCAAGATAATTACGACTTATAGGCTAGTTCTTAAATGGTTCAGCTTGAAAGAACACAAGTGACTTTCTTTAACAGAACTCTTCCATTGTTTGTTTCCCATTCGACATTGTTAATGAATGACTTAGACATTTCTACAATCATACGATCTTAGTGCAAAATACGACAGTCAAGGTTTTCGTGTAGACACATACACAGTTTGGTTATTTTCTAGTTGAGTAACATAATATTACAGGGTGACCCAGGAAAAACAGAACCCTAATTATTTATTTATTTTCCCATTAAAAAAACCCTAATCCCTAAACCTAACCATGAACACTAACCCTTGTTGAACTTAAACTTTAAAAAAATTAAAATTAAAATTAACAGTTTTATTACAAAATTGGCGGGTTCTGTTTTTTCTGGGTCACACTAAATCCTAACACTTGTTGAACTTTAGCTTAAAAATTAAAATTAAAAATTAACAGTTTATTAACAAAATTGGTGGGTTCTGTTTTTTCTGGTCACACTAAATCCTAACACTTGTTGAACTTTAGCTTAAAAATTAAAATTAAAATTAACAGTTTTATTACAAAATTGGTGGGTTCTGTTTTTTCTGGGTCACACTAAATCCTAACACTTGTGAACTTTAGCTTAAAAATTAAAATTAAAATTAACAGTTTTATTACAAAATTGGTGGGTTCTGTTTTTCTGGTCACACTAAATCCTAACACTTGTTGAACTTTAGCTTAAAAATTAAAATAAAATTAACAGTTTTATTACAAAATTGGTGGGTTCTGTTTTTTCTGGGTCACACTAAATCCTAACACTTGTTGAACTTTAGCTTAAAATTAAATTAAAATTAACACTGGTCACCCTAAACCCTAACCCTTGTTGAACTTAAACTTTAAAAAAAATAAATAAAAAATTAACAGTTTTATTACAAAATTGGTGGGTTCTGTTTTTTCTGGGTCACACTAAATCCTAACACTTGTTGAACTTTAGCTTAAAAAATAAAATTGAAATTAACAGTTTTATTACAAAATTGGTGGGTTCTGTTTTTCTGGGTCACCCTAAACCCTAACCCTTGTTGAACTTAAACTTTAAAAAGATTAAATGAAATAACCCATAGTTTTATAATATTTTCGGTATTACATTTTAAACAGAGTCCCAAAAATTTGAGAATATCAACTTAATTTTTTTCTTTTTCTGATTTTAATTAAAAGTTGACAACTTTTTATACCCCCTCTCTCTCTCTCTCTCTCTCTCTCTCTATAATATATATATATGTTAATAGTAATATATATATTATATATATAGTTAATAGTGATATATATATATATATTATATATGAGTAAATATATATATATATATATACACCACATAGATATATAGATATATATACACATAAGTATATATATATATATATATATATATTATATATATATATATATATGTATTTACATAAGTATTATATATATGAATATATATATATATACACATAAGTATATATATATGATATATATATATATATTTACATAAGTATATATATGAATATATATGTATATGTACACACACATATATATATATATATATATATATATATATATATATTATACATAACTATATATGAATATATATATGCACATAGATGTATAGATATATACACACACATAAGTATATATATGAGTATATATATATATATATACACACACACACACACACACGCGCGCGCGCATATATATATATATAATATATATATATATATATATATATATATATATATACATAAGTACCTCATCCTTGCCTTTACTCCACGGTCCATTCTGTTAACGTTCCAGTTATGTGTTCAAAAATTCTGTTTGCAAGTTAATTAACATTATTTTACTAGTTTATTAATACACAAGAAGTTCATAATAAATCTAACAGGAAAATTGTTTCTACCAATTTATTAATACATATGAAGTTAATTGTTTGTTATTTGGTTGGATTTTACGGCATTTCAACCATTGCGGGGCTATTCTATGCCGAAAACATTTCGTTTTATTTTATTTATTCTTGGTGTGTATTGAAACTCAAATTTTTAAACACATTTTTAAAACTCATTTTTCTATTTGACTCATAGATGGGACCCTAACAGGTACTACCACTCCGGGTCAGAGTGGACCAGGGAGCAATGGTGATGAAGGGGTGCTCCACATTCCCAAAACCTCCAGAACTGGAACCTCACCATCAGATAGAGTTTAACGTCATTCCCATGACATGAAGACCCTCAGTCACTGCCTTCTAGCACCCATATGATAAAAAGGGGTTGGGGCTTGAGATAAGGGCAATAAAAATGGGGCAATCATATGGGAACATAACAGGTACTACCACTCCGGGTCAGGGTGGACCTGGGTGTAATGACTATGAAAGGGTATTACACACTCCCCAGAGGTCAACAACTGGAACTTCACGATTAGATGCATTTTACTCTCATACCCAGGGCTCCAAGAACGTCAGCCCCTATCTTCTAGCACATATATGATAAAAAGGTTAAAGTCATGGAAAATGGACTTGTCGCCCCGAGTTCAAATCCTGGATGTGGTAATTGCATTTCACTTAGCGCTAATATCCTTGGGAAAAGTATGAATCCTACTCTTCCTCCAGCTATGGATAAATAGTAGGGCAGACTGGGCTCTTTAACCTTGGTTAGGCAACCGGTCTAGGAAACGGAAAACTCTGAATTCAAACCTGTTGAACTCCGCTTAAAAAATTGACCTTGTGTCATATCCTGTCCGTGTGGAGGGGTTGGTATATATATATATGATAAAAAAAGGTTTGGGTTTCTGCCATAAAGACAATGGGGTTGGGACAATCATATAGGTATTAGGTCTTGACGTGATCCGCCGATTGATCTCTGACCGCCGGTCTAGCCCAAGCAAGGGCCGAAATTGAGTGTTGCATGTTATGGTCTGATCATCCATCAGGATTGAATCCTTAAGCATCACAGGTTGCTACCCGCGGCAAACAGATGGCTGCGTTTGGGGGGAGGGTCTTACACATCTGCAGAGGTGCAGTTGGTATATTCTAAAGCCTCAGTTGAAACGGTTGTAGAGTTGACCGAAAATCTAATATAAATTAATTCCACCAAACCCGTTTGTTGTTAAACCCTTGTTGTTAAACCTTTGTTGTAAACCCTCGTAAATTTTGTAACCCTAGTAAATTTTGTAATACAAGTGTCTGCATTTTACTTTTGTGTTTGTTCTTCTTTGTCCGACAATTTTGCCAACAACTACGGGGAAATAAATGCCCCTTCGAATACCGTAAATACTTCTATTTTGCAAATTAAATGGAATTCGCGACCATGTCTTATCTGTTTAAGGAGAATTCTTGATGTCGTGGTGATAAAGGTGTTCTGTCGTTGATAGGAAAATGGCTCTAAGAAGCTTCTTGAGTCGTTTCTCGTTCTTCAGTCAGTATGCTATTATACCAGCCTGAGATAACGTTTGCTGGTATAATGCCTTAGAAGTGAGCTGGTTATGTGGGCCCTGTTCAAGTAGATTGTTCAGTTCTCAGTATGCTATTATTACAGCCAGTGACAGTTTGCTGAAATAAAGCCTTTGAAGTGATCTGGTTATGTGGGTCCTGTTCAAGTAGATTATTCAGTTCTCAGTATGCTATTATTACAGCCAGTGACAGTTTGCTGAAATAAAACCTTAGAAAGTTTGTTGATAAGTACGCCCGTCCCGGACGAGGGCTCGCAGAAAAGTGCGGGGGTTTTGATTCTGGCGCCAATATCCCATTGGCGATTTGTCCCCCTAGTGGCAAGGGAAGATAATTCACATGGAACTTCCGACAATATATTGATACACATTCTGTTAATGAAAATTGTTTCTACCAGTTAGTTTATAAACATGGAATAAATGAAAATGATTTCTGCCAATTTATTGATAAACACAATGTTAATGAAAATTGTTTCTACTCAGGGATCACCAAACTTTTTTCACGGTGGGACGGATAATTGAAAAAATGGCGAGCGCGGGCCACATTATTATTGTGTTCAATATTTAGTAGTAGCGCATAATGCACAAAACAAATTTAACTAACACATTTATTTTTAAAAACATTATCGACGAAAGCAACATTAGCAGAAAGGTTTAGTGAGATTGTTTTTCAAGATATCGTTAATGTTTGGTTTGGAATTGCTACATCCAATCAAGAGAATTGCTTTCAAATGTTTATCAGTCAATTTCGTTTGATGGGTTGATTTCATGATTTTGAAATTTAAATTTAAATGGTATCAGAAAGTCTCGTGCTCCGTACGTTTTAACAAACAAATTCAAGTCCCGTCGGCGGGCCTGATAGTTTGGTTGAGTAGTTTAAAAATATGTCCAAACTATAAAATTCACCGGTGGCATACGATCAAAGGGTGCATGGGCCCCCAAAATGGTTCAGTGTTAGACCTACAACATATTTGCGTTTATATTTTACAAAATACTACCTGTTCTCGAGGTGGAGATTTATTTGAAAACTGCACGCAAAAAATAAATAAAAAATTAGGTAGGCATTTTAAAGATAGGAGAATTAATAATACCTTTTTTAACAAAGGCAAAACAAGCAAAATGGATTTCTCTGAATGTTTGAGATGAGGCTTGAAGATTAGTATTATCTGCGTTATTCGGACTATTGTCCTCATCTTCATTGTTCATTAAATCATACATAAGTAAAATAGGTAGATGTTCTAGCCAAATCAAGACATTAGGTTTATAAGTTCCATAAATTCACACTCAATTGTCCAATTGGACACATGGCCGAGTGGATTAGGCAGTTAGGTTAAAACAGTTCTAAGTGATAGTTATCTCTGGAACCCGAGTTCATTCCTGAGTGAAACCAGTTAGAAAAATAATTAATTAACACAACTCCTACCCCAGCTATGGTTAGCGGAACAGGATACCCCTGTGGGATAAATACAGGGTTAGGTTCAAAGTTCCGTGATGGCTCCCGAATACGACAAGAAAGTTCCCAAGTTCGAAAAGAAGGTTCCCGAGTCCGAGAAGGTTCCCAAGTCTGACAAGAAATACCTGAAGAAGGCCGGAGGGTATATCAGCCGAAACGTTGTACAAATAACAATGAAGATGGGATCAATAGTCCGAATAACGCAGATAATACTAAGCAAAATGGAACCGACAATTTTTATTTAATTGAACTTACAAAGGATATGCGACACACATTTTTATTTAATTGAACTTACAAAGGATATGCGACACACATTTTTATTTAATTGGACGTAGAAAGGATATGCGACGCACAAACAATAAACAAAACGATAGATGAATCACTGAAAAGTCCTCAATTTTCTACGATTTAATCATTTATTTGATTTCATTACAAAACAAATTAATTACCAGATGAAGAAAGAATGATATGAGACCTGTTCACGCTACAGGTCTCAAAGAAAGTAGTTGACTCTTTTTGAGATCGTTCCAGGAGTCCGCTATTGAATCACCAGATCTGCAACGCTTGTTAAACACTGAAATTGCTACTCACCGGGTGTTCTCAATAGAAGGGTCCTAATCAGTTGCCACCGACCTAACATTTCTTGTAGTCATACATAGTAATTTCTAGCCATTTTTTAATTCTTTCTTTGTTCTTTTGTTGTTGTTTTTTTTTTTTTTGGGGGGGCTTTTTGTAATTCTAGATTCCAGTGAAAACCCACTTCACAGATATAGTATAAATACTTTATGTGTATTTTCTTGTTTTCAGTTTGATGGTAGAAACCAAAGAGTGTCATAGTCGATCTTATTAACTTTCTTGCAGCGTGGTCAGACCAACAATTACAATGCCCAACTACACTCTGTATTACTTCAATGGCCGTGGACGTGCCGAGATCCTGCGTATGATGTTCGCCGCTGCTGGCGTCAAATACATGGACAAGAGGTTCGAGTTCTCCGAATGGGACCGTTACAGGAATGGTAAATATATGGTTCTTTATTTTCCAATATGCATATAGGTCGCAGATTTTAGTTTATTTTATCAAGCTTAAGTAAGTTCGAGATGTATATATATATATATATGTAGGCACTGACAAAAAAAAATCAGCTTCTACGAGTTTTAAAAGCGAATTAAAAATAATTAAATCTATTATTTAAGGTCAAACTTTGTCTAAATCGATAAGTAGTAACATAATGACCATCATTAAAAAAAGAAAAATATCATTACATATGCAGTTTATTTTTAATACATTTAAAGGGATTTGTTTTGGTCAATTTCGACGCGATCCGCCATTCTGTATCTTTCTCGATGGTTTTAAGTGCTTGTTTGCAATTTTAATGTAACATTCGCGATTGCAAAAAAAAAAAAAAAATTACCAAAAATCAGGTAATTATCCGGTTTTAATGAAATTTTCAGTATTGAATTAACAATTAATGAATTTTATAATGCATTAGTTATTTTATTTTAAAACTGTAATTATAGGTCGCAGATTTTAGTTATTTTATCAAGCTTAAGTAAGTTCGATTATATATATATATATATATATATATATATATATATATATATATATATATTCCTATTTCGTTAAACTGTGCAGACATTTTGTGTCTGCAAATTTATTCATGGTCCTTTTAAGTTGCCGAATAGATGTAATGATATCAGGATGGAATTGGCTGATGTATTTACCTTAGCTTATCTGCTCCCGAGTACGTTCTGCCCCGTCACGGGCCATCTTCAGAGGGAATATATTTGTGTGTGTGCGCGCACACACACACACACACACACATATATATATATAATATAATATATATATATATATATATATATATTATTTCTCTGAATGTTTGAGATGAGGCTTGAAGATTAGTATTATCTGCGTTATTCGGACTATTGTCCCCATCTTCATTGTTATTTGTACAACGTTTCGGTCGATATGCCCTCCAGCCTTCTTCAGGTATTTCTTGTCGGACTCAGGAACCTCTCGGACTCGGGAACCTTCTTTTCGAACTCGGGAACTTTCTTGTCGTATTCGGGAGCCATCACGGAACTTTGAACCTAACCCTTTATTTACTAAGTGACAGTTATCTCTGGTTCCCGAGTTCAATCCTGAGTGAAAGCATTTAGAAAAATAATTAATTAGCACAACTCCTACCCCAGCTATGGTTAGCGGAATGAGAACAGGATACCCCCGTGGACTAAATAAAGGGTTAGGTTCAAAGTTTCGTGATAGCTCCCGATTGCGACAAGAAGGTCTCTGAGTTCGAAAAGAAGGTTCCCGAGTCCGAAAAGAAGGTTCCTGAATCCGAGAAGGTTCCCGAGTCCGACAAGAAATACCTGAAGAAGGCCGGAGGAGGGTATATCGGCGAGAAGTTGTACAAATAACAATGAGATGGGGACAATGAGTCGAATAACACTACTAATAATAATAATAATAATAATATATAATAATATAAATATATATTATTATATATATATATATATATTATATATATATATTCAATAAAGGAAGGAAGATCAACCGGTAATTCCATACATAAATTTATTTCGACCAATTGGGGCCATATAAATTCTAAGTTGATTTAAACGGCTCCCCAAAATTTTCGTCTCATCAGATGGGTCTCATTCACTTATGGACAAGCACATCACAAAAACCCAAAGAGCTGAATATATTAAATTTCAAATAATTCAGCTCTTTGGGGGTTTTTGTGATGTGCTTGTCCATAAGTGAATTGAGACCATCTGATGAGACGAAAATTTGGGAGCCGGTTTTAAATCATTAGATTTAATGGGCCCAATTTTGGTCGAATAAATTTATTATGGAATTACGTGTTTGAGTTCTTCCTTCCTTTATTGATAAATATTGCTCTGTATATAATCTAAAAGGTTATTATAGTTGAGCTCTCTTCAGTGATTTAAAGATTCGCTGTATTATAATACATACTGGAATCATCATATTAGTACAGTGGATTATAGAAACATATAGAATCATCTTACTACCAAGTTTTGGATAAATCATATATATATATATAATATATATTAATATATATAATATATATATATTATATATATTTATATATTAATATTTTTGAATGTCACATTTAATGTTTAAAAAACATATTTATTTCTTTTTTTTTTTTTTCCTTTTATGAGTCCTAAATATTTCAAGCAATGCTCATCTTCAGAGGATTGAAAGATTTTTTCATATTTTCATCTGTATTTGATAAATTCAACTGTGAATGCTGGTCGTTTGAATGTCTGATCGTAACTGCGAAGAGTTTTTTTTTTTTTTTGTTTTATTTTTTTCCGGCGAAGATGTAATTACGCTCGGTAAACTCCGTAAAAATCGCGGGATGAAAATTAGGAAAAAATCTTTCAATCTCTGATATGAGCATTTGCTTGAAATATAGAGACTCATAAAAGGAAAAAAAAAAAAAAAAATGTTTTTTAAACATAATGTGCATTATTAGCTTCAAAATATATTATTACATTTTAATTAATGCTTCGAACTCACTATAAAAATGATGATATAAAAATCTTATATATATATATATATATATATGTAAGGCACCATCTCCACTTAGAAAAACAAACAAAGTAAAAGCCTCTATTATTCGGGGTTGTGTCATTTTCTTCTTAAATTTATAATTGTGTTAGTCGATGATTTTTAAATGTGTTGTATGACAACAATAAAATATTAAGAGATTTAACAAAGTTTATATTATATATATATATAATATATATTTATATATATATATTATATTCATATATATATGAGATTTTATCCAAAACTGGTCAGTACAGGGATGATTCTAATGTGATTTCTATCAAACTATATCAGATCAATATGGAACTTGAAAGATATATGGTACATTCGCCAGATGTGGAGCTGGGAGATTCTGAAGTTGCACATCGCTTACAGCAAAACATCTAAAAGATGCCTTCTTGTGTCTCCAAGAAAAACTTTTTTATTATCATCCATCAAACAGACCCTACTACAAAAAGATCGGAACTATCAAAATGCCGACATGAAAATAAACATGCTTATACACTGTCGATCCCATATACATTAACCCAACACACCTCTTCTACCAATTATATATATATAGTTATATATATATATATATAAAATGTAATATAATTTGTAAACACTAAACAGATCGCCAAAGCTGTAGTATCTTTCCCTCTTACCTATATACATTGTACATAATATCATACAATGTAAAGTCACATGCACACCAACGAATAAATAATGTTCATTATTATTAACAGCACAATTTTAAAAAATACGATTTAAAAATACATTATATTAATTTGCAAATAACATACGTAACTCACAGAATACAAACACAATACGCATATTATAACGCACACTACGCGCGTGGAGAACATATATCTCAAGCCCTTCATACATTCACGCAGCGCAACAACGCATGACATCACATACTACGCACAAAACAAAATAGCACACACGCCGCGTGGACACAATCATATATACACGCTTCCGCATTATCCATGGCAAAACGCGCATGACATCATACACATACGCAACAAAAAAAATACGCACACGGATAGAAGAAAAAAAACATTCGCTGTAAACCAGCAAACACGAGAATACAGTTAAAAAAACACACAACATTTGACATGTTTACCAGCAAAATTTCTGTCATTTTTAAAAGGACTTTTCGTAATTTACCCGATGAATGCTCTAAGCAGAAACGCTGGTTTGTAATAACCGGTTCCCTAATTAAAATAATAAACAAAAAACTTTTATTTGTTTTGCATTCTCATTGGAACTATCAACGCTCTATCACCAGATTTGAGCACTCTTTCTAATAACACTGTACGTTTGATTACTATTACTGTTTTCTAGTATAACGTTAGTGGTCTCAACCATACATTATATATATATATATTATAATATTATAAAATATTATATATATATCAAAAGATTTTTGGGCTGTTTGTTTTATTTAAAAGCAATTGTTGGATAAAGTATATATTACTATTTATATTTTTTGCTTGAGGGCAATACAATGCGTATTCGCAATTACATCAGTGATGAGACTTTAATAAGTTGAAACGAAAAAAAAAGGCAGTCTGTAGATGTTCTACACACAGATAATTCTTATACCGGAAATTCACTTGTCATTATTTCTATAATTGACGTTGATTATATACGCATTGGGCTAAATGCCTTCAAGCAAAGATATGAATGTACTTGAGTAACAGTTGGACCTATTAGGTCTCAATCAGCAAGTTTATGACATGGGACGCTGTTGTTATCCGTGGTGTGACCGAAAACCTCGACTGCCAAAGCTGAAGTCACACTGAGCAGTCCTCATGTCTATAACCTTTGCTGATGAGACTAATGGTCGAATGGTAATACAGGGATTGACATTTTCTTGGAGTTTGTGTTTAGCTTACACTTGAACTATTGCCCGCTCAAATTCGAATTATTATGTAAACTATTCATTTTTCAAAATTAGGTATGACTATAAGTTACCCATCCTCCAAAACTTGGTCGACTAAAAGACATATAAATATAACACATTGTTTTATTTACTTACTCTATATATATAATATATATATATATATATATACTATATACTATATATAATAGTCAGAATGTGGGTCGATTTTGCTTTCCAAAGGCTGGATATGTCAAATGGTAACTCACCAGGGTCACATCCATGCAAATTCAGGACAACACATTGTCTTGTGCTTCTGTGGCAAAGGTCTGTAAGTCGGCTTCTGGTCTTAAAGACATATGGTGTGGCATAGCATCAATTTTTATCATCTGATTCATCGATTCATCTGATTTCAACGGGAAGGAAGTCCTTTCAATGTCATATTTTGCAATCAAATTGTTGTGGATCTGCGGCAGTCAGTTGGTGAGTCATTTGAGGTCATGCAAGAGGGTTCTGGTGGTGGAGTTCTGAGATGTGAGGGACGGCAATGTTCTGTAAATATTATGCTCATTGCAATATATATATATAGTAACGTTTTTTAATAATTCTTTTTCGATCGTAAATCTTCTTATCTCAGACTATTTTTTAAATGTTATAACTATGGTCTTCTTTCAGATATGCCCGGTATGTGCCTACCTTGCTTAGAGATGGACGATGGCATGGGATGCCTAGACCATGGCCATTGCCAGGTATTTGGCAGGGAATTTGGTAAGTTTAATTCGTGCATAATTTGAGGCATATGAATTTAAAATAATCATGATTTATTCATTGGAGAACCATGGCCTGAGTGGATAAGGTAGTTAGGTTAAGACAGTTCTAAGTGACAGTTATCTTTGGAACCGAGTTCAATCCTGAGTGAGGCAGTTAGAAAATAATTAATTAACCACACTCCTACAGCTATGGTTAGCGGAATGAGAACAGGATACCGTGGACTAAATAAAGGTTAGGTTCAAAGTTCCGTGATGGCTCCGCGATTACGACAAGAAAGCTCCGGTTCGAAAAGAGTTTCCCGAGTCCGAGAAGGTTTCCGATCCGACAAGAAATACCGTAGAAGGACCGGGGGATATCGGCCGAAACGTTGTACAAATAAATGAAAATGGGGAGTCGTTTTTGTTTTTTTTTTTTTTTTTCGAATAAGCAGAATAATATATGAGTGGCAAAAGATATGTGGTAAGGGGAGTGATGGTCAGGTGCGGCGCTCCGACTTTAGACGCTAAACAATCTCTTGGTCTAGCGCTAGTGAAAAGGGGACAGATCCCTCACTCTCTGGCTGATACAAATTGAACCGCGACACTATTTTTACAGGATAACAATTTTCTATAATGTTTCCGCTATCTTCGGCATACTTTCCACAGTTTTATACACATTTACGCAACCCCTTTATCAGTCGGATGTGAACAATTCAATTTCTTTAGACGGGTTTTAACAGGTTTGAATTCAGGGTTTTCTTTCTTCTTGTGGTTTACTAACAAAGATTAAAGGTGTTGCATACCCTTCTCATTAACTTGTTTACTTACTATAGAATACTAAGTCCAATTACCGTCGAATTGGCAAAAACAAGACGGCAAACATCGTATACTGAATCGATTCTTGGATGCGTAAAGACATGAAAGATGGCCGATCTGACTAAATCTATTTCATTAAAACCGAAGAGGGGGTCTCCTTTCACCGATTTCACGGTATCACGGAAGGAGATCAGCGACTGGGTCAAGCTTGTCACATCCTCCAAGACGCGGCTGTAACTTATTAACGTCATTTTTGATTTTCACTAAATTGCAATAAATATTAGGGTATCTAATAATTATGTAACAAGGGCCAGTCTTCCACTACTATAATACACACAAGCTGAGGGAGAATTTAGCTGAATTCATACCAAGGGGTAAAGCGGCTATTCACATGCAAAGCCTGTTCCAGTTTTTTCTCATGTCCACTCTGACGGATGTGGTATATCTTTTTTAGGTCCCATCAATATTTTGAATAGTAAAAATGCCTTTTAAAGAAAAGTGTTAAAAATGAGTTTTGAAAATAATTTGAATCCCTCAATAAGGTGACGAATAGAACAAGAACGTCCTCGGCAATGCAATAACTCAACAGAGTTTGAATGCCGTAAATCCAACACCAGACGAAAATTTCGGTGTTATAGATAGTTTAGAATACTGAATGGTTTCGAATTTTCAAGCTATTTCTTTTCCATCTCTTCGTGTTGTATCCCTCTTACTTTCTTCTATTCTTCTGCTGTTCATTTTTCTATCTTACGTCTTCTTCTAAATCTTTTCCGTCCTTGGTGTCGTCGCATTACTCATTTCTTCTTTTCTAGATAGTCTTGTTACGAAGACATTTCACCAACACAAACGTGTTATTTCTAAGCTTTTATTTACTTAATATACATTTCATTAACTAAATATCGATAACATAGATCGCGTTGGGAGTGTGAGTTCTCCTTAAGGCGCACATCTTCTTGACCGACGTCAACTGAAAACTGAGGACCACCAGGTCTAGTGACTTCACGTTATTTTCGCGGGCCTTTCTGTACTATTCATGGAAAGTCCCACCGTGATATGAAGAGGGATCTTTTAGAATAAGGGAATTGACAAAATTTATGCAACGCATAGATTTATGTAACATTCAGGGCTATTATTTCCATAGGAAGTTCCATCATTCCGGCTGAGAATAAATGATTCAACATCTGACGTTTCCAGACATTTAACCGTTTACTCACATATTTTGGTTAATAGCTAGTTTGAAGATCCTTGTTGTAAATATTGTTTTCTATCATTATATTTAGGCTTGGTGAGAAATTAACTATTGTTTACATAATTATTGATTTCTTTAATATTATGTACAGTAGTGTCGAATCAAAATGGCGTTATAAGTTGCAGCACGCTTGAAGGATGAGTGAAAGGTTGATCTCATCCTGATCTTTCCGTTGGATACCGTGAGAATCGGTGGAGGAGACTCTCTTCAGTTTAGATTAGAATGATTTTAAGTCAATCGGCGAGAAACCAGAGGTGGTGAGTTGTGTTATACACGCTCCGACTCGATCTGCGCAGGTAGTCTGGTGGAGATTTCGAATAAAATATAATCTGAAGTAAATCGAAGTCTTGTGTTTATTACTCTAAAAACTAACAATGACACAGGGCTCCTGTTTCTGATAAGGAGAAACCATGAAGCCAGACCGAAAATCACCCCAAGTAACGAAACCAGACGCTAGAAGAGACTGTTAGAAGAAGAGTAGGATAGAAGCGTCAGAAGAGAATGAAGGAAAGTAAAGTAATGAAAGGGTATACACCATGCTTAATTATAGGGGGCACTCCTGTTCGTGTTAACGGTTTTTCTTGGCTTATTTTTCTGTAGCGGTACTAAATTTGACCCGCCTTGCTCAGTAATACTATTGATGATCTTTACTGTTGTGATCATATGTCAAGAATTTCAGTCTTTTTTCTTGAAGAAAAAGTTTTTAAAAAATGTATTCATTCCCATAGGTTTTTACGGAAAGAAAGTCTGGCATGGTTCAGATCGCTATATCTGTGTTGCTTCTATGAAATCATGCATGATTACATTGAGGTACTACCACATGGATAGACGGACGCTTCAGGGTAAGTCTGTGATATTCTTATACATAATTCACTACACTTCTAATAGACTACTAAATTCCAGTTTGATTTAAATTTTTACATTAATAATTGGATGATTGACTATATAGTGAAATTTTTTTAACTATAAAATAATGCATTAGCAATTATTTTAACTTCAAAAATGCATTGGAAATGATTTGTTACTATGAAAATGGCATTGGAAATATTTTTTTACTATAAAATGATTGAAATGATTGTTATTATAAAAAAATGCATTGGAATGATCTTTTACTTGTATGCAATTGGAAAATATTAAAGTGCATTGGAAATGCTTTTTACTATAGAAAATGCATTGGAAATGATTTTTTACTATAAAAATGCATTGGACAATGATTTTTTTGCTGAGAAAAACCAAAAAAACAAGCTTCGCAAGATTTTTGAGTTTGTCTTAAAGTTGTTTTTTTTTTTTTTAGATGTGCTGAGTTTGTTTTTTTTTTGTTTTCCTGAATTAATTCATACGTACAATTTGTCTCGAATATCTTCATGGCACCATTTTCTGATTTTTTTTATTTTTTTAGAACAACGCAACTTTTTTTTAACCTTGACCTCATATTTGAGCTCGTGATTTGACCTCGATTGCGTCAATTGACTGTTTCACACTGTTAATAAATTAGTGTTATCCTTGATCGGGCTTATACATGGCATCTAGTGTCGTCGAGCTGAAAGATATAAGTTTTTTTTGTATGCTAATACTGTTGTGTAATGTGTGTTTATTTTTACGTTTTGATGCAGGGATAGACTTTGTCATTTTTAATTGTTTAAACTCTTTGCGAGTTCTTGTGTACAAAGGATCTTGCAACTGTTGGCGTTTTTGTAATATAAGGTGTGTGCTAGATGCCTCACTCCTATTTATAGACTGGCGATAATCATGCTGACCAATCTATTGCCAATCACTGGCAGTACTCTGCTTGCTGCTATTGTTATTTATACCGGCTGTTTCTGGTCATACTCTCAATACTTGAATGTTCGTCGGACGACGGAACATAGGATTATATCACTGGACTTTGACACTAGTAGGATTCCATAACTCAGGACTTATTCATTATCAAAGGATTCCTATAGCCTCAAGCTTCTTACTTTAAGTCCTTTTCAACTGGCAAGGATGGGGTAGAAATTAACAGGTATGGGCCAGGATTTACTTACTTTAAGTCCTTTTAACTGGCCAAGATAGTCGTCAGAAACTTAACAGGTTATGGGCCAGGATTTACTTAACTTACTTAGTCCTTGTTCACTGGCAATGGATGGGGTCAGAAAATTTACAGGTTATGGGCTTCGGATTCTTACGTTACTTTAAGTCCTTTACAACTGGCCAAGGATTGGTGGTCGCACTTCGACAAGCAACATGTAAAGATAAAACGTACAAGCAGAAGCCGTAGGAGTTATATGCATGTAATATGCAATTTCACTTAGCGCTAATACCTTGGGAAGTATGAATTATCTCCCTCCAGCTATGGCAAATAGTAAGGGAGACTGGCTCTTTAACCTTGGTTAGGCAACGGTCTAGGGAAAGGAATCTCCGAATTCAACCTGTTAACTTCCGCTTAAGATTTGACCTGTGTCGCTCCTGCTCGTGCGGAGGGTTGGTAAATATATATACTTAGCATTCATTTACGAAACCCCCACGCCCCGAACAGGATGTGATCCCGAGAGAAGAATGTAAATACCACTCTTGTAAATGAACGACAAAATGCCACAATAATTGATTGTTAATATTTTTGCTGTATTTTGTATCTCGTGTGATTTTCGATTGCAGAATTCATGTTCAACGCTGACAATTAATGAATGGTTCGGAATGGGCTATGAGATATGATTGTCTTCCGCCAATTACGATGTTAAGTTAAAGATTTGTCAATAACTCTCTTTAGAATATATATATATATTACTATATATATATATATATATATCTTGGGATTGATATATTTTTTGGGATGAACAAAGAATCACAGTGCTCAACCACAAATTTGTAAGAGTTTTATTTATTTGTTGAAATTTTTAAATATAAAGTTTTTCATGAGCACTACCAGGTTTAGGGTTTTTCACATCGTCAGGTGCTAATAGATCTTCTGGTGGTTTTTTAAGAGATTTTGGGTGTTGTTTATGTTTAATGGCCGAAAATTAATAGTTGATTATTGCGGACGCTCTTTATGTATTGATTATATTTTTATTTAAAAAAAAATGAATGTATTTTTAATAAAATTAATATATATTATAAATATATATATATATATGATATATAATGGTTTGGAGGTTGATTTAGAAGTCTATCACAATGCGGTATAAAGGAAAAAAATAATATTACGGTAACAATGGTGTTGTGTGTTAACCTGTATTTTATTTTTAAGGTTACAACAAACGCATTGTTTAGGTATTATTTTTTTTTTCTTTACACCTGCATTGTGATGCCTTTAAAATCAACACTCCAAACATATATTAAANGAGAGAAGAGAGAGAAGATGAAGTTTGAAAGAAAGATAGGGGAATATAGACAAGATGTTATATATGATATATCATATATATATATATATATATATATATATATATATACTACAATTTTATATTACTAGCCAAAGTACCAAAAGGTCCCCTGACGACGATAAACATTTTAGGGACCAATTTTAAAAATCACCGCGGAAATGTTATGTATACAGTTTTATTGGGGATTTTTTTTAAAATATGGGAATATTTTTTACATGTTAACCCTGGTATTTTTTTAGTGTTTTTGGAACAACTTTATTGATAATATTGACATTTTTTAGTACGAATTCAGAAATCAGGTTACTTAAAAACCAAAATCACGTATAGACTTAATAAAACTATATAATTAATTCAGACCTATTATATATACCCTTCCTATTAAGTTAGCAGTCCAGTAGTCGATGGAAGGGACAGCAAAAAACCGGTTTTTTTTAATTGTATGTATTGAAATTAGCACACAGGGAATGGCCAATAGACTTCCAATAAAGAAATGACTTCAATGAACGAAATCGAAAAGGGGATGCTAAATGTAATTGGTCAAATTTATAGAATAACGTTTTTAATACATAGATTTCTAAACGATAACGAAGGCATGAAGGCATAAAGATTCTCAACAATTTCGAGCCTCTACTTGATGTTTATATAGATCAGAACTGAATTTATTCCTTTTTATTTTTTCATTCATTCCAGATATGCCTGCATGTGCGTCCGCTGTCTGTGGAATGGACGGTGGCATGAAGCATGCCTGAAACCATGCGCCATGCCAGGTACTTGGCTCGTGAACACAGTAAGTAATTTTAAGCTTAAGTAAATACATTTGAAATAATCTGTGGAATTACCATCACTTTTTCAATTTATTTCTTTCTTAGATTTCTCTACCCAGAACAGTATGGACATGAATAGGTGTGACTACATACTGCGTGATTGCTTCTATGAAATCATGCACGATTAACATGAGGTGATCTAACTACACTGGAGAACGGACGTTCTCAGGGTGAGTCGGTTATTTTAAATCTGCCTAATATTTCATATCTACATTTTAATCAAACTCTCTATAGAAGTGGATGAGCAAAGAGGCTATAGTAAACTTATATTAATTAAAGATAATATTAACTACATGAGTGGGGAAAGCTTGTAAAGGATAATTGGCTTTTAAAATAAATCATTCACGTTTATACATATGAGTTAAACTGCTGGAAGGATGGAACTACTCAGAGTGTGTAAATGTATTTGGAATCTGACCATTGGTAATCCGACTTTTGAATGGTTTTCAAAATAAAACAATGTGGCATGATGATGTGTGAACTAAGTCGTGATTGCTTCTATGAAATCATGCATGATATATGAGGTACTACCACTGGGAGAACGGATGCTTCAGGTGAGTTAGTTATATCATATCTCGATTGATACATTAAATAATAAAATATATAATGCACCAGTTATTTATTTAAAAAACGTTTACATTTTTCAGGGTCAGTTAACTTTGAACCATGGATCTTCGAGAATCTGTGTTACGCCTCAAAGATACGGGGTTCAATAAGTTAACTGACGCTGAATAAATGTAAAAGTTTGACAATATAAACTAACTAGTAGGCATTATATTATTTTATTTCGATTAATAATCTTTAATATCGGTAATTTCCTGATTTTCTGGTTTTTTTTTTTTTCTCTTTCGGCGGGGTGACATACGATCGTGGAATTTAGGTCGTTAAGTTCGATTTAACCAAATAATCCTTATTATCAACCGTATTATTTAATATTAACCGGTATTATTTAATAATAGCGGGACCTATGGATATACCAGTGTGATAATTTTTCACTACAGTGTTGTTGTATGTTTACTTAAGAGCTTATTACTAAATAGTTCAATATGTAAAAAGTGTAATAATCTTGATTTAACTCTCACTACTTTTTTCATTTCTCTCGCTTCTTTCATCTTTCATTATCTTCGATTCAAAACAGATTTAGCATTATCGCTTCCGTGTGCTCACCCCTCTTCTCTATATATATATTTCTCTACTCTCTTTTTTCTTATCATATTTAACTGGTGTAACGTAAAAGAATAAAGTCAACGGGGCGGTAAAAGTCAGTATCAGCCAAGTACGTAAGGGAGTCTATCCCTTTTCAATAGCGCTAGACCAGGAGAGTTGTTTTTGGCGTCTGAGGTGGGGCGCCAACCTACCATACAGCTCCTTACTTTAACCGCACAGATCCCTGTGCTACTCATATACGTCTGAGTTGGCGAGGACCGGTCATCGAACTAGGAACCTTGTGGTTTCTAGCCGAACGCTCTAACGACTGAGCTAACCTTTCTTCCCTTTCTTTCTTTCTTACTAATAAAAACGGAATGGTGCTTTTCTACTGAGGTAAGGACACGCATCAAAACATAAAAATAGATGAGATAGATAACAAGGATGTACATTTTTCATTTCATCTGTAGCGTAATTATTGGGACTACGGGATTGAAAGGAGAAATAGAGGAAAAAGAAATAAGAACAAACAAAGGTTAAAGTTTAGAAGAGTAGACGACTAAGCGTAATTTGACTGAAGAATGACCCGAAAATAGATTTAAAAATAAAAACGGAAGTTCCGAATTTGACCGGTAACGTATGTGACGCGTACGAGTAACGTGTGGCGGAGAGACGAGTACTCATTTATAAAAAGAGGAAAGCATTGTTCTTGCCTGCCGGAGTCGAACACATGCACCCTCTGGAACGCAAAGAAATGCGATTCAGGCGCTGGATGGAAGTGAGGTTGTAATTCAGGTTGCCCGGATGTTGGGGCCTACACGCGTCCATCCGAATGCACGAGAAATTGTGCGTTGCACGGGCGCGAGGTTCTACTGATGGCGCCGGATGTTGAGGGACTGTGTCCATAAATAACAAGTGAATGGAGCTGCTCCGAGCAGAAGCTGTTTGCCGACGCGAGGACGGGCAGTCAGTGACGAAGCGCTTTTGGGTGAACGAGCCTAACAAAGAAATTGCTTTAATCAACAAAAACGAAGAACAAAATCAGTCTCTTTCCTTTCGGTCTAGTAGAAGTCAGACGTGCGGTCCGGTTTCTCGTATGGAGGTGGGACAGCTGTACACAAACCATGATATATGGTTAGAAGATAGGATAATCTGACGGATACTCTCTCTCTCTCTCTCTCTCTCATCTCTCTCTCTCTCTTCTCTCTCTCTCTCTTCTCTCTCTCTCTCTCTCCTCTCTCTCTCTCTCTCTCTCTCTCTCTCTCTCTCTCTCTCTCTCTCTCTCTCTCTTCTCTCTCTCTCTCTCTCTCTCCTCGTCTCTCCTGAAAAAGAAGCCCACGAGCCAGAAGTAGATACAAAGCCCCTTGTTTACTATAAAACTTGCGTTGGTGTTGTTTCTCTGACCTAACGGCTACTAAATATACGACGACTGCTACTCCAAACTGGAGGTTGCCTATTGCGACACATATTGCCCTGTTACCGGTCTCATATTTAGCCTAGAAGATGTAGAAAGTTGATGACCGCTTTAAAAATATAATTGAAAACATGTAAACGTTGCCTGATTGGCTACTTGATTTTATTTATTATAATTTATTTATTTATTATTATTTTCAGTTTGGTGAGAATGGAATGATGAGTCTGACAATGCAAATAATGGTGGCAATATGGATTCTAACTTCGACGTAAGTACGGCATTGTGTAACTCTTGTTAAGTTGCTAAATATCTTAACTCTTATTTACAGTTCATTTCTCACACCACTCTCTCTCTCTCTCTCACCTCTCACCTTCTCCACACTCTCCAACTCTCTCTTCCTCACTCTCACACTCTCTCTCTCACACTCTCTCTCACTCTCACTCTCACTCTCACTCTCACACTCTCACTCTCACACACAAAACTCTCAACACACAAACTCTCTCTCATCTCTCTCTCTCTCTCTCTCTCTCCTCACCAACACACACAACACACATACCACATATATATATATATATATATATATAATTATATCTTAACCTACATTTTGTGAATAAATTCCAATTTATTCGAGCTAATTGCAATCACACACACACACACACAGGCCGTTGTCATATCAGTACTGGCTGTATGGCTGCACCACTGGACCCTAACTAAGCGACTAGAGAATAAACTAGATGGGAGCTACACAAGAATGCTGCGGGTGATCATGAACAAGACGTGGAAACAGCACCCCAAGAAAAGCAGCTGTACGGCCACCTGACCACATATACCAAAAGCATTCCGAGTTAAGACGGACAAGACACGCGGACACTGCTGGAGAAGCAAGGACGAACTCATAAGCGACGTTCCTCCTGTGGAAGCCAGCACATGGACAAGCCAGTGTGGGCCGACCAGCAAAAACGTACATTGATCAGCTCTGTGCGGATGCAGGATGCTTCATAGAGGACCTCCCGAGAATGATGAGCGATGAGGGACGAATGGAGAGAGATTTTCATGATACCCGCGCTGAAAGCGCGACATGTGATGATGATGATATATATATATATATATATATTAGGAAAAGTTATGGAAAAAGTGAATAACGAACACAGATAGTTACATTCAGTAATATTTCATTCTGTTGGTCTTAAAAGTTTCAGAGGCGAAATAAATATTTGAATCACCTTGATGCACCCTAATTTCTTTTCTATCGACTGTGCCAAAAAGTGTGGATGGTCCAACACAAGCCTTCACCACTATAAACAAATCACTGTTGTTGGGAGTTCATTGTGGTGTATGAATCCCTCATACGTCGAAAATTGACGCGAGAGTCCATTAATATTGTATATATAATATATATTATATAATATATATACTATTATATATATATATATATATATAATATATTATAACTTTCAAAGAAAGAAAAACTTCATTCCGGGATATCTTATTTTCAACCAGAAATATATTAAAAAAAAAGTTCTACGCCTCATCAAAATACAGCAATCCTGAAAAAAGAAGAAATTATATCACCAGAAAAATCTTCTCATTATCAAAAAAAAAAAAATTATGACACACAACATTGATGTCCAGCGATAAATGAAATAATAAAAAGGAAACGTTGTCTTTGGCATTAAATAACCAATAATATGCATGAACCAAAGCGATATATATATATATAATATACTATATATATATATATACACACTGACACATACACACGCACAAACAAAACCACAACATTACATACGGTCGATATCAGATTATTCCGAGGGACCTCACAACAGTGAGGGGGCCGATGTGTAGTTATAAACCTGTGAGAGGTAGGCCCCGAACGGTGCACATTCTCTCCTGATGATCCCATGCTTTTTGTAAACATCATTTTTTCAATATATAAAATTCATATATGTGTATATATATAATATATATATATATATATATATATATATATATATTATATATATATATATATATATAGTCAATGTTTAGCTAGTTGAAATATGTTAAATCTTCGTTATTTTCTTATAACAGAACTACATGCAATGGAGATACATGAACACCCTGAACAGGATCATGCCCTTCATGGAGAGGACTCTGAGCATGCGCAAGTGGTGGAAACCAATTCTTCATGGGTGACCAGGTAGGTGTCAATCTGTATTTCGATTAGAGACATCGATTTTTAATGTTTAAACTCTATCATCTATTTTGTCACATATAGGAATACAATAATAATGATTTCCCTTAGGTCAGGGGTCACGAAACTATGGCCCGCGGGCCGGATCCGAACCGCGAAGGAATTTTATCAGCCCACGCGACGTGCTTGAATTTGTTTTTTAACGCAGGAGTCGCGTAAGTGCAAACGTTCTGATACTATTTAAATTTAAATATTAAGCTTACTAAATCCTGATAGACTTGACTACGGAATTAACCCATTGAACGAATTTGACTGATAAACATTTGAAAGCAATTCTCTTGAGTGGATGTAGCAATTCCAAACCAAACATTGACGATATCTTGAAAGGCAAACTTCAGTTAAACAAATCTCACTAAACCTTTCTGCTAATGTTGTGTTCTTTGATAATGTTTTGAAAATAAATATGTTGGTTAAATTTGGTTTTCTGCATCTTACACCATTCATCCATAAATATAAGATGGAAAGATAATATTTCTCTGAATGTTTGAGATGAGGCTTGAAGATTAGTATTATCCGCGTTATTCGGACTATTGTCCCCATCTTCATTTTTATTTGTACAACGTCCAATTGGACACATGGCCTAGTGGATAAGGTAGTTAGGTTAAGACAGTTCTAAGTGACAGTTATCTTTGGAACCCGAGTTCAATCCTGAGTGAAAGCAGTTAGAAAAATAATTAATTAACACAACTCCTACCCCAGCTATGGTTAGCGGAATGAGAGCAGGATACCCCGTAGACTAAATAAAGGGTTAGGTTCAAAGTTCCGTGATGGCTCCCGAATACGACAAGAAAGTTCCCGGTGTTCGAAAAGACGGTTCCCGAGTCCGAGAAGGTTTCCGAGTCCGACAAGAAATACCTGAAGAAGGACGGAGGGTATATCGGCCGAAACGTTGTACAAATAAGAATGAAGATGGGGACAATAGTCCGAATAACGCAGATAATACCTCAGTAAATGTTTGCAATAAGGTCAGACAATAGATACCTTAGTGATTTCTATATATATGCAACTTCTGGGTATAAGTATCTCAATTTCAATGTAATGAAACATATTAGATTAGAAAGACTAACGAAATTAAATAAGAACACATATAAAAGATTACACTTATTTTATTCCCATCTTAATTGCTTTCTATATGAAATCATTCATAGGGTTGATTTTAATAGATGAAGAATAAAATAATGATATTAGAGAACAATAACACCATGTAATTATTTATTAAACCCGGTTAAAACCAGTGTGAAAATTAACCACACAATATATTATGTAATCCATTATTACTTAGTGATATATAAAACCACATTTTAGAATTTTAAACGCACTAAAAACATGGACTGTTTTGGGGCAAACCTAACTCAGATTTTCAAAGAAACATCGTTAATAAATAATATTTATTCTATGCATTAATTTAGTTTGACAATAATTACATACTCATTCATAAACTTACGCAATACCTGAGCGTATTGTGACGTAAGCAGTGGCGTAGTTTTGTTTACAGATAACCAGCTCCCCAATTTCCATTATAATAATATATGTTTATATGTCTATCTATATATTCTAATATAATATTTATTTCCCTTCAGATGATGTGGTGTGATATGATGTGCCACTCTTGCCTGGAGAACCCCTACATGGAGAACCAGTCTATGTTCAGCAACTACCCCAAACTGATGGCCCTGAGGACCCGTGTTTCTTCTCACCCCAAGATCTCTGCTTACCTGAAGAGCCGTACCAACACACAGTGGTAGACTTTTCCCAACACCCAACAATTTGACACAACTTTTGGAATCAAAAAGAGAAATGACAAACAATGCTTTCAGTTCCTGACATTTGTTTAAGTGGAGACGTTATCACAACGTTTATAGATAAGCAACAATTGTATTAAAATAATAATAATAAAGTCTTTTTTATAAACAAAATATTTGTTTTTAAATAATTATTTTATATACGTTTAATGATGTATAATTTTCATTTCTAAATTAATAACCTATTATTCTCTGCAGATGATGTTCCTGACATTTGTTTATGTTAGAGCAACGTTTATAGATAAGCAACAATATTAGAATAAAAATAAAGTCTTTTTTAAAACAAAATATTGTTTTTAAATAATTATTCATATACGTTAATGATATATATCAATATATTCATTTCTAAATTTAATAATTATTCTTCTCTGCAGATGATGTTCCTGACATTTTTATATGTGGAGACGTTAGAGCAACGTTTATAGATAAGCAACAATTGTATTAAAAGGATAATAATAATAAACTCTTTCTTTTTACAAATAAAACATTCGTTTTTCAATAATCATTTTACAAGATTGGTTTTGAAAGACAGACATCTGCTTAGTAATTGTTTGTGTTATTTCCCTGTTGACATCCTTCCGTCTGCTAAAGGCGATGGCGTAGTGTCCATTTTTTTGTTTGTTAGACAATAGTATCGTAGGCAATAGCATCGAGTGGCTGGCCAATCAGAGACATATGTTAGGGGTGGGGAAGTCTGGATTCCATAAATAACACACCAGATAGAGACCAAAGAGAGACAAGGACAGACCGAAGAGAAGGAAGAGGAGAGAGAAGCGGAGTCAGACACTCCGAAACCATGGAGCTCGCAATAGCTTGGGGCCCTTGATACAACTTTAACGATACACTCTGTCTTGCCACTCGGTACAAAATAGATAACTTAGCCAAAAACTAGCTGTAGATCGCCAATCAACTGACAAATAAATCACCTCGCTCCTTTATAAAATAAATGTATATATTATGTACTTAAGCATCAAAAAGGCGTTGTGTTCAATTGTTTTGTTGATCCGTTGACAGCTTTTGGTTATTTGGGTATCGTTTTTCAGCCGAGTTGGTAAAAGGAACGAAACCAGCTCTTTTTCAGCCTTCCTGTAAATCAACAGACAACATAAGAACGGGAGGTTGGAACGGGCAGTTTCGACGACTGTAATACTGTGCCGGAGCATCGTTCCCATACATAACATACATACAGTAAGACCGTGCCCCAACACATAGTATTATAATAATAAAGTCTTTTTTTTTTAACAATAAAACATTCGTTTTTCAATAATCATTTTACAAGATTGGTTTTGAAATACAGACATCTGCTTAGTAATTGTTTGTGTTATTTCCCTGTTGACATCCTTCCGTCTGCTAAAGGCGATGGCGTAGTGTCCATTTTTTTTTGTTAGATATTTCTTTGAATTGACAACACTCAGATATTTGACACAATTTCGAAATCATAAAGAGAGTTTTCCTTCTCCTAGACTGGTTACCAAGCCATGGTTAAAGAACCAAGTCTGTCTTGCTATTTAATCATAGCTAAATGGAGAATTGGATATTCATACCTTTCCCAAGGGTATTAGTACTATGTGAAATGCAAACAGCTTCGTCCAGGAATTGAACTCGGATCGACGAGTCAATTTCCTACGACTGTACCATCTAACAATTTTTACTAGTGTTGCATACTGACTTTTTCACGTTACCCAATCGATATAATGTTGTATACCCTTTTCTTACTTCTTACTTCTAGTCGTCTTTTCTTCTGGCCGGCTTTGGTTCTATCTTCTATCTTGGTCTGGTCTCTTCTTCTAAGGTCTGGTCTAGCGTCTGGTGTTGACTTGGGGATTCCGGTCTGGTCTTCTATGGGGATTTCTCCTTATCAGAAGCCCTGTGTCATTGTTAGTTTTTTAGGTAATAAACACAAGACTTCGATTTACGTTGATGTTACTTTATTTGTAAATCCCCAACCAAACATTCTGCGCACATCTTACGAGCTCGGCTTCTTACTTCTAACTGACTTAAACATACTATATCCTTAAACCGGAAGACAGGGTTTCTATGCCTTCCGGTTCTCACGATTTATCCCCGGAAGTCAAGGTGAGAGTGAGGTCAAGCGTTGTCACTCATCCTTCAAGGCCGTGGGCTGCACTAATCGCCATTATGTTTCTACACTACCTTAAAAAAGTATTAGGGATCCAATAATTATGTAACACTAGCATGTGGTGTATAGAGAGAGAGAGAGAGAGAGAGAGAGAGAGAGAGAGAGAGAGTATGTGTGTGTGAGAGTGAGTGATCAAGAAGAGTGTTCTGAAGAGAAATTGTGTCGTTTTAGCTCTGTTGGTAGAACATGCTCCAAGGAGCCACAAGTGTGTCCACTGGTTTGGCTAAGAGATTGGATGAATTGGAAATCATAGCAAGAAATAAGATCATCCAGAGAACAGTATTGTTAAGAACAGTTCGAATACTGAGAAGAGTCCTGGAAACATGAGGAGATTTCCTGTCACTGACACTCTAATTAAAGCACACCAGCTAACGTTTGCCTGAAATAAGAATATAGACGTGTGTCTGAAATAATTAGCTTTAAAATAAACTAGCATGTAATTGAATTATGTGTATCCCACAGCTAAAAAATAACGGAAAAAAAACTTGCTGTCACTTGATCATAAAATAATAATTGAATCTATCAGTGTTCGTTATTCAATTTTTTTATAACTTTTCCTCGCATTTTGTTGGGTTCTTTCTAATATGCTATAGACGTGTGTCTGAAATGATTAGCTTTAAAATAACATAGCAGGTAATTAAATTATGTGTATTCTACAGCTAAATAATAACGGAAAAAAAACTTGCTGTCACTTGATCTTACGCGATCTTGAAATGGAAATGTAAATACAATAATTCCACCACCAATCGAAGTAAAATGCAGAAATATATATATTTACCAACCCCTCCGCGCGAGGAGAATGTTACACAAGGTCAATTTCTTTTAAAAAAATGCGCAAATATATGTCAGTTCAGTTAAATAGCTTTATTAACCATAGGAATGCTTCGATCAAGATAAAATTTGGCTCTTCTACAAGGCATTAAATAACCCACGAAAGATGTCATTAAACAAAGAAACCCCGCCAAACACCTCAGTAAATGTTTACGATAAGGTCAGAAAATAGATACCTTAGTGATTTTTAAACTAATTATCAATTCTCTGAATTTCTTTTTAGTATTGGACACAGCGTAGTGGGAAAAGGCGTTGGTTTGGTTTGTTTTGTATTATGGCATATCAATCTCAGTGCCGATAAAGTTTTGAAATAAATCAATTCTTAATGGATAATAGAATTTTTTTATAAATACATTTTTCTATTTAACCCATAGATGGGACCCTAACAGGTACCACCACTCCGGGTCAGAGTGGACCAGGGAGCAATGGTGATGAAGTGGTGCTTCACATTCCCCAAACCTCCAAAACTGGAACCTCACCATCAGATAGTTAAACTCTATCTGATGGTGATTCATTCCCAGGACATGTAGACCCACAGCCACCGCCTTCTAGCACCCATATAATAAAAAGGGGTTGGGGCTTGCCATAAGGGCAATAGGGTTGGGAAAATCATATAGGTGCTAGGCTTGACGTGACCAGCCGATTGATTGAAGGGGGCCTCTCCGACCGCCCGTCTAGCCCAAGATAGTGCCAAAGTGGAGTATTGCACGTCATGAACTGCTCATCCACCTGGGCTCTATCCTTAAGCATCACGGGTTGCCAGCCACGGCCAACAGGTGGCCCCATTGGGGGAGTCTTACCCCTCCGCAGAGGTGCAGTCCGTGCATTCTAACGCCTCAGCCGACAGGGTGGTAGTGTAGTGGAAAAAAGGCGTTGGTTTAAGACAGTTCTAAGTGACAGTTAGCTTTAGACTGCAGGTTCAATCCTGGTCAAGGGCGACAGTAACATAGAATGAAAATTAACACAGCTTAACACCTGTACCCAGCAATGGTTTGCGGAATGAGAACAGAATACCCCTGTGGATTGAATAAAGGTTTGGGTTAAAAGTTCAGTGATGGCTCCCGATTACAACAAGAAGGTTCTCGGGTTCGAAAAGGTTTCCGAGTTCAAGAAGGCTCCCGATTCCGACAAGATATGCCTGAAGAGGGCCGGATAGCATATCGGCCGAAATGTTGTACAGATAACAATAAAGATGAGGACAATAGTCAGCATTATAGGGATTGGCCCCTATATTTTTACGACATGTGGAATTGACCAAATCTTATTATAATGGAGATTGTGTGTTTTTCTGTCTGTAACCGAAACTATATTACTATTCAAGTCACAATTTACTTAGTTATTTACGTCACATTCTACAGGATTTTATTTTTATTTAAACCTCATTTATTAATAAAATTGTTTTACATTATTAATACTGTTGACAATATCTACATAAGAATAACATGCAATTGTATTTATATACACAACAAAATAACGGTTTACAGTGTGAATGGGAAGGCTAATTTGCATATTGATATAAAAAATCTGATTTTAATAAATATGTGCTTCGTATTATTGATTTCTAATTGTTTGATTTAATCTTAATGAATATTAGCAAAAATCTCATGGATAAATCTTAAAATAAAACCGTTAACAAGAAGAAATAACTGTAATTTTATTCTTTACTTTCTATTTTAACTAAATAGTTAAATTAGGATTATTTAGCAATGAAAGACGGGAGTGGGGGAAGATTAAGTTTCAGTTTCTATTTTTTTATTATACACCCTCAGTTTCAAATCTTTTTATCTGCATTCTTATTAGTTTCATTTAGCCTTTCTAAATTAATCTAATATTTTATAACATCAAAACTTAAATACTTGCACCCGGAGGGTGCATACATTTGCTAGTTTAAATAATTAAGTTTTCTTAAAAAACTAGTATTACAATTGTAGGTCATGTGATTAGAATTAGGTAAACAAAAGAAAATCAAAATAATATTAGTTTGGATATATTTTTAGAAACAATAGGAACAATGGTTTAAATTCATCCGATAATTTACGTCCAGAATTCCACAGATACCAAAATGTTTGGCATCAATGAATTCTACGTATGGAAATCTACCAGAAAAACCAAAGATATCACAACTTTGAATACTTTCTAAAATAGGGGATTTCTTCTGGACCTTACGGAAAATTCAATAAAACCGAGACTGAGCAATGTCAGGTAATTTGTGATTTTCAGGCATCATAAGGGGTTATTAAGGGTTCAAATTACAGCCCAATCCTTCGAATTAAGCGATTCTTTTTAAAATCCAATGCATTTTATTGCATTAAAAAATCCGTCAAATAAGCCGATTAAATCCATATCTAATATTTCAAACGAAATTCGAAAATTTTTCAACCCTATAATAGATATTAAAAGTGCTTCAAATCTCCCCAATGCTTAAAATTTGATCCACTTTTGGCATCAAATGAATTCTACGTATGGAAATCTAACCTGAAAAAACCAGAAAGATATCACAACGTTTGAATACTTTCAAAAATAGGTGATTTCTTCTAGTACCGGAACGGAAATTCAATAAAACGGACACCGCACATTGTCATGAAATTATGATTTCCAAGACATTATAAGGGGTTCTTTTAGGGTCAAATTACAGCCAATCCTTTGAATTAAACGATTCTTTTCAAATCAATGCATTTTATGCATCAAAATCTATCAATTAAGCCGATTAAATCCATATCGAATATTTGACCGAATTCGAAAAATTTTTCAACACTATAATAGTGATATAAAGTGCTCATATCTCTGCCAATTCTTAAAATTGATTGCTTTGTTTGGCATCAATGAATTCTATGCATCGAAATCTACCAGAAAAAAACAAAGATATCACAACTTTGAATACTTTCAAAAATAGGTGATTTCTTCTCGACCTAAACGGGGGTACCTTACGGAAATTCAATAAAACCGACAGCAAGCATTGTCATGATATTTGTGATTTTCAGCCATCATAAGGGGTTATGTAAGGGTTCAAATTACAACCAATCCTTGGAATTAAGCGATTCTTTTAAAATCAATGCATTTTATGCATCAAAATCTTTCAAATAACCCGATTAAATCCATATGTAATATTTCAACGAAATTCGAAATTTTTTCAACCCATTAAAGTGCTCAAATCTCCGCCAATTCTTAAAATTGATTGCTTTGTTTGGCATTAATGAATTCTACGTATGGCAATCTAATATCAAAATTGTCTGTGTCGGTTTTCTCGAAAATCAACACAGAAATTTTCTTGAAATTTGTCATCTTGATGCACTATAGAGGCTTTTTTAACTATTCACATCACTTCCAATCCTTCGAACTTATCTTTCCTTTAAAATCAATGAATTCTAAGAATCGAAACTTATCAAAAAAGACAATTAAATTCACATCTAAAATGTTTACGACATTGTAGATTTTTACCGCTATAATAGGTGAATAAAGTTCTCACATCTCTGCAAATTCTTAGAATTGATTGCTTTCTTTGGAATCAATGAATTCTACGCATGAAAATCAATCAGAAAAACCAAACATATAGCAAATTTAAAGACTTTCAAACATTGGTGATTTCTTCTCGACCTATGAGGGGGGGGGTACTTACGGAAACTTCTCGAAAACCGACACAGACAATTTTCTTGAAATTTGTCATCTTGATGCACTATAGAGGCTTTTTTAAGTATTCATATCACTGCCAATCCTTCGAACTTATCTTTCCTTTAAAATCAATGAATTCTAAGAATCGAAACATATCAAAATAGACAATTAAATACACATCTAAAATTTTACGACATTGTAGATTTTTATCGCTCTAACAGGTGATTAAAGTTCTCATATCTCTGCAAATTCTTAGAATTGATTGCTTTCTTTGGAATCAATGAATTCTACGCATGAAAATCAATCAGAAAAACCAAACATATAGCAAATTTAAAGACTTTCAAAAATTGGTCATTTCTTCTGGACCTATGAGGTGGTTACTTCGGAAATTCGAGAAAACTGACGCAGACAATTTTCTTTAAATTTGTGATTGTGAGCCACTCTAGAGGGTTTTTTAAGTATTCATATCACTGCCAATCCTTCAAACTTATCTTTCTTTTAAAATCAATGAATTCTAAGAATCGAAACCGATCAAAAAAGACAATTAAATACACACCTAAATTTTTAATGACATTGTAGATTTTTACTTCTATAAAAGGTGATTAAAGTTCTCATATCTCTGCAAATTCTTTGATTTTCATGCGTAGAATTCATTGATACCAAAGAAAGCAATCAATTCTATCAGAAAAACCAAACATATAGCAAATTTAAATACTTTCAAAAATAGGCGATTTCTTCTGGACCTATAAGTGGGGGTACTTACAGAAATTCGAGAAAAGCGACACATAAATATAAAAGGTGATTAAAGTTCTCATATCTCTGCAAATTCTTAGAATTGATTGCTTTCTTTGGTATCAATGAATTCTACGCATGAAAATCAATCCGAAAAACAAACGTATCGAAACTTAAAATACTTTCAAAAATAGGCGATTTCTTCTGGACCTATAAGGGGTGGGGGTATTTTATTTTTAAAATGAACAAATTTAATCAGCATGGTGGGTTTCAAATGTGTCATTCGTTTAATGAGCCTAACAAAAAGAAATTTTGAAAACAAACTGACTGGACATGAATAATTGGTAATTTGCAACAATGCTAAATGCAAGAGTTCGCGACGCATGTCTTTTACACATTGTCTAACATAAAAGAACGTGGCAGTTTAGTAACCATTATTTTCTATTCTTTGTACTTTTGCAGTGCGTATTACACAATTAGATCTAAGTTGCACTTGGTGGAGGGGGGTATTAAATTGACAACCTTGGACCTGGCACTTCTTGACTCTCTATTTCGAGATTGTTAATTTATGACTCAAAGACAGACTATAAATTCCCCAGTCTTTTACAATCTGCATTCAGTCTTCTTTGAGACGAACAACAACGTTAGTTGGAATTTATTCCTCTTCGGGAAGCAGAGACGATCCTTACCAAAAACCTCACCATGCCTAACTACACTTTGTACTACTTCAATGGCCGCGGACGTGCCGAGATCCTTCGTATGATGTTCGCCGCTGCCGCTATCAAATATATGGACAAGAGGTTCGAATTCAACGAATGGGACAAATACAGGAAAGGTAAGTTAGAATTTTACAAAGGTTTTAAGAGTAAAAAAAGTTGGAAAATGTATTGATATGAAGAAAAAAAAAGATAGTGTATCAACCAGTTTTATGTTATATGGAGTCAATTCTCTGAAGGAAGCGATATCGCAAGGATTGACTGAAATTCAGAAAACGTGTATTGATCATTTTTTAGCTTGTAAACTAGCTATATTTTAGTCACCCTCCCTCCGTTCTCGCCCTCTCTCTCTCTCTCTCTCTCTCTCTCTCTCTCTCTCTCTCTCTCTCTCTCTTCTCGCACACCTCTTTTTCATCTCTTTCTCTCTCTCTCTCTCAATGTCTGTATCTCTGTCTCCGCCAGTCTGTCTGTCCGTTGGACAAGAGGTTTGAGTTCAATGAATGGGACAAATACAGGAAGGATAAGTTTTTTTAAAAATTCCCAGCTACAAGAAACAGAAGATAAAAAATCCAGACATTATTATTATTATTATTATTATTATTATTATTATTATTATTATTATTATTATTATCTTTTGGTATTTTTAATAAATAAATGCAACGTTTCGTCTTGCCTATCTTCACCGTCGATACATATAATGCAGATTTTGCTACTTATAAACTGGATAATATCATGTACAATGTAATAGGTGCATTCAATTGGGGTGTTTTTAGTTGGAGTTCCTTTCCAACAGTGAAAAAAAAGCTCTCAACTAGCAAGAAAGTAAGCAAAAGTGTTACATAATCTATGCGGTTGCATAAGATTATTGTCAATCCCCTGTATTTCTAAATTTCATATCTCGGGCGGGACTTTCCATGGAATAGCACAGAAAGCCCGCGAAATATGTGAAGTCACGTGTGACCTGGTTAGGTCCTCAGTTTTCAGTTGGACGTCGGGCAGTGAGGATGCCCTGCCTTAACTGTGACTCACTCTGCATACGCGCACTATGTTAGTCAGATATTTAGTTACATAAAATGAAGATAAAAGGATATGAAAACAACACAATATGCTGTTAAAGTGAAAACATTTTATAACATGTTCATAGCTAATATTGAACAATATTTCGATTTTATAAAAATCATCTTCAGAGCTTGTTTATACTCCGTACTATCAAGAGCGGAGACGAAAGTCATATGAATTCAAAACGAAAACCTTGCTCTGAAGATGATTTTTAAAAACTTGCTCTGAAGATGATTTTTAAAAACAAGCTCTGAAGATGATTTTTATAAAATCGAAATATTGTTCAATATTAGCTATGAATATGTTGTAAAATGTTTTCACTTTAACAGCATTTTGTGGTGTTTTCATATCCTTTTATCTATACTCATACCGTCGGATTCATTTCCTTTCTTTTAACCTATATATATATATATATATATATATATATATAGGATTGAAAGAAATTTAGAAAGTATTCGATTTTGTTTTGGTCACGTTTTGGCTTGTAAGTATATAGACAATAGGTTTGAGTTGAACGAATGGGACAAATACAAAACGAGTCACGTTTTATTTCTCTGAATGTTTGAATTTCCTGGAAAGAATTACAATGTCAGATGACAGAGCCCGTATCCAACAATATCTGGATGACGCTTACAACCAGGAGTTTCAGGAGGTCAAGTCTCGCCATATTAGGAAGTTGGATAAGATAAAGAACCACGTTACAAAAGATCAAGCCCAGCACCCGACAATAGATGCCGTTGTCAACATCAGTAAACGCCAGCTAAACGCCCCAGAGAAGACAGTGCTAAATAAGGGTCTCAACTTCGCCATAACCATCAAGCGGATTCCATACTTGGACCTGATACCTCCAATTGAGGAGGCAGCCTTAAATATCCCTCAAGCACGAACAGATGAGCTAAGATGGAAGGTGGGGCAGGTGCTAGAGAAATCAAATCCTCCAAAACCAAACATCACGAAGGAGGAAAGACTGGCCATCAAATCACTACAACGGGATGAGAACATATGAAGAAGGCCGGGGGGCATATCGGCCGAAACGTTGTACAAATAACAATAAAGATGGGGACAATAGTCCGAATACCGCAGGTAATTCTGAATCACGTTTTGTCTAGTAGATTTATAAACGGATACCGATGGCGTGATATTAAAGAGTCCTCTAGAATTTCGAACCCCCCACCGTGAAATGTTTACATAGTTCAGGCACTGATTCTATTCGTTTTATATTTTAATTAATTACAGATATGCCCTGCATGTGCGTCCCTGTCTTGGAGATGGACGGTGGTATGAAGATGCCCGAGACCATGGCCATTGCCAGGTACTTGGCCAGAGAATACAGTAAGTAATTTTTAACTTAATCGAATTTGAAATCATCTGGAAAATAAAATTCAAATTTTGCATTTTCATTTTATTCCTTTTGAACCCTTATTTATTCAATTAAATTTGAAATTTCGATTTTCAAATCATTTTTCTCAGACTTCTACCCCAAGAACAGTATGGACATGATGAGGTGTGACTACATCGCTGATTGCTTCTATGAAATCATGCACGATTACATGAGGTACTACCACTGGAAGAACGGACGCTTCAGGGTAAGTCTGATATTTTGATAAATTCAGATCTACATCTTTTAAGACTTACCTATATAAATATCCTTGCATTTTAAAGGATTTTTACATTAAAATACATTGGGAATGATTTTACTATAAAAATGCATTGGAAATTATTTTTACTATGAAAATGCATTGGACAATGATTTTTACTATAAAATGCATTGGAAATGATTTTTACTATGAAAATGCATTGGAAATGATTTTTACTATAAAAATGCATTGGAAATGATTTTTACTATAAAAATGCATTGGAAATGATTTTTACTATAAAATGCATTGGAAATGATTTTACTATAAAATGCATTGGAAATGATTTACTATGAAAATGCATGGAAATGATTTTTTACTATAAAAATGCATTGGAAATGATGTTTACTATAAAAATGCATTGGAAATGATTTGTAAATTTTGTAAATAATGATTGCTTCTATGAAATCATGCATGATTACATGAGGTACTACCACTGGAAGAACGGACGCTTCAGGGTAAGTCAGTTATTTTAAATCTGCCTAATATTTCATATCTACATCTTTTAACAAACTCTCTATAGAAGTGGATGAGCAAAGAGGCTATAGTAAACTTATTAATTTAAAAAGATATTAGCTAACATGAGTGGGGAAAGCTTTGTAAAGGATAATTGCTTTTAAATAAAATCATTCACGTTTATACATATGAGTTACAACTGCTGGAAGGATGGAAACTTTAGAGTGTGTAAATTATTTGGAATCTGACCATTGGGTAATGCGACTTTTGAATGGTTTTCAAATAAAACAATGTGGACATGATGAGGTGTGACTACATCGCTGATTGCTTCTATGAAATCATGCACGATTACATGAGGTACTACCACTGGAAGAACGGACGCTTCAGGGTAAATCTGATATTTCGAATCATGTCTACATCTTTCAAGACTTTACCTATATGAATCTACGAGAAAATTCCATAGTAAAATAATACTTAATTCAATACGATTATATAAATGTCGAGGACTTTGTAAATAATGATTGCTTCTATGAAATCATGCACGATTACATGAGGTACTACCACTGGAAGAACGGACGCTTCAGGGTGAGTTAGTTATTTCATATTGAAAACTTATCACACACTTTATGGATATAGTATATATATTTACCAACCCCTCCGCACGAGCAGGATGCGACGCAAGGTCAATTTCTTAAGCGGAGTTTAACAGGTTTGAATTCACAGTTTTCCTTCTCCTAGACTGGTTACCTAGTCATGGTTAAAGAGCCTAGTCTGCCCTGCTATTTACCCATAGCTGGAGGGAGAATTGGACTCATACCTTTCCCAAGAGTATTAGCGCCATGTAAAATGCCAACAGCTTCGTCCAGGAATGGAACTCGGGTTGTCGAGTCCAGTTCCTACGACTCTAACCATTTGACCACGCGCCTCGGATATAGTATAGAGTACAGGTTACAGTGAAATATAAAAGTATTTACGGATTCGAAGGAGCTTTTATTTCTCCGTAGTTGAAGGCAAATTGTCAGACAAAGAAGGAACAACACAAAAGTAAATGCAGACACTGTGTTGACATAAAATTACATAAAATGTTGCAAATTTTAATGGTATTTGCTACCAGACTCATCTGTGGGGGGATTTCTTGTAGTATTGGAGATAACACAGTTTTCTTCTCGTCAGTGGGAAATGTAGTTAAGACGCTTCGTCTCGGTAGTTGTTCTTCCTTTGGTCAGTGTGCGTTCGTACCGGCCTTTTTGTAGTATGCTGGTACGCGGCCTTAGACGGAATCTGATTGTAAGGTTCTCGTGATAAATGGACCCTGTTTTGGGGCTAAGTGAGTGAGAGCGTTTGTTTTTACGTCTCTCGTTGTTAACGGTTCCCTGGTAAGTACATCTTTGTCCCCCTAGTGGCAGGGGAAGATAATTCACATGGAATTTCTGACAAATATTAATATCAGTGTTAACAGGGACTTGGTAATACGACAGCTTTAGAAAATAAATGATGGTATTGTAGGATTCAAAGTGATAATACTTGAAGATAAAACTCCGACAAAGATTGATAGATAAAACATTTTATATACAGCACAGAATAAACAGGGTACATTTTGCATTGGTGTACATAAACATACATACAAAAGTAGTATAAATACATATACAAGAGTAGAGATAATGACACATTCATGAATGGTAAAAAACAAGATATTTAGGTATCAAGGAGATACCTAAATGTACATAAAAACGTAGTTACGGATACATGACTAAAGATTAGTCATATATCGTACAAGAGACTTACTAGCAGTGAGTGGCCAGTGTTGAGGGCCGAATCCCCAACGAGAAGAGGGTGGTCATAAGGCTACCTCATTGTGTCTCGTAGGTCGAGCAGCAGGGAAAGAGAGTGAGAAGTTCAAATCAGCCGCTTAAATATCAATGGCCCCTAGCGGGAACCAGCGAAACCAAACGGGCAGACAACTCCCCAGACAAATCCGAAAATAACGCCTACAGTATCTATGAAATGATACATTATTAAATGATCTACTGATACTTGGAGAACGGACCCTCCAGAGTTAGTTAGTTTTTAGACTAACATAATGAGGTTAAATCGAACTTAACGGACCTAAATTCCACCATCATATGTCACCCTACCGAAAAAATACTAAAAATCAGCAAATTAACCAAATTTAATGAAATCTTCACTGTTGATATATTAATGAATAAAAGATATAATGCATCAGTTATTTTGTTTAAAAACTTTTTACATTTTTTCAGGTCAGTTAACGTTGAACCATGTAACTTTGAGGTGTAACACAGATTCTCAAAGATACGTGGTTCAAAGTTAACTGACCGGGAAAAATATAAAGGTTTTTTAATTATTTTTTTATTAATTCAACACAGTAAACATTAAATTAATTGTAAAAAACAAAATAAAATTAAAAAGCAATTTTAATAAACTAATACCAAATAAAATTGGACCGTAGGTTTTGCATTTTTAAAAATAAATGTAAACAAACTACTAGGTGCTGTCGGTTTATTCCAACGCCCCAGGCGACAGGGCGGGTACATTTTGCGGCAGACTATTTAATAGATACATCTAAAAATATGATATGATATTATAAAATATATTCTAAATAAGATATTATATTGTAAAATTTATTCTAAATATGATATTATATTGTAAAATTTATTCTAAATATGATATTATATTGTAAAATATATTCTAAATATGATATTATATTGTAAAATATATTCTAAATATGATATTATATTGTAAAATTTATTCTAAATATGATATTATATTGTAAAATATATTCTAAATATGATATTATATTGTAAAATATATCATAAATATGATATTATATTGTAAAATATATTATAAATATGGTATTATATTATAAAATATATTATAATTAGGATATTATATTGTAAAATATATTCTAAATATGATATTATATTGTAAAATATATTTTCAATATGATATTATATTAGAAAATATATTATAATTATGATATTATATTGTAAAATATATTATGAATATATTATATTATAAATATGATATTATATTATGAAATATATTCTATATGATTTTATTGTAAATATATCATAAATATGATATTATATTATAAAATATATTCTAAATATGATATTATTTATAAAATATATTCATAAATAATATATTGTAAAATATATTATAAAATTAATATTATAAATATATTATAATATATATTGTAAAATATATCATAAATATGATATTATATTGTAATATATTTCAAATATATTTATAAATATATCATAATATGATATTATATTGTAAAATATATTATAATATGTATTATATTATAAAATATATTAATTAGGATATTATATTGTAAATATAATATATTATTATTATGATATTATAATATAATATATTATATTATAAATATGATATTATATTATAATATCTAATATGATTATATTATATTAATTTAAATATGATATTATATTATAAAATATATAATAAAATATATATCATAAAATATATTATAAAATGATATAATATAAAACAAAGCTAAAACAAAACAAACCTAATTATATAATTTTTAAAAAGAATTATACATAAAAACAAAAAGCCATATATAAAATGTCTTTATTATGTACGTCTTGTAATTTTAAAAAATGGCAGTTATATACATATAAGAAATATTTTTAAAAAACTACCTTATATATAAAAATCTGTTATTTCTTCTATGTTTTTTTTTTCAGTTTGGTGAGAATGGTATGATGGGTTCCAACAATGGAAACAACAGTGGTAATATGGACTCTAACTACGACGTAAGTACAGCACTATGAAACTCCTGTTTAAGATGTTAAAATGTTTTAGTCTTTGACTCATTTGATTCATTAGATAGGAATACTGGACCATATGACCTTTAGTACTTCTGATAAAGTCTACATAAAATTAAAATAAATATGTTTAAAAAGTAATAGTATTAGATGAGTGATTAAAACACCAGTGGTAATATGGACTCTAACTACGACGTAAGTACAGCACTATGAAACTCCTGTTTAAGATGTTAAAATGTTTTCGACTTTGACTCATTTTTAAATTGTAAAAAAGTAAGTCTAATCAGCGGATTAGCCTATTGAAATTATCAGTCGAACAACGCGGATGTATACCCCTTTTCCTTTGCATTAGAAGTTTTTGCTGAAGTGGAGCGCCACACATACCGTCAGCTTTACCGCATATATATATATTTACCAATCACTCCATGAAGAATATGTCACAGGTTTGTTCTTTCTGTAGAGATTAGCATCATCAGCTTATATATATTTACCCAACCCCTCCGCACGAGCAGGATGTGACACAAGGTCAATTTCTTAAGCCGAGTTCAACAGGTTTGAATTCAGTGTTTTCCTTCTCCTAGACCGGTTGACTAACCAACGTCAAATAGCCCAGTCGGCCCTACTATTTACCTATAGCTGGAAGAAGAAGAGTTGGATTCATACGTTTTTCCAAGGGTATTAGCATTATGTGAAATGCAAACTACCTCATCTTGGATTTGAACTTGTCTCGCCGTCTCCATTTTCTACGAATCTAACCAGTACACCAATACGTGCCTCCTATATATAGTTCATTCTTATCCACCGTAGTTTTAACTTTTAAAGTCTACTTATGATTGAAATAGATATTTTTAAAAAGTAATAGTATTAGATGAGTGATTAAAACCATATGAATATGATGGGTTCCAACAATGGAAACACCAGTGGTAATATGGACTCTAACTACGACGTAAGTACAGCACTATGAAACTCCTGTTTCAGTGGTCAATAAGTCTGAGTCTACGTAGTCTTTTGACCGAGAAATGACCCCGGAAGGGGATTTCAAAGAAAAAACGGAAGTTCCGGGTATTGACCGGAAGCGGAAGTGACGTAATGACGAGTAACGGAAGAAGAAGATCGATCTCTTTTCTTTTCGGCGCTGGTGAGAGTCAGACATGCCTCATGGGTCCCCGGATGGGTCTGACATAGCAGTAGTGAATAGGATTTACGAAAGAGTAATTTAACCGTACCCTCTCTCTCTCTCTCTCTCTCTCTCTCTCTCTCTCTCTCTCTCTCTCTCTCTCTCTCTCTCTCTCCTTTTATCTCTGAGGAAGAGTCCACGAGCCTGGGAATAAATACTCGTGACTATACAACTGAGTGTGTTGTTTCTCTACTAACGATGACTACTACTAAAACTTGAGTTGGCCCATACTACATATATTGTTTCAGAGTATGCTACAAATACACTTTGCTACTGTGACCATACCGTTATACTACGGTATTCTCTTAAGATGCTTGAAACTAAAAGAGATTCTTGTAATTTTGTGACGGAGAACGAGAAAGGAAAAAGAGCCAAGACGTTTGCTGGAGAGACTTGAAAAGGATGAATATTATCTCTCTGTTCAGCGAATATAATCCAAGGCCGAAATAGCTTATATTTTCAGGCTAAAAAAGTAATGCTCCGGGTGAGGCTCGAACTCACAACCTCCGCATTGCTCTCACGTCGACAACATGTTGTCTATAAGTACGGCGCGCTGACCGATTCTTCCACCAAGGCAGATATGCTCCTCCTGACTAGAACTCATTTCATTTTTACTGAATATATTTTCAATGTTAAAATTAATGCTCGCGGGTGAGGCTCGAACTTACAACATCCACATTGCTCTCACAAATTTTCTTCCCGATCACAATTATTTACAAAGAGCTTCAATGGGTGATTCAACGCGTCCGGTCTTTTCTTGTATATATATATATATATATATATATATATATATAACCAAACTTGTTGGTAAACCCTTGCGTAAGAAAAAACCCGGCAAATAGTTTGATTGTAAAAATATACTACCAAACATCACTGGGGAAAAAAATTGAAAAAAAGAAAAGACCAAGATAGTCGTACCAACCGAAAATAATCGTTTGATACTATAATACTTAGCCAAAAGAAAAAAAAACAATTTATATGTATGTATATATATATATGAAAAACATATATATATATTATATATTAATATATATATATTATATATATATAATATATATAGCGCCAGGATATTCTAAAGCTAAAAGTAAAGAGTGCTCAATACCTAAGTAGAGCAAATAATAAAGTTAAACCGAATGAGTGAGATATACCTACTAAATGTTTCGCTTAGTGTTCTTCAGGGCAAATATATTTTCCCTGAAGAGCACTAAGCGAAACTTTTAGTTGATGTATCTGACTCATTAGGTTTAACTTTATATATATATATATATATATATATTATATATATATATATATATAATGATGTTCCTCTTATAATTATAGATTCACATTTTTTAAAATCAGTATTGTTTGAGCAAAGCAAAACCTTTTACTAAATCTTTCTTCTTTAAGAATTACATGCAATGGAGGTACATGAATACCTGAACAGGATCATGCCATTCATGGAGAGGACCTTGGGCATGCGCAATGGTGGAAACCAATTCTTCATGGGAGACCAGGTACGTTTCAATTCTCCTAATTATGAACGTCCTGAATAAATAAAATGCTTTTTTTTATTAATAATAAAAAACAATTTTGAAAAATATTAACACACAATGATGCACACACACATACACACACTTTTATACACATGCACACACATACACACCACTTTTATACACACACACATACACACACACATACACACACTTTCATGTATACACACACACACACACACATACACACACTTTTATGCACACACATACACACACATATACACGCACACACATACACCCACTTTTTGCACACATGCACATACATACATACACTTTCATGCATACACACATACACACACATAATACAAGCACAACCATACACACACTTTTATGCACACACACACATACATACACTTTTATGCACACACACACATACACACATACTCACACTTTTATGCACACACACATACACACGCATACACATACCTTTATGCACACATACACACACATATACACACACACACATACACACACTTTTATGCACACACACACATACGCACACTTTTATGACACACACATACACACACACATACACACACTTTTATTCACACCACCATACATACACTTTATGCACACACACACACATACACACACACATACACACACACACATACACACACTTTTATGCACACACACACACACACATCTATATATATAAAAATAAAGTTTGGTATGTACGTGTCGAATTATAACTCAGAAAAGAGATGTCACTCAGTTTCGAAATCTTGCATACAGATTAATATGCTTATACTAAGAAACACACAAAATTTGGTTTTGATTTTTCGCACCCATGTGCGTATATTATTAAAAAATATTTTCGCACCCAATCTTTTTCCCTCTTTTATCTTAAATTCTACCTTAAATAATCTAAAAATTCTGATCTTTATGCTGTTTCTCTTCTTTTACAAACATTTTTTTAAATAATATCACCACATCAACTTTATTTAACATTTCATATTTTGATTTCAATTCATTGTTTAACACATATTTCTTACTTGACCCATTCGCTCATTTTGAGGGGTTAACTCTTTCGTTTTTACCGATTTCTTTCTCCTTTCCTTCTTTTTTCTTAACCCAAACAATAACATGAAAACACATTTCATTCAAACATCAACAAGTTTTATGATTACTAATAACATTTCAATCTTTGCATTACAAATTATACCCTTCCACCAAAACTTTCAAAATTTTTAATTGTCCCTAACGCCTCTGCGTTCATAACGATTTAAAAAATATTATTTTTTCGAACATTTGAAATTCTATTCTTGTCTCCAACTCAAAAATAAAAATACCACTCTGATGAAGGTCGTCAAAATCTCTCTGTGTACGGAACATTTTATACATTTTTCCTATTATTATTATCATCATACAATTTCAACTCCATCAGATTATTTTAATAATAATAATAATAATAGCGTAAATCCGTATACATTTTGATAAACAGACCGAAACACATGTGTAAGGGATATCGATTAAAAGTGATATCGATAAAATTCATTTTTATCCATCTACATTTCTTTTCTTACTCATTTTTTCCTCATATATATTATACATATATATATATATATATATATATATATATATATATATATATGCATGCCTGTATAGTTACTTATGTTTTTCATGTATTCTCTCGACAAGATGATGTGGTGCGACATGATGTGCCACTCCTGCCTGGAGAACCCTACATGGAGAACCAGTCAATGTTCAGCCAACTACCCCAAACTGATGGCTCTGAGGACTCGTGTTGCTGCTCACCCAAGATCTCTGCTTACTGAAGAGCCGTTCCAACACACAGTGTAGACCGTTCTTTGAAATTACAGCACTAAAACTATTAGACACAACTTTTGGAATCAAAAACAGAAATGACCAAGTGGATTTTTCTTAGAGACATAATACTCAAAGATTTTTTTAATATGTATAAAAACTAAATTGTGATAAATAATAATATTTATGTACATAAAACAATTGTTTGAATTATTTCATTTTTTAATATTTTTTTTAGATTTAATACTGTACACAATTGTTTTTAAATATATGTTGTACAAATGTAATATAAAAAAGTTGAAGAGAACAGACGTAATAATAGTGTCTTTTATCCAAGGCATTTTGACTTGGGATGCATAATGGACCCGGAAAAAATAATAAGAGGCAAAGTGTGGAGAGTCGGGTAATGAGAGGAGAGTGATTAGTTGTAGTCTGGACTGAGCTGTTGAGAGAACAGACGTAATACGAGTGTCTGTTCCCCAAGGCTTTTTGACTTGAGAAGACGAAGTGATTAGTTGTGAGTCTGGACTGTGCTGTTGAAGAGAACAGACGTAATACGAGTGTCTGTTCCCCAAGGCTTTTTGTCTTGAGACGAGAGTGATTAGTTGTGAGTCTGGACTGAGCTGTTTGAAGAGAACAGACGTAATACGAAGTGTCTGTTCCCCAAAGGCTTTTGTCTTGAGACGAGAGTGATTAGTTGTGAGTCTGGACTGAGCTGTTGAAGAGAACAGACGTAATACGAGTGTCTGTTCCCCAAGGCTTTTTGACTTGGGGGATGAAATAAATGGCTCAGAAAAAAATAAGAACGTCTTGTGTTTGTTATCAAAAAACTATGAACGCACAAGACAAGACATACTGAAGAGACGACCCAAGTAATTTCCAGACTTGAAGAACAGCCGAAAACGACAGCTCAACAACGAATTAAAAACAGAAATAACCAAGGGATTTTCATAGAGGCATATGTCTCGTGGACGTTTTTTTTTTCAATATGTATAGAAAAAAAACCAATTATCATATCGGTACTAGAAGGCGGTGGTGCGGGTCTACATGTCCTGGGAATTACGTTAAACTCTATCTGATGGTGAGGTTCCAGTTTTAGAGGTTTGGGGAATGTGGAGCACCCGTTCATCACCATTGCTCCCTGGTCCACTTTGACCCGGAGTGGTAGTACCTGTTGGGTCCATCTATGTGTTAGATAAAAGAATGTATTCATAAAAAAATTGTATTATCCATTAAGAATTGATTTATTTCAAAACTTTATCCGCATTAAATGACCCACTGAGGTTGATATCCGTAAAACAAAAAACAAAAAAAACAAAACAAAACAAACAAAAACTAATTATGATAAATAATAAATATTTATATACATAGAACATAATTGTTACTGATCTTGTTACCTCGGAAAGTTATGCATTCAATTATTCTCCTTCCAGAGATTCAGTGTATATCTGTAAACGAAACTACGTCACTGCTTATCGGACTCGGGAACTTTCTCAGACTCGGGCCCCTTCTTTTCGGACTCGGAGACCTTCTTGTCGTAATCAAAGTTCCGTGATGGCTCCCGATTACGAACAGAAGGTTGGTTCAAAAGTAGCGTCTCACTGAAATATAATTACTTATAAATCAAAAAGCGTAGAATAAGTTATATCATTAATCTATTACAAATGGAGATTGGGTGTATTTCTGTTTGTAACAAAAACTACGTCACAGCTGACGTCACAATGATCTACATGATTGCGTCAGCCTATTAATGAGTATTTAATTGAAACTGTTAATCTGTAGAATTAAAGAACAACCCTGTGTTATATACACTCAAATTTTGCGTAAGCAATTTTCAAGTTTATTTTTTATTTCGCACTTTTTTTTCAGTAACAAGAAACTATATTATATAAGTAAAATGTTTACAAAATAATAAAATACCTACGATTTTGTGTAAAATCTATGTGCCAAAATATTCAAAATAACTATTTGATTAATAATTAATATTTGACGCAAGGACCAAGTTCCATTTCAAATTGTTTATTTTTTTTTTTTTTACTCTTTAATAAATTTGATGATTTACTTACTTATGATACAAGCCCTCTGACATTGAATGTTTAACCCTCGCAGGCAATGTCTTTCAAAAATCAATTTTCCACCGACCGGAGGGTTTTTTTTTTTTTTGGGGGGGGGTCTTTGCAAAGAATGGCAACATCAACTCAAAATCAGACTAGCAACCAGATTCGAACCTCTCAAATTAGTATAAGTCCAGAGATAAGTACACAGCTATTATTTTTTTACTAGCAATAATACGCACCCTCCGGGTGTAAAGTATTAAATTTCAATGTAAAGTAAAGTAAGTCGTCGGACGGCCTAATGTCAGTAATCAGCCATGCAGCGAGGGAGTCTATCCCCTTTTCACTAGCGCTAGACCAAGGAGATTATTTTAGCGTCTGAGGTAGAGCACCACACCTACCATTAGCTCTTTACTTTACCGCACAGATCCCTGTGCTACTCATACGTTGAGTTGGCGAGGGTTGTTATCGAACTAGGAACCTTGTGGTTTCTAGCGAACGCTCTAGCCGACTGCAAATATATTAAATTAGAAAGACTAACGAAATTAAATAAGAACGCATTAAAACGATTACACTTATTCGAATTATATCTTTTTTTTATAGATTAGACTTATTTTATAGATTACAATTATAATTTTAAAACTGTCTGGTTTAAAAAAAACTCGAATAAGAATGTTCATGGGTTGTCACAGTTAAGTCCGATGCTTTTACTCTCCAGCTGACCAAGTGTTCAGTCTGAAACAATCTCTCCCAGCAATGCTTCACTATTCTCACCAACACTATCAAAATATCTTTCTCTCTTGTCCACCGTCGCAACAGCCAAAATGCTACTGCAAGCTTTTCTCCCAGGTTTGTGAGGGTGGTCATTAAATAAACAATTACAGTGTTCATCCGGGCTCCTTACTCTGACTTGGCCGTGCAGCACGTGCGACATTAACACAGACGTCAATCCTTCACATCCGGGCCACTCTGGACAGTTTAGTAATTCACCTGCATCAGGCCACGATTCACGATCAGAAGGCTGTGAGTTCAATCTCCCCACTCGCCTCTGATCTCATTCTGCATGCCAACACAGTCGCGCACGCTTCGAACCACTACGTTCGTGTTTCTCTCGCCACAAGAACAATTCATGAAGCCAGTATGTTCAGTTTTTATTAAAAAAAAAGGTTTCGTGTTTTAACTGTTATAAGTTTATTTACAGTTAATATAAAATAAATTAGTGGACACCTTATAATTTAACCAATGGTAGTAATTACTGCTTTGTGGGGTCCTTTAATTGGGGGGGGTACTTGATGCGTAATTACTGTGACATTCGAGTAAGTTCTGTAATGGAGATTTGGGGTCTGTCTGTAGCTGAAACTGTCACTGCTTACGTCCACAATACCCTCAGCAATTGCCTAAGTTTATCAGTGTATTTAATTTATAGTCAAAATTATTAATTCATAAAATAAATATTTTTTTATTACCAATGTCTCCATGAAAATCTGAGTTAGATCTGCTCAAAACAGGTCATGTTATTAGTGCATTTAAAATCCGCAATGTGTGTTATATATCACTAAGAAATAAAGGTTTGGTTTGTTTTGTTTTACGGAATATCAACCTCAGTGGGTCATTTAATGCTGATAAGTTTTAAAATAAATCAATTCTTAATGGATAATACAACTTTTTTATAACACATTTTTTATATTTAACCCATAGATGGGACCCTAACAGGTACTACCACTCCGGGTCAGAGTGGACCAGGGAGCAATGGGATGAAGGGTGCTCCACATTCCCCAAACTCCCAAACTGGAACCTCACCATCAGATAGTTTAACGTCATTCCCAGGACATGTAGACCCGCAGCCACCGCCTTCTAGCACCCATATGATAAAAAGGGGTTGGGGCTTGCCATAAGGGCAATAGGGTTGGTAAAATCATATAGGTGCTAGGGCTTGACATGACCAGCCGATTGATCGGAGGGGGCCTCTCGACCGCCCGTCTAGCCCAAGATAGGGCCAAAGTGGAAGTATTGCATGTCATGAAACTGCTCCTCCACCTGGGCTCTATCCTTAAGCATCACGGGTCGCCACCCACGGCCAAACAGTGGCCCATTGGGGGAGTCTTACCCTCTGCAGAGGTGCAGTCGGTGCATTCTAACACCCCAGCCAACTGGCGGAAGAAATAAAGTTAATTTTGTATACTGTTTAAAAACAACCGGTTATAAATAATTACTTTGTTTTATTGATCTTTATATTATTGTTTTATTCTCCAACATATTAAAATCAATCCTATGAATGATTTATATACAGAAACCAATTAAAATATGATTGAAATAAGTGGTGATCTTTATACGTTCTAATTTAATTTTTTTTTACTCTTTCTAATTTAATATATTTCATTACATTAAAACTTAAATACATATACCCGGAGAGCGCATATTCTTGCTAGTAATGATAAAGCAGTATATACAAGGATATTCTTTTCAATATATGTATTTACCCAACCCCTCCACCATGGGCAATGTGATCTCCAGGTCAAGCTTTTAGCAGAATAAAGCTAATTTGAATTTATTTTTCCTTCTCTTAGACTGGGGCCCTATTTTGGGCTAGAGCGGGCGGTTGGAGAGGCCCCTCGATCAATGGGCTGGTCACGTCAAGCCCTAGCACCTATATGATTTTCCCAACCCTATTACCCTTGCAAGCCCCACCCCTTTCTTATCATATGGGTGCTAGAAGCGATGACTGCGGGTCTATATGTCCTGGGAATGACGTTAAAATCTATCTGATGGTGAGGTTCCAGTTTTGGAGGTTTGGGGAATGTGGAGCACCCCATTCATCATCATTGCCCCTGGTCCACTCTGACCTGGAGTGGTAGTACCTGTTAGGTCCCATCTATGGGTTAAATAGAAAAATGTATTCATAAAAAAATTGATTATCCATTAAGATTTGATTTATTTTAAAACTTTATCGGCTTTCAATGACCCACTGAGGTTTAATATGCCGTAAAACAAAACAAACCAAACCAAACCACTTAGACTGGGTTATGAGATGTGTTGAAGGTTCGCAAATGATATTAAAATGACGAAATAAAAATATGACACAGTTTAGGTAGAGAATACGAGAAATGATAAAACAAATGCATATGATTATAAAATAACAAATAAATTTATTCAGAGAATAAATTGCATAATAATGTTCAAAAGCAATAGTGTAGATATGATGTGGAAGGTTTTTCGAAGAAATGTTATAATGTAAAATGTAAAAGTTTCGCTGTGTTAGTTTGGAAAAGTTCGTTTAGATGTGGAACAGAAATGAGAATCAAGTTGTATATACGACCTGCTGAAACGATTCTTGATGTAGGTAGAACGAAAGTGGTAAGGATAATGGAAGTATAGGAGTTGTCGTAATTGTGTTGAGTTGTCGTGTTCTATCTGGCCGCGAGATGGATTGTGTGTTTGTTTGTCTGGTCGTCGCGTGTGTCCATATCTGATGGCGAGAATGAAGTATGTGTAATTGTTGATTTCTTTTCCGTTTTTATGATACTTAGTCGGATCAAAAAAATGATTAAATTTTGGTGCAAAAGCGCGGACGTAGGTAGTAAGCAATGCTAACCATAGCCAATCAATTCTGATTTTTATGTACATTTGTTTTAATCATTTTTCTTTAAGTTTAGGAAAAGGATCGTGTTCGTGTGTGTTTGCTTTAATTTCTTTTCCTTAAGTTTGGAAAAGAAATGTGTACGTGTATTTATTTAAAGATATAGAATTGTTTATCTATAGTTCGAACCCCAGTCGCGCTAGTACGTCAGTCTAAGTATAGTGATAAAGGTATAACCCCTTATACTTCTAGATAAGCGTTAAATAGTTCCACTACTTTTCTTCTGTAAGAATGCGTTGACATTAAATAAACCACAAAGGTTGATATGCCCACTATACAAACCGAATCTACGAGAGTGGTAGTCACATTTTAGGTCACATCTATGGGTTCAATAGAAAATTAAGTTTTTTTTTTTATGAAGTACAGAATTATTGAATATTGGAAGCGCGGTGGCGTAATGGTATGAGTCGTAGGAAATGGACTCGTCGACCCGAGTTCAAATCTAAACGAAGCTACAGTTCACATAGCCCTAATACCCTTGGGAAAGATATGAATCTAATACTATACCTCCAGCTATGGGTAAAAATAGTAGAGACGGACTGGGTTCTCTTACCTTGATTAGGCAACACGACTAGGAGAAGGAAAAACTGAATTCAAACCTGTTTAAAATTCCGCTTGGGGTGTTCACTTACTAGAATAGGCTCAGTTCCGAATTAGTGATCTATTAAAGAAATGTCATCAGAATGGATAAAACAAAACATATTAACTGCCAATTTAGCGACAACAGATAACCTGGATTTCTACTAGCATTGGAAAATTTTTATTATAAAATGCATTGGAAACGATTTTTACTATGAAAATGCATTGGAAATGATTTTTACTATTAAAAATGCATTGGAAATGATTTTTACTATAAAAATGCATTGGAAATGAGTTTTTACTATAAAAATGCATTAGAAAATTATTTTTACTATTAAAATTTTTTAGAAATGATTTTACTATAAAAATGCATAGAAATGATTTTACTATTAAAATGCATTGGAAATGATTTTTACTATAAAAAATGCATTAGAAATGATTTTTACTATAAAAATGCAATATGAAATTATTTTTACCTATTAAAATTCCATTAGAATGATTTTTAACTATAAAAAATGCATTAGAAATGATTTTTTACTATAAAAATGCAATATGAAATTATTTTTACTATAAAATTCATTAGAAATGATTTTTACTATAAAAATGCATTGGAAAATGATTTCTACTATAAAAATTCATTAGAAATGATTTTTACTATAAAATGCGTCGGACAATGATTTTTACTATAAAAATGCATTGGAAATATTTTACTATAAAAATTCATTAGAAATGATTTCTACTAAAAAAATGCATTTGAAATGATTTCTAACTAAAAAATTCATTAAAATGATTTCTATTATAAAAAATGCATTGGAAATGATTTTACAATAAAATGTTATTAAGAATCATTTTAAGTATAAAATGCATTAGAAATGATTTTACTATAAAAATGCATTAGAAATGATTTTAACTATTTACGGTATTTATGCCAAAAGCTATCCTTAAAAAGAACAATTGTTGTAATTTTTAACTCATATTTTGGACGATGAAGGATTCATAACTTTTTACAAAGGGTATTCAGTCCGGAAATGAACACACTAGCAACAAGTGGAGTTTGAAGTCTCTCACCACGATGCCGGAGTCAACCAAATTAGCTACGGTGTTAAATAGTAAAAAAAGTAAAGTTGTCGGGGCAGCCTAAAAAACCGTATCAGCCAGTCCTAGTTTTCGTGTTTTATTTTGAAATAGAAATCGCAAGATATTACGACTTATAGGCTAGTTCTTAAATGGTTCAGCTTGAAAGAACACAGTGACTTTCTTTAACAGAACTCTTCCATTGTTTGTTCCCATTCGCACTTGTTAATGAATGACTTATCACATTTCTACATCATACTGATCTTAGTGCAAAATACGACAGTCAGGTTTTCGTGTAGACACATACACAGTTTGGTTATTTTCTAGTTGAAGTAAACAATATTACAGGGTGACCAGGAAAAACAGAACCCTAATTATTTATTTATTTTCCATTAAACTAACCCTAATCCCCTAAACAACATGAACACTAACCTTGTTGAAACTTAAACTTAAAAAAAAATTAAAATTAAAATTAACAGTTTTATTACAAAATTGGTGGGTTCTGTTTTTCTGGGTCACCTAACCCTAACCCTTGTTGAACTTAAACTTAAAAAATTGAAATTAAAATTAAGTTTTATCACAAAAATTGTTGGTTCGTTTTTTTCTGGTCATCCTAACCCTAACCCTTGTTGAATTTAAACTTAAAAAAGATTAAAATTAAAATTAACAGTTTTTATTAAAACAATTGTGGTTCTGTTTTTCTGGGTATCCTAAACCTAAGCCTTGTTGAATTTAAACTTAAAAAAGATTAAAATTAAAATTAACAAGTTTTATTACAAAATAGGTGGGTTCTGTTTTTTCTGTGTCACACTGTAATATTATGTTAACTCACATAGGGGGGGGTAGAATTAGGATTATGGTTAGGGTTAGGGTGGGATTTATGGTTAGTTTAATGGGAAAATAGATAAATATTTGGGGTTCTGTTTTTTCTGGGTCACTTGTAATATTATGTTACTTAACTAGGAAATAACCCCACGTTTTATGATATTTTCGCTATTACATTTTAAACAGAGTCCAAAAAATTTGAGAATATCAACTTAATTTTTTTCTTTTTTTCTGATTTTAATCAAAAGTTGACCAACTTTTGTATACCCCTCTCTCTCTCTCTCTCTCTCTCTCTCTCTATATATATATATATATATATATATATATATATTTATATATATATGTTATAGTTAATATATATAATATAGTATATATATATATATATATATATATATATATATACAACATAGATATATAGATAATATATTTACACATAAGTATATATATGAGTATTATATATTATATATAATATTATATATTATATCATATATATTATATTATATAAGTATATATATGATATATATATACACACATGTATATATACACAACCACAACATCACACACATATATATATATAGTATATAAGTATTATATTATAAGACATGAGTATATATATATGAGTTATATATGTGTTACTGTATGAGTATTGCTTACAGGTGGGTACGAGTTCGATCGTTGAAGCGCACAGTTTATCCAGGGTATAAGACTGAGAAAAAAACAAATACAAGTGCTCATACAATGTAGAGCAAAATTTTTTTCTAAATTATGGATAGAAGTAACCTAACTCGAGTTTTGATCTTGATTCCTCAGGGTTACATCGCGTTGAAATTTAAATCGAGTTTTTCGATTCATCTCGAGTTTGGTACATTATGCCCGTTGGATGGCATTGGAATGTATCTTCTATCCATTATATATGATATAGTATATTATAATATTATATATATAATAAATTTTTAATATTAATTTAGTATAATATATATATTTATATATATTATTTATCTATATATATAATATATATTATATTTTATATTATAATATCATATATAAATAATCATATTTTTTATAAACACAACATAAGTCACCATCCTTGCCTATACCTACGGTCCATTTGTAAGTTCAGTTATGTGTTCAAGAAATTCTGTTTGCAAGTTATAACTTATTGTAACTAGTTATTTATAAACAAGGAAGTTCAGAGATAAATCATAACATGAAAATTGTTTCTAACTACCATTCATGTAATACATTCATGAAGTTAATTGTTTGTTTATTTTGTTGGAGATTTTTACGGTATGTCAACACCTTGTGGGACTATTTTATGCGAATAACATTTTGTTTTTATTATTTGTTCTTGATGTGTATTGAAATCAAATTTTAAAACACATTTCTAAAACTATCATTTTCTATTGACCCATAGATGGGACCCTAAACAGGTACTACCACTCCGGTCAGAGGGACAAGGAGCAATGGTGAATGAAGGGGTGTCACATTCCCAAACCTCAGAATGGAACCTCACCATCAGAATAGAGTTTAAAGTTATTCCTATTACAGAAGAACCCTCAGTCACTGCCTCTAGCACACATAAGATTAAAAAGGTGGGGCTTGACATAAGGGCAACAAGAGTTGGGGCAATCATATGGGAACTAACAGGTAATAGTAACAATAGGTAGAATTCTCTAGCCAAATAAGAATTACGGTTTATAAGTTCCCAAATTCATCGCATTGTCCCAATTGGACACATGGCGCAGTGGATTAGCAGTTAGGTAAACAGTTTAAGTGACAGTTTATCTCTTGTACCGAGTTCAAACCCTGAGTGAAAGCAGTTAGAAAATAATAATTAGCAAACTCCTAGAACAAGGATACCCCCCCCGTGGGATAATAAAGGGTTAGCTTCAAAGTTCCGTGAATGGCTCCACGCAGAATTCACGACGAAGTTCCGATGACATAGAAGAAGTTCCAGAGTCGAGAAGGTTCCCCGAGTCCGAAAAAGAAATACCTGAAGAGGCCGGAGGGTATAGTAAACGATGTGTACAAATAACAATAAAGATGAGGAGCAATATCGCAATAACGCAGATAATACTAAGCAATGGAACCGAAATTTTTATTCAAAATTGAACTTACAAAGGATATGCGATCGCACATTTTTATTTTAATTGACTTAGAAGGATATGCGACACCATTATTTATTTATATTGGACTTAGAAAAGGATATGGCGACAACACATTTTTATTTTACATTGGACTAGAAAGGCATATGGCGACGCAACAAACAATAAACAAAACGATAGATGAATCACTGAAAAGTCTCAATTTCTAACGATTTTAATCATATTATTTGATTATTACGAAACATTAATTACCAGATGAAGAAAGAATGATAATGAGACCTTTCACGGCTCACAGGTCTGCAAAGAAAGTAGTTGTACTCTTTTTTGAGGCCGATTCAGGAGTCCGTATTGAATACTCAGAATCTGCAACGCTTGTTAAACACTGAAATTGCTTCAGCGGGTGTTCTCAATAGAAGGGTCAATCAGTGCCGACACGACCTAACATTTCTTGTAGTCATACATAGTTACATTTCATAGGCAATTTTTTAATTCTTTCTTTTGTTCTTTTGTTTTGTTGTTTTTTTGTTTTTTTTGGGGGGGGGCTTTTTGGTAAATTCCTAGATTCCAGTGAAACACAACTTCACAGATATAGTATAAATATGTGATGTGTATTTTCTGTTTCAGTTTGATGGTAGAGAACCGATAAAGAGAGTGTCATAGTCGAATCTTATAACTTTCTTGCAGGTGGTCAGACAACAATTACAATGCCTCAACTACCTCTGTAGCTACTTCAATGGCGTGGACGTGCCGAGAATCCTGCGTATGATGTTCGCCGCTGCTGGCGTAATATATGGACAAGAGGTTCGAAATTCCTGAAATGGGAACCGTTCAGATAGGAAAATATACTGGTTTCTTTATTTTGCCAGTATGCAGTATAGGTCGCAGATTTGATTATTTTTATCAAGCTTAAGTAAGTTCGAGATGTATTATAATTGTAGGCACTGGCAAGAAATCAGCTTCGCTACGAGTTTTTAAAAGCGAATTAAAATATAATTAATTCTATTATTTAAGGTCAAATTTTGTCTAAATCGATAAGTAGTACATAATGACCATCATTAAAAAAAGAAAAAAATTCATTACATATGCAGTTTATTTTTAATACATTTAAAGGGAATTTGTTTTTGGTGCATTTCGAGCACGATCCCGCTCTTCTTTCCTCTTTTTCATGGTTTTTAAGGCTGCTTGTTTGCAATTTTAATGTAACATTCGCGATTGCACAAAAAAAAAAAATTACCAAAAGTCGTATTATCCGTTTTTTTTTAATAAATTTTCAGTATTGAATTAAAATTATGAATTTATAATGCATTAGTATTTTATTTTAAAACTTTAATATAGGTCGCAGATTTTAGTTTTTTTATAAGCTTAAGTAAGTTCGAGATGTTGAATATATATGTATATTATATAATATATATATTCCTATTTCGTTAAACTGGTGCAGACATTTTTGTGTCTGCAAATTTTTCTCTCATAGCTTTTAAGTTGCGATAGATGTAATGATTCAAGGATGGAATTGGCTGATGTATTTGCCATAGCTTATCTGCTCCGAGTACGTTCTGCCCGCCGTCAACGGCCTCTTCAGAGGGAATATATTGTGTGTGCGGCGCACCACACACACACACACAACAAACACACACCACAATATATATATAATATATATATATATATAATATATATATATATTAATATATATGATAAGCAATGATCATATATATATATATATATATATTATATATATTAATATTTTTTTTTGAATGTTTGAGATGAGGCTTGAAGATTAATTTATTATCTAGTATTATCTGCGTTATTCGGACTATTGTCCCCATCTTCATTGTTCATTTTGTACAACGTTTCGGCCGATATGCCCGTCGCGGCCTTCTTCAGGTATTTCTGTCGGACTCGGGAACCTCTTTTCTGAAACTTCGGGAATTTCTTGTCGTATTCGGGAGCCATGCACGGAACTTTGAACCTAACCCTTTATTTACTAAGTGACAGTTATCTCTGGTTCCCGGGGTTCATCCTGAGTGAAAGCAGTTAGAAAAATATATTAATTAGCATAACTCCTACCCCAGCTATGGTTAGCGGAATGAGGAATAGGATCATCCGTGGACTAATAATGGGTTAGGTTCAAAATTTCGTGATAGCCTCCCGATTACGACAAGAAGGTCTCCGGAGTTCGAAAAGAAGGTTCCCGAGTCCGAAAAGAAGTGTTCCTGAATCCGAGAAGGTTCCCGAGTCCGACAAGAAATACTGAAGAACGGCCGGAGGGTATATCAGCCGAAACGTTATACAAATATCAATGAAGATGGGGACAATAGTCCGAATAACACTAATAATAATAATAATAATAATAATAATAATATATATATATAATAATATATATATAATATATTATATATATATATATATATCAATAAAGGAGGAAGAACTCAACACCTGTATTCCATAATCAAATTTATTTGACCAAAATTGGGGCCATATAAATCTAAGTTGATTTTAAACCGGCTCCCAAATTTTTCGGTCTCATCAGATGGGTCTCAATTCACTTATGGACAAGCATATCACAAAAACCCCCAAAGAGCTGAATATATATAAATTCAAACAATTCAACTCTTTGGGGGGTTTGTGATGTTCTTGTCCATAAGTGAATTGAGACCCATCTGATGAGATGAAAATTTGGGAGGCCGGTTTAAATCAACTTGGATTTATATGGGCCCCAATTTTGGTCGAAATAAATTTATTATGGATTACGGTGTTTGAGTTCTTCTTCCTTTATTGATAAATATTGCTCTGTATATAATCTAAAAGGTTATTATACATTGAGCTCTCTTCAGTGATTAAAGATTCGCTGTATTATACATACTGGATCATCAATATTAGTACAGTGGATCTTAGAAATCACAATATAGAATATCCCTTACTAACCAAGTTTTGGATAAATCTCATATATATACATATATATATTATATATATATACATAGCCTGATGATTGCTATTTAGCATGAAACCGTGGTCGCTGTTTAATAATGAACATTGAATCTGTGAAAATATTGTAAATAAATAAATATTAGCTCTTACAATTGTGGATTGAGCACTGGTATTTTCTTTGTTTCATCGCAAAAAAAATTTTTGTTTTTACATATACCTAATATATATATATATATATATATATATATATATATATATATATAAGATTTTTGGATGTTTGTTTATT
>CM042175.1:6899114-6921614 GCA_023376005.1 Doryteuthis pealeii
AAAAAAATAACTGGTAAGTTTATTCTTTACTTCCTATTTTAACTAAATACTTACATTAGAAAAAATAGCAATGAAAGACGAGAGTGATGGAAGAGTAAGTTTCAGTTGTTCTATGTTTCAAATCTTTTGATCTGCATTCTTATTTAGTTTCATTAGCCTTTTTAATTTAATATGATATTTCATTACATTAAAATTTAAATACTTGCATTCTGTTTTAAATCTTTTTATCTGTGTTCTTATTTAGTTTCATTAGCCTTTCTAAGTTAATCTAATATTTTATTACATTAAAACTTAAATACTTGCACTCTGTTTCAAATCTTTTTATTTGCATTCTTATTTAGTTTCATTAGTCTTTCTAATTTAATATAATATTTTATTACATTAAAACTTAAATACTTGCACTCTGTTTCAAATCTTTTTATCTGTGTTCTTATTTAGTTTCATTAGCCTTTCTAATTTTATATAATATCTTATTACATTCAAACTTAAATACTTGCACCCGGAGGGTGCATATATTTTCTAATAATAATAATAATAATAATAATAATAAGAAGAAGAAGAAGAAGAAGAAGAAGAGAGATCATTAGTAGAAAAACACTTTTTTCACATTCTATGGGACTCTTTATCGAAGCATTGAATTAATTATCATATCAAATATTGAAATGGATAATACAATATCTTATCTTTGTAAAGTTGTTTGGAGAAGTAAAAATTTGTAAAGTTATATTGAGAAGTAATTCGAATTTTTCTGTTGAATCTTGTCTATCCAATTTCCGTTGCAATTAGCGACATTGTAACCTTATGAATTTAAGATAATCGCGGTCAACTGAAATATTTTTGAATACATTTTTACAGTTGTAAAAATTTTAAAAAATATTTAAAAAATAATTTTAAAAAAGAAAGATTATTTATTATAGAAATGTATGGATTATTTATTTAGACTTAGATTGGTTAATGATTTAAGAAAGATATATTTTAGATTTGAATAAATTAAATAGAATAAAATAAAATGTTTAGATTACAAATAGTTCACTTTTATTTTTCTTAAGTTTATATTTAAAAAAAATAAAAATTCAAGTCTATCTAGAATTATTGATGAATTGGTATTTATACAGTCAGGAAACTCCAGTCGTTATTTTATTCTATTATCTTATTTTATATATATATATATATATATATATATATATATATTCTTATTATAATGGAGATTGTGGGTTTGTCTGTCTGTAACCGAAACTATATCACTATACAAGTCATAATTCCTTTAGTTATTTACATCATATTCTCCGTGATTTTATTCTTATTTAAACCTCAATTATTAATAAAATTGTTTTACATTACTTACACTGTTGACCATATCTATATACTAATAACATGCAATTGTATTTATATATACAACAAAATAGAGGTTTACAGTATGAATGGGAAGGCTAATTTGCATATTGATCTTAAAAAATTGATTTTAATAAATATATGCTTAGTATTATTGATTTCTAATTGTTTGGTTTTATCTTATTGAATATGAGCAAAAATCTCTTCAATAAATCTTAAAAGAATTCCCTTAACAAGAAGAAATAACTAATATTACTCTTTACTTCCTATTTTAACTAAACAGTTTAATTAGGAAAATTTACCAATGAAAGACGGGAGTAACGGAAAATGATGGAAGAGTTAGTTTCAAAGTTGTTCTATTTTTCAATCATACCAAAATCTTTTTATCTACATTCTTATTCAGTTTCATTAGCCTTTCTAATTTAATATGATACTTTATTATAAAATTTAACTAAAATACTTGCACCCGGAGGGTGCATATATTTGATAGTATATATAATTTAAGGTGGTGTGGACTGATTACTGCCCTGAAAATCGTATTAGCGAGAAACCTTCCGTAACACAAGTTATATATACATATATATATATAATATATTTTTGAAGGCGTAATAATGCACATGTATGTTTAAAAAACATATTTATTTCTTTTTTTTTTCTTTTTTTTTTCCTTTTATAAGTCCTAAATATTTTCAGGCCAATACCCATCATCAGAGGATTGAAAGATTTTTTATTAATTTTCATCTGTATTTGATAAATTCAACTGTGTTGTTGATCCGTTGAATGTTTAATCGTAAGTGTGAAATTTTTTTTTTTTTTCCGGCGAAGATGTAGTTACGCTCGGCAAACTCCGTAAAAAATCCGTGCGGCGATCGTGTTTCGCGGGATGTTTTGAAAATTATTTCATATATAAATTTTTTTCTTTTATATTTTTTTTTATAATACTATAAAATAATGAGGCCCTGCTCAGGGATATTGAAATAAAGATTTTATAGATCATTATTTTATAGTGAGTTCGAAGCATTAATTAAAATGTAATAATATATTTTTGAAGGCGTAATAATGCACATGTATGTTTAAAAAACATATTTATTTCTTTTTTTTTTTTTTTTTCCTTTTATAAGTCCTAAATATTTTCAGGCCAATGTCCATCATCAGAGGATTGAAAGATTTTTTTATAATTTTCATCTGTATTTGATAAATTCAACTGTGTTGTTGATCCGTTGAATGTTTAATCGTAAGTGTTTTCAAAACATCCCGCGAAACACGATCGCCGCACGGATTTTTTTACGGAGTTTGCCGAGCGTAACTACATCTTCATCGGAAAAAAAAAAAAATTTCACACTTACGGAGTAAAAAATTCAATGTCAGCGAGTTTGTACCCTAAGTAAGTAAAATCATCAAATTCATTAAAAAATAAAACAATTTGAAATGTAAACTTTAAATATGTATTAAAATAAAACAAACTATATATAGATATATAATACCAGTCATGTATTTATTAAAACTTGTTTGAAAAAACAATGAGGACTTTCTAATGTTGCATGTTCAAATTTTGAGTGTATTTATTCTATGTTATGATGATTTGGGGTAATGCGATGTAAGCAGTGATGTAATTTTTGTTTCAGACAAAAACCGGAAGCGAATCTCCATTATTAATTATTCCTATTTATTCAGCATTTTAACAGTATTATTATTTGTCGTTTACCAGAATTATTTGCAATGGAGGTACATGAACACCTGTAGCAGAGTGCTTCCCTTCCTGGAGAGGTCACTGAGCTTGCGCAATGGTGGAAATCAATTCTTCATGGGAGATCAGGTAAGGGTATTTACCGCTCATCACACCTATGACACAAGGTCGTTTTTAATGTGGGACCACCCACAATCCGAAACTCTTGGGATGGTAGTTGCAAAAATGCGTTGATTTTATCGGTACCCCTCCTCAAGGGGGCGCCTCAGGCACTACTCCTTTAAATCCACCCCTTCCCGTTTAAATCAAAGGGGCAGGTATTGTCTGGGGGACGGCCCCCCTGGGATCAACGCTGTTTAATTACTTAACCGGTCCAGGGCCGAAGTCACCGGACACAGGCCCCCCGAAAGGCCAGGTAAGTACGAGTGGAAATTGATGCATGCTGCTCAAATTATAATTAATGTGTTGTGAATTCGATCCTCACTGTGTGAGCCCTACGTTCTAGTCGCTGGGGTTGTAGAACTACCAACTGCACCTCTGCAAAGGGTTACCTCCCTCGAATGGGATCACCTGTTTGCCGTGGGTGGTAACCCGTGATGCCCAAGGACAGAATCATGATGACTGAGCACTTAATGACATGCAACACTCCAATTTGGCCCTTACTTAGGCTGTTGACATCAAGCCCTAGCACCTATATGCTTGGCCTAACCCTATTATCCTTATGGCAACCCCCAACACTTTTTATCATATCGGTTGTTTGTTAGGGGTTAGGGTTAGGGGTTTTATAATCTATGGGTTTAATAGGACAAATGAATGTTTAAAAAAGTAAACCATATGACCATTAGGCACCCCTTTTTCATCTCGATTAAGAAAAAACAATCAAGATCAAAAAAGGGGTACCTAAAGATCATATGGTCCAAAAAAGTTAGTATGAAAAAGAATGAAGACCATCAAGAATGAATAAAACAAAATGTCTTCAGCATAAAATAACCCAACCAGTGTTGACATGCCGTAAAACCTAACCAATTGCACATTTTGGTAAAAGTTCGGTTGAGTGGTTAACCCTTCATTAAATGAACTCAGCGAGCAGAGTTCGAATCTTAGACAAGGTTGCTTCCCTTTCACTTTACACTAATGTCTTTGTGAGAGGCTGGAATACTTTTATTCTCCCCCCAGCTATGGGTAAATAAAAGTGCAGACTGTACTCTTTAGATTTGGTAAAGCAAATGAAGAATTACACACTGCAGTCAATTAAAAAGAAATTAATTCAATTTCGGCATAAAAACATCCATAATAGTTTGAATATGCCGTTGAATTTACAGCCTCTAACGTAGAGTTTTTCAACCTTTTTCAACTCACAACACAGTGAGCTGTGATCGAGGTACACCATCTGTATATAATGGAATAAAAGATATAAATTTTCACTAAGAAATTACTTAAGTAGAAATAAAAGTTTCTAAGACAATGTTTTTCAACCCATGTACAAAAACTTTAAAATAATAAAACAAAAAAATATATTAAAGTAAAATATCTAAATGTTAAAGTAGAATAAAAAAATATCAAATAGAGTAAAAATGTAAATTTTCACAAAAAATTAATCCTTTAAAAGTAAAAATACCTGGTTCTAAGACAGAGTTGAAAAAAAAGAATTAATTAAAACAAAAAAATATTAAATTAAAACAAAAATATTAAAGTAATAGAATAAAAATATAAGAGGATGATCAACTGTTCTCAACACTCATGGCACACCCATGGAAGCTTTCACGGTACACTAGTGTGCCGTGGGCACACCGGCTGGAAAAACCTGCTCTAACCTAACAAAACATTATAGAAACTGACACAAAAAACACTCCCCAGACAGAAAAAAAGATTATTTATTTCAAAGATATTGCCTGAGGCGGTTGGGGAAAAAAGTAAATAAATAAAATAAAACATTTAATATTTCTTAAAAATAAGATAAATAAAATAAAATATTTAATATCTAAAAAAACATTAATAAATAAAATAAAACATTTAATATTTCTAAAAAAAATAAATGAATAAAAATAAAATATCTAATATTGCGAAAAAATAAAATAAATAAATAAAACATTTAATATTTCTAAAAAAAAAAAAAAATAAATAAAACATTTAATATTTCTAAAAAAATATATAAATAAATTGAAACATTTAATATTTCTAAGAAAATAAGTAAATAAAATAAAACATTTAATATTTCTTAAAAATAATATAAATAAAATGAAATATTTAATATCTAAAAAAAAATTAATAAATAAAATAAAACATTTAATATTTCTAAAAAATTAAATAATAAAATAAAACATTTAATATTTCTAACAAAATTAAATAAATAAAATAAAACATTTAATATTTTTAAAAAATTAAATAAATAAAATAAAACATTTAATATTTCTAAAAAATTAAATAAATAAAATAAAACATTTAATATTTCGAAAAAATAATATAAATAAAATAAAACATTTAATATTTCTTAAAAATAAGATAAATAAAATAAAATATTTAATATCTAAATAAAAATTAATAAATAAAATAAAACATTTAATATTTCTAAAAAATTAAATAATAAAATAAAACATTTAATATTTCTAACAATATTAAATAAATAAAATAAAACATTTAATATTTTAAAAAGATTAAATAAATAAAATAAAACATTTAATATTTCGAAAAAATTAAATGAATAAAATAAAACATTTAATATTTCTAAAAAAATTAAATAAATAAATAAAACATTTAATATTTCTTAAAAATAAGATAAATAAAATAAAATATTTAATATCTAAAAAAAAAAAATAAATAAAATAAAACATTTAATATTTCTAAAAAATTAAATAAATAAAATAAAACATTTAATATTTCTAAAAAAATTAAATAAATAAAATAAAATATTTAATATTTCTAAAAAATTAAAATAAATAAAATAAAACATTTAATATTCTAAAAAATTAAATAAATAAAATAAAAAAAATTAAATAAATAAAATAAAATATTTAATATTTCTAAAAAATTAAATAAATAAAATAAAACATTTAATATTTCTAAAAAATTAAATAAATAAAATAAAACATTTAATATTTCTAAAAAAATTAAATAAATAAAATAAAATATTTAATATTTCTAAAAAATTAAATAATAAAATAAACATTTAATATTTCTAAAAATTAAATAAATAAAATAAAACATTTAATATTTCTAAAAAATTAAATAAATAAAATAAAATATTTAATATTTCTAAAAAATTAAATAAATAAAATAAAACATTTAATATTTCTAAAAAATTAAATAAATAAAATAAAACATTTAATATTTCTAAAAAATTAAATAAATAAAATAAAACATTTAATATTTCTTAAAAATTAAATAAATAAAATAAAATATTTAATATTTCTAAAAAATTAAATAAACAAAATAAAACATTTAATATTTCTAAAAAATTAAATAAATAAAATAAAACATTTGATATTTCTAAAAAATTAAATAAATAAAATAAAACATTTAATATTTCTAAAAAATTAAATAAATAAAATAAAACATTTAATATTTCGAAAAAATTAAATAAATAAAATAAAACATTTAATATTTCTAAAAAATTAAATAAATAAAATAAAATATTTAATATTTCTAAAAAATTAAATAAATAAAATAAAACATTTAATATTTCTAAAAAATTAAATAAATAAAATAACATTTAATATTCTAAAAAATTAACTAAATAAAATAAAACATTTAATATTCTAAAAACATTAAATAAATAAAATAAAACATTTAATATTTCGAAAATTAAATAAATAAAATAAAACATTTAATATTTCGAAAAAATTAAATAAATAAAATAAAACATTTAATATTTTAAAAAATTAAATAAATAAAATAAACATTTAATATTTCGAAAAAATTAAATAAATAAAATAAAAACATTTAATATTCGAAAAAATTAAATAAATAAAATAAAACATTTAATATTTCGAAAAAATTAAATAAATAAAATAAAACATTTAATATTTCGAAAAAATTAAATAAATAAAATAAAAACATTTAATATTTCTAAATAAATAAAATAAATAAATAAAACATTTAATATTTCTTAAAAATAAGATAAATAGAATAAAATATTTAATATCTAAAAAAATGATTAATAATAAAAAAAAAGATTTTTAAAAAAAAATAAATAAATAAAATTAAACATTACTAAAAAAATATAAATAAAAAATTTAATAAAAAAATTAAAATAAAAAAATAAATAAAACATTTAATAAAATTTAATAAAAAATATAAAATAAAAATTAAAAAAAATAATAAAAAAAAAACATTTAATATTAAAAAAAAATAAAAATAATATATTAAAAAATAAATTTATTTAATATTTCAAAAAAGTTAATACTTACTTGAAAAGCAATATTCACTCCACTCCAGTGAGATTTTTGTTTTTTTTTATTTTTTTTTAAATAAATTTTTACAAAATTATTTCAAAATCAGACGAATGATTTAATCTTAGGGAAAAAAAAAATATTTTTAATAATTAAAAATCTTATTTTAGTTTTATGTTCATCATTGCCAAATTTAGTCGAATAGAGTTATCTCCCTTTAATTACCTTCTGATTTATTCTGTTTTCTGTTACCCGCCTTCTACCTGGGACATTGTCATCTTGGTATCATTATGATATGTGGCCTACCTTTTGAATGTGGCCTACGAAATCATGTCTCTCTTATAGTATGTGGCCTACCATAAAAAGCATATTATAAGGTTATGATGATAACTGCTAACCCTAACGCTATTTCAGAATTTTAGTATATTTTAGAATTAAATAGATCTCTGATTCATGTAAAATATGGATAAATTATTTTTTTAATTATTCTTAATTACTTTATACAGCTTATGACTGAATTGCTTTTCTTGGAATTGAATATATGTGAAAAATAATTTGTTTCAATAAATTGCCTACTACTTATATCTATAAATATATTCTTACAAACCCTAACCCTTTTTCAGAATTTTAGAATATTTTAGAATTAAATAGATCTCTGATTCATGTAAATTATGGATAAATTCTTTTTTTAATTATTGTTAATTACTATATACAGCTTATGACTGAATTGAATTTCTTGAAATTGAATATATGTGAAAAATGATTAGTTTCAATAAATTGCCAAATACTTATAATAATATATAAATAATTATTCTATAAATATACTCTTACTAGCCGTAACCCTATTTCAGAATTTTAGAATATTTTAAAATTAAATAGATATCTGATTCATGTAAATTATGGATAAATTCATTTTAAGGGGCCGGGATAGCTCAGTCGGTAAAGCGTTCGGCTAGAAACCACAAGGTTCCTAGTTCGATACCGGCCCTCGCCAACTCAGCGTATGAGTAGCACTGGTATCTGTGCGGTCAAGTAAGGAGCTGATGGTAGGTGTGGCGCTCCACCTCGGACGCCAAAACAATCTCCTTGGTCTAGCGCTAGTCAAAAGGGTATAGACTCCCTCGCTGACTAGCTGATACCGACTTTAGGCGGCCCCGACGACTTTACTTTTACTTTTTACTATATACAGCTTATGACTGAATTGCATTTCTTCAAATTGAATATATGTGAAAAATAATTAGTTTCAATAAATTGCCTACTACTTATATCTATAAATATACTCTTACTGAAGTAGGACACATTCAAACCTGATAGGCCACATGCAATAATGACAATGTAATCTTAATAATTTGGGGGAAAATAGATATCTTGCCACTGTTGCAAAGATAGCTCCAATTAGATTGAATTTTAAAGGCTATTTCAATTGTATACTTTTAATAAGTTAAATATTAATAATAGTAATTTTACAGAAAAATAGATTATGAAAAGTTGCCCCCCCCCCCCCAAAAAAAAAAAAAAAATTCGAGAGTTAAAATTGAACTAACTCGACCAATTTTTGGAACTGGAAGCTCAAATTTTGGGATTGTGTAACTTTAACATAGTCCACACCTGTACAAAATTTCAGAAAGATTGAAGGGGGTGGGCGATAACTTTACTTTTTTCTGGGTGATTTGACATAGAATAACCCCGTTCGGTTTGTACACGATATGCATTGCATTTACCCATTCTGTCGGTTGAATTATTTAAAAAAAATAATTCCTTCTTTTTCCATTCTGTCAAGTTCCATTTTTCCTTCGTTGTAGATGGCGAACAGAATTTTCCTGTATGTGTCCGTAACGAATATTTTGTGTCTTGTGCGAGTTTTATGTGTACTCTGTAAAGTTGCTAAATCCTGCAAGATTTCTTGTATTGTAATTCCATTTATTCATTAAAGAAAAAGAATAAAATTGCCGAAGATAGTATTAGCAAAGGTATAATTTGTGAAAAGGTGGTAGGAATTTACTATGATCACCTAATTGATAAAAAGTTATGTAAAGATGATTAAGAATTGGGTTAAATATTAATTAGTCAAATTCGTGGCCTAATCGTTTCAGTTCGGAATTTCTCGCGTATCCCCGGTCCAATCTTAGGAATATTTATTTGGTTAGAAATAAAATTAAATAGTATTTATAGATATGTAATTTGTATGTGGTTTTATTGATTGAATCATTTTTTACAGCGAATTAAATAATAATAATAATAAACGAAAACATTTAACGATTAATGATAATTCAACTTTTTTTGTAATTATTAATACTTTCATTTTCTCACTCACTCACTGGCATTCCTATTTTTTTTTTTTGTTTAGTCTGGTCATGGACCGGGTACTTTTGCTAGTATATATATATGTGTGTGTGTACAGAACTACACATACACACATATCTATCTATCTACCTATCTATCTATCTCTCTCTATATATATTTATTTTAACAATGGAAAGGAGTAACCTACTCGAGTTTCATCGATTGATTCTTCAGGGTTACTTTAAATTAATCGAGTTTTCGATTAATCTTAGCTCTACTAAAATTAAGTCCCATTCCAACGGGCATGTTTATAACACCTAAGATTAATCGAAAACTCGATTAATTTAAAGTAACCCTGAAGAATCAATCGATGAAACTCGAGTAGGTTACTCCTTTCCATTGTTAAAATAAATTTATGCTCTACATTGTATTGAGCACTTTGTATTTGTTTTTTCTTAACCTTAACCTCTGGATATTGTACGCTTCCAACGATCGTACTTATACCCACCGGTAAGTTACTACTTATACATTTACATATATATATTATTATATATATATATATATATATATTATATGCACAGAGCTATATATATATATATATATATATATATATATATATATTGGTTTGTGGGTTGGTTTTGAAGGCTGTCACAATGCAAGTGTAAAGAAAAAAAGAAGGTAACTATGATGTTGTTTGTTAACCTGTCACTTTATTCTTAATATTTCGGGATGAAAACTCCCATCATCAGAAGAATAATCGAATTGATATGTGTCTGAGATTAACATTCCAGATATTGCTTGATTGTTTATGGGTGCGGGTGTGTAAGTTTACTGTCTATCAGGTGGCCTGTTATCCTGTTGTGTGTAGTGTATTTGTTTTTGCGTATGTGAAATAAAAAGAATAAAACATTTTTTCTGAGAACGATACATTTTGCGGACCTTCTTCTTTTTTTATAAAATATTACATCTTCTCCCTTTGGAACCAGAACAACATTTTATATATATATATATATATATTATATATATATATATATTAGGTGACCCCCCCACCAAAAAAAAACAGGCCTTGCTTTCCAGAAAAATGTATTGGGGGGGATCACCCTGTATATAACTGTAGGCACATAAATAGGCATTCATCCAGTTTATGTTAAATATCGTTTCTTGTGGGAAATATTGTTTCAGTTTTCGAATAAATCGGTCGCCGAGAATAATTTTTTGAACAAATAATGTTTCAGTACCGAGATTCTCTTGTATTTTTATATCTTTCTCTTTTTTTCATTTCTTCAATTCCAAACATATATATATATATATATAAATTGTTTTTATAGATGATGTGGTGTGATATGATGTGCTACTGCTGCCTAGAGAGCCCTTACATGGAGAACCAATCTATGTTCAACAAGTACCCCAAGTTGATTGCCCTGAGGACACGGGTCTCTTCCCACCCCAAGATTTGTGGATACCTGAAGAGCCGCTGCAATAGCATGTGGTAGAGATACCCCGGGAACAACGGACATTTTAGAGCGGGAAAATGTAATAAGGCAATAGCTAACCTTTTGATAATTGATATGAACTATTTTCGATTGATTCTTGTAAGAAAGTTGTTTGTTTAAATATTTTAAACAATAAAAGTTGAATTTGTATATTATCGATTCTTTTGGTTGTTACTGTGCCTAATATTGGGGGGAAGTCAAATCTTTTCGACAAAATGAGACACAAAAATCTCATTATAATGGAGATTGTGTGTTTTTCTGTCTGTAACCGAAACTATATTGTTACTCAAGTCACAATTCCCTTAATTATTTACGTCAAATTCTCCATGATTTCATTCTTTTAAACCTTCAGTTATTAATAAAAATTGTACTACATTATTAATACTGTTGAGCATATCTACGTACTAATAACATGCAATTGTATTTATATATAAACAACAAATAGCGGTTTACAGTTTGAACAGAAGGCTAATTTGCATATTGATATTTAAAATTTTATTTATAAATATGTGCTTGGTATTATTGATTTCTAATTGTTTGGTTTTATCTTAAGAAATATAAACACAAATCTCGTGGATAAATCTTAAAAGAAATTTATTTACAAGAAGAAATAACTGTAATATTATCCTTTACTTCCTATTTTAACTAAACTAGCAAATATATGCACCCTCCGGGTGCAAGTATTTAAGTTTTAATATAATAAAATATCATGTTAAATGAGAAAGGCTAATGAAACTGAATAAGAATTCAGATAAAAATATTTGGAACAGAGGGGGTATAATCGGAAAATAGAACAACTTTGAAACTAACTGTTCCACCATTTTTCCTTACTCCCGTCTTTCAGTGGTAAATTTCCCTAATTTAACTATTTAGTTAAAATAGGAAGTAAAGAATAATATTACAGTTATTTCTTATTGTTCAGGGATTTCTTTTAAGATGTATCCCCGAGATTTTTGCTCATATTCAATAAGATAAAACCAAACAATTAGAAATCAATAATACTAAGCATATATTTATTAAAATCAAATTTTTAAGATCAATATTCAAATTAGCCTTCCCATTCACACTGTAAACTGCTATGTTGTTGTATATATAAATACAATTGCATGTTATTAGTATGTAGATATGGTCAACAGTGTAAGTAATGTAAGACAATTTTATTAATAATTGAGGTTTAAATAGAAATAAAATCATGGAGAATATGATGTGAATAACTAAAGGAATTGTGACTTGTATAGTAATATAGTTTCGGTTACAGACAGACAAACCCACAATCTCCATTATAATAAGATAGTTAAATTAGGAAAATTTACCAATGAAAGAGGGGAGTAATGGAAAATGATGGAATAGTTAGTTTCAAAGTTGTTCTATTTTTCGATTATACCCCCTCTGTTGCAGATCTTTTTATCTGCATTCTTAGTCAGTTTCATTAGCCTTTCTAATTTAATATGATATTTTATTATATCAAAACTGAAATACTTGCACCCGGAGGGTGCATATATTTGCTAGTATTATTAAATACAGGAAATATTCACTAAGAATCAATACTCTTGTCACATCTATCTATCTATCTATCTATCTATCTATCTATCCCAGTCCGTTCTTATCTACGTTTCAATCTATCAATCTATTTATCTCAGTCTGTCTTTATCTATCTATCTATCTATCTATCTATCTATCCAAGTCTGTTTTTATCGACGTTTCTATCTATTAATCTATTTATCTCACTATGTCTTTATCTATCTATCTATCTATCTATCTATCTATCCCTGTCCGTTCTTATCTATCAATCTATTTATCTCAATGTCTTTTTCTATCTATCTATCTATCTATCTATCCCTGTCCGTTCTTATCTATCAATCTATTTATCTCAGTCTGTCTCTATCTATCTATCTATCTATCTATCTATCCCTGTCCGTTCTTATTTTATCAATCTATTTATCTAAGTCTGTCTTTATCTATCTATCTATCTATCTATCTATCCCTGTCCGTTCTTATCTATCAATCTATTTATCTCAATGTCTTTTTCTATCTATCTATCTATCTATCTATCTATCTATCTATCTATCCCTGTCCGTTCTTATCTATCAATCTATTTATCTCAATGTCTTTTTCTATCTATCTATCTATCTATCTATCTATCTATCTATCTATCCCTGTCCGTTCTTATCTATCAATCTATTTATCTCAATGTCTTTTTCTATCTATCTATCTATCTATCTATCAATCTATCTATCTATCCCTGTCCGTTCTTATCTATCAATCTATTTATCTCGATGTCTTTTTCTATCTATCTATCTATCTATCTATCTATCCCTGTCCGTTCTTATCTATCAATCTATTTATCTCAATCTCTTTTTCTATCTATCTATCTATCTATCTATCTATCCCAGTCCGTTCTTATCTACAGGTATTTGCCTCTCATCCCACTTAAGAGAGCGTGACAAAAGGACATTTTTATATGGGCCCACCCACAAGCCGAGGCTCATGGGTGGTAGAAGGAAAAAATTGCGTCGATCCCGTCGGTATTCCCCTCAATGGGGGCGCCTCAGGCGCTGGGCAATAAACCCAGCCCTGCCCCTTTAAATCAAGGGGGAAGGTATTGCCTGTGGGGAATAGCCCCCTGGGATCGACTATTAACTTGAATAGATCCAGGGCCGAAACCACTGGACCCCCACCACGAGGGGCAGGCTTATCTACGTTTCAATCTATCAATCTATTTATCTCAGTCTGTCTTTATATATCTATATATCTATATATCTATCTATCTATCCCTGTCGGTTCTTATCTATCAATCTATTTATCTCAGTCTTTATCTATCTATCTATCTACCTCAGTATCATAAAAAACTAAGTTGATACGTAATTTAAAGCAACTGAGGACAGCCCGATGTAGTCTGTAGGGACCATGTTTGTTTTGGTGTGTGTGTGGTTGAAGAAGATCCGAGTTTTGATTCCCACAATTTAAATGTATAAGACTACGGAAATGTAGTTTCCGTAGAAAACAAAAGAAGAAGATAAAATTATAAAAGAAACAACGTTATATACAAGATATTACAATTCATATAGTGATAGTCAATTGTTCTGTTAGCAATGTTGCCGACTGTATGTGTCTGTATATAGTTGTATTTGCTGAATGCGTAAATTTTGTTTATATTTGTACGATTGGATATGTCAATGTTGTAGCAGTTTTGATAAAACAATGTCTGTGATTGAAACTTGTGTCGTATTGAGTAGGAGAGAAAGAAAATATGAAACGAAAAAATAAACGGACCTGTTGAGTCGTATTTTATGTCTTCGGACAGCGTCCTCTCTCCATTGTGTCGAGTTGGGGAGAGCGTCCGCTCCCACTCTGTCGAGTTAGGAGCATCAGCTCCGACTCTGTCGAGTTGGGGAGAGCGTAAGCTCCAACTAAAGTTTTTCAGCTCTATGGGCCTTTTTATAATTTTCTTTTGTCATTGTCTACGTGATCATTAAGTTAAATTTAATATTGGAATTTTCAAATATCAGCTGTTTTCTATTGACGTAAATATCGGATGATTTTGTAACTTTCCGATGGCGTACATATTTTCAATGGAATTTAAAACATTGTTTCTATTGTTGCTAAAATATTTCTAAACTAATATTTATTCGATTATCTTTTGTTTACATAATTCTAAACTTAACTTATACAATTGTAAAATTACTTGTTTCAGAAAACTTAATTATTTTAATGTATCCAATTCCACGTGCACGTAAATAGGGGGCTAAATTCCCCATATCGTATTTGGTATAAAATAACCCAATAAGGGTTGACATGCCATAAAATCTAAAAAAAAAAGAAAAGAAAGTAGAAACTTGTAACTAAACGTAACTTATACAATTGTAAAATTACTTGTTTCAGAAAACTTAATTATTTTAATTTATTCAATTCCACATGCCGTAAAAATATAGGGGCCAAATCCCTATAAGTCAACAAAGCCCAGAAGAGAATTGAGCCCACTAGATCGATGAAAGAAAATGGCCGACGAGTTAGAATCAGTTGAGACTGTAAGCAGAATGTAACAAATAAGACCATTATCTCCTCATCTATTATCATATCTACGCTATCTATCTATATGTCTGTCTCTCTATATATTATATACAATCGAGTAAAGTGGTATATAACAATTAAAACAAAACTCATTATTTGATTCAGTTTAGTCTCTTACCTTTTGGGGGAGGGGGGTCACTACACTGCAGGGATACAGTCAGTATATTCTAAGCCCCACAAACAGTCATGGTTATAAGGGTATTTGCCTCATACACCACTTGTATGGGCTGGGCACAAGGCCTCGTTTTAACGTGGGCCCACCCACAAGCCAAAGCTCATGGGTGGGAAAGAACAAAAATTGCGTCGATCCCCTCGGCATTCCCCCTTAAGGGCGGCGCCTCAGGCGCTGGGCAATAAACACAGCCCTGCCCCCCAGGGGGCAGGTATTGCCTGGGGGAATGGACCCCTGGGATCGACGCTATTATTTATTACTTAACCTGATCCAGTGGCTGAAGTACACTGCCCCCCCCCCCCCGAGAGGGCGAGGTAAGACAGTCATGGTTATAAGGATTGATCTGAAAGTCATGCTGGAGTTGTTAAGGATACGTTCAGCTGATATGGGTTACGTGGTATGTAGGGGTGGGAGATAAAAGTACCATTGGTATATCAGTATAAGTTATAATAGGTATTCAAATAATTTAAAAAATAAGCTTTTACTCATTAACTGAATAAAATAAACTGTTCAATTAAAACCAATTCTGTTCCAATTAATGATACAAAGAAATGTTAATCTTTCTTCCTTCTTTTAGACAATAACATGGCTTCAAGAGTGATCACTTCTCCCTACATATTTATTTTTTTCCTTAACCATCTTAAATTCTGGATTTAAAAAGAAGAAAAAACGAAAAGAAAAAGAAAAAAAATGCTAATTCTTTAATAGTTTTTGAAATTAAGATTCATTTAGATAGCCATGCCCTCATTGATGAGGCAAGCATTATGCAAAAAGCAAACAAAGCAAATGGTTTCAAAATCTTTCTTTCTCAGATTTTTGTTTTCCAAGGATTACTTTTAAATTACAAAACATGCAAACTCATGATTATTTTATTTATTTATTTTTTACACAAGTTTAGAATCACGTAGATAACCAATTCCAACTACTGAGTGTGTGTGTATGTGTGTGTGTGTGTGTGAGAGAGAGTAAAAGTTGAGGAAGACAGTGAATAAAAACACAAAACAATTATTTTCAATCAAGATTTCACTTCTGTGGATTTACGAGGCTTCTTTTGTGTTTGTGTTTTTATTCATTGTGTTCCTCAATTTTTACTCACATTTTGTCAGATTTTTCAAAATCACATTTCCTCATTCACACACACACACACACGTGTGTGTGTGTGTGTGTGTGTGTGTGTGTGTGTGTGTGATGGTTGTTATAAAGAAATGAACTTAATAAGCTAAGTTCAAATTATGTTACGTGGATTTATATAAAACAAGACTATTACGGTCAAGTCACACCAAAAGCACCGGTTCCAGCAAGCTCATCTAATAATGGGGGGGGGGATCAGTTTATAACTAGGTTAATATAGAAAATTCCTTATTTCTTAAATAATGATTCCTAACAATAATTGGTCGGCCGCCTTCCGTTTACGAGAGACGATGAAGTAGTGTCAAAGTTTTTTTTTTCTTTTTCCGTCTTTGATCTACATAACCTGGGTGGGTTTAATTAAGCTTTTGCCCATGCAGCAAATCCCCCTCTCCACACTGCAACTGTGATCCAAAGGAAAGGTAAGGTACCAATGCGATTTGGCAACGGTAGTGTTGCAGGAATTGATGGATAGCACTGGATTTCAGCGTCACACCACCTTTAGGGACTCCAGCTCCTGATTTGTTTTCGGGGTTTATTCCCCTAGCCTTTCCTTTTCCTTGACTTAGGTGGGTTGCCGACCAAGGCTAAGGAGCCCCTTTTAACCCATTTGGGGAATTATGTGAGTAGTAAGTACCCCAGTCTTACAATTATCGGTGTTCCTGAGAAGTATATATAATAAAAGAGAGAGAGAGAGAGAGAGAGAGAGAGAGCATGTGTGTCTGTGTGAGAGCGTTTGTGTGCGTACATGAGTGTGTATAAGTGTGTATATGTGTGTGTGTAAGTGTAAGAGAGAGAGAGGGAGAGAGAGAGAGACGGGGGAGAGAAATATTGTACGCATCTGGGTATCAGTGTGAACGCGTTTTTTTGTGTAAAAGAGTGAAAGAGAGAGATTGAGAAAGAGAAAGAGGGAGAGAGGGAGAGAGAGAGGTGAGAGAGAGAGGTGAGAGAGAGAGAAGAAAGAAAGAACGAGAGAGAGAATGAGTGAGAGGTGAGGTGTGTGTGTGTATGTGTGTGTGAGAGGGAGAGAGAGGGGGAGAGAGAGAGGGTGAGAGAGGTGAGAGAGAGAGGTGAGAGAGAGAGAGAAAGAAAGAACCAGAGAGAGAATGAGTGAGAGGTGAGGTGTGTGTGTGTGTGTGTGTGTGTGTGTGTGTGTGTATGTGTGTGTGTGTGTGTGTGAGAGAGAGAGAGAGAGTTATATTTTGGATTTGTGTGTCAGATTAGCAATGGTATCATCAGGTCAGGGTTTTTTTTAGAGGCGTCGAGATGGTTCTAATGTTCGCTATATTTATTTAACAACGCTGGTATAACCAGACGTATACATGAATGGGCGTGTTTCACGCATACTGTGGTATACCCTTCTTACTTTACTTACTTCTATTCTTCTATTCTTCTTCTGACGTCTTTTCTATCTTACGGCTTCTTCTAACCTCTTCTAGCGTCTAGACTTCGTCTTGGGGACTTCGTGTCTGGTCTTCCATTGGGGATTTCTCTTTATCAGAAGCCCTGTGTTATTTGTAGTTTTCAGATAATAACACAAGGCTTCAATTTACTTAGATCACATTTTATTCTCGAAATCCCCCACCAGACTACCTGCGCAGATCGAGTCGGAGCGTGTATAACATGACTCACCACCGTCGTGGTTTCTCGCCGACTGACTAAAATCTATTTCAAATCTAAACCGGAATAGGGTCTCCTCCGCCGATTCTCACGATATCCACCGGAAAGGATCAGGATGAGGTCAAGCCTTGTCCCTCATCCTTCAAGGCCGTGGGCTGCAACTTATAGCAGCCATTTTGATTTCTACACTACTGTAAATAATTATTAACAATCTAATAATTATGTAACGATACATGAGCATATACGTGTGACAATAATGAAGTCAGTAATATAGTCATATCACACTGAAAGTATCGATTCCTGCTAGATCACTAAAGTTAAGTAGCGATGAGTCAGTTTCAATACTTAACTGGGTGACCATTTAAGCAACAGCTTGTACTGTAAACAAAGAGTTAGAACCATTAGAAACAGAATGTAGCAAGTAAGATCATCATCTTTCATCATCAATCATCAAATTTATTTATCTATCTATCTATCTATCTCAATCTGTTCGTATATATGTATGTATGTATGAATGCATTTATCTATTTATTTATATATCTCAATTGGTTCTTATGTATCTATCTCAATCGGTTTATATGTATGTATATATTTATCTATCTATCTATTTCAATTAGTTCCTATTTGTGTATCTATCTATGTATTTATCAATCTATCAATCATTGCAAATATATTCACCTAGAACATGAGTTTTATTTCAATTCAATCAACCTTCTAGTCTCTTTCTTCACCGACTATATACAAACAAGTAAGGGTGTATATAACAGGTCCTCTTTATGGCATCCGGTGTCTACATAGTGCTGAGCAAAAGAAAATCGTAATGAATAGATTGAGATAGATATATAGATTGATAGAGAGAGAGAGGGGGGTTGACGGAGAGAGAGAGAGAGAGAGAGAGAGACATGGACACACTGAGATATAAAAATAGATAGACAGATATGAACAGACTGATTTAGTTTGGTTTGCTTTATTTTGGTTTCTTGGTTTAATGGTATATCAACTTTCGTGGTTTATTTAATGCCAAACTATCCTTGTTCAATGACAGTTGTGGTCTTCTTCCTTGTCTAAAGTTCAACAAGGATCACAAGATTCCAAATAGATCTGTAGCTGCCGTCAAATACATAGACAAGAGATACGAATTCTCTGACAGGGATCGTTGCAGGAATGGTAAGGGAAATATTATTAAATCTTTGCTTAAATACTTAGCTTCTGTTTCTTCTAACTTGCTATTTTCCATCTTAGCTTGGGCTAGATCTGTTTATATCTGGGCTGGTTTGTGTTGGTGGACCCAGCTAGATTTTCTGCTATTCTGATATGATTTTAGACGTCTTGTGTTGTTATCTTGTTCTTAATTAACAACACAAGACATTTTTGTTTCGAGCTCATATTTAAAATCCCAGATCACAACCCAACGTGTGAGAATTCGGCTAATTGAACGGATCCTGACCATTCCGGTCCGTCCCCTTCAGCGGCCAGCCAAAATACTGACTTTTTAATCTCACTTCCCACGGCTTTTAATCCTTAGCTTTTGGGATCAGGATTGGGGTTCATACCTTTCTCAGGGGTATTAGTCTGTATTGAAGTCAGTTAGTCCACTGTTGGTTTGAATAACAACAACTAGCTAAGCACAACTGAAGCAGTGTCCAAGACAGATGGTATTTATAGAAATCAAGAATAGTCCATTCATGCATTTGGGTGATTCCATTCCCTGAGTTCTGATTGGCTGCTTGGTTTCTATGTTATTGTGGAGTTTTATAAATATCCTGTCAGATGGGATTGTATTGAGTTACAATCGCTTGTTGCCATGTCTTACCAATTCGACGGTAATTAGAACTTAGCTTGAGTATTTTTCAGTCTGGAAATCGAACTCGCTTACGAGGACGTCGTAATCCAGTACGTTAACCACTACACTACTAGGAATCTCTACCATAGAATGTTATATATATATATATATATATATATATATTATATATTATATTATATATATATATATTATATATATATATATATATAATATTATATATATATATATATATATTATATATATATATATATATATAATTATTACAGAGGTTTTAGGAAACATTTTGAACCTCTCGTGTTGGTAAACAAACGATTTACCCTACAACTTCTGTATAAACAGTTATATTTAATAAATACACCTCTTACATTCGTAATTGAGCACTTTATTTCCTTTAATTCAACTCTGAAAAATTACCAATATATATATATCTTATTATAATGGAGAGTGTGTTTTCTGTCTGTAACCGAAACTATATTCCTACTCAAGTCACAATTCTCTTAGTTATTGACATCATTCCCCATGATTTTATTTTTATCTAAACCTCAATTATTAATAAAATTGTCTTACATTATTAATACTGTTAACTATGTCTACATACTGACACATGCAATTGTATTTTATATACAACAAAATAGCGGTTTAGGTGTGAACGGGAAGGTTAATTTGCATATTAATATTAAAAAATCGAATTTAATAAATATGTGCTTAGTATTATTGATTTCTAACTGTTTCGTTTTATTTTAATGAATATAAGCAAAAATCTCTTCAATGAATCTTAAATGAAATCCATTAACAAGATAAAATAACTGTCATTTTATTCTTTACTTCCTCTTATAACTAAATACTTAAATTAGAAAAAATAACAATGAAAGACGAGAGTGATGGAAGAGTAAGTTTCAGTTGTTCCATTTTTTATTATACTCTCTCTGTTTCAAATCTTTTTATCTGTATTCTTATTTAGTTTCATTAGCCTTTCTAATTTAATATGATATTTTATTACATTAAAACTTAAATACTTGCACCCGGAGGGTGCATATATTTGCTAGTATATATATATATATATATATATATATATATATATATATATATATATATATGCACACACACACACAATATATATATATATATATATATGATTATTATGAAACAGATGACTTACCGGTGAATATGGTCACGGTGGTTGATTTGAAGTTTATAAAGGTAAGGCAGTGATATAACAAATAAAAAAGTGATACATATAAATGTCTACAATCAACCAACATCTTGATTTACAGAGTGGAGTTAACCCTGAAGATCCTCAACATGGTGAAACTCGAGTAGGTTATCACTCGGACACACACATATATATATATATATATATATATTATATATATATATATTAAATATAACTGTTTATACAGAGGTTTTAGGAAACATTTACATTAGGTTTCTGGCTAATGCCGTCTTCAGAATGTTGAACCTCTCGTGTTGGTAAACAAACGATTTACCCTAAAACTTCTGTATAAACAGTTATATTTAATAAATACACCTCTTACATTCGTAATTGAGCACTTTATCTTCCTTTATTTCATCTCTGAAAAATTACCAATATAATATAATATATATATATATATATATAATATATAATATAAATATCATAGCGAATATTGAACAATATCGATTTTATAAAAATCATCTTCAGAGCTTGTTATATACTCCGTACTATCAAGAGCGGAGACGAAAGTCATATGAATTCAAAACGAAAACCTTGATGTTTCAAAAAAGTGATATGAATTCAAAACGAAAACATTGATGTTGCAAAAAAGTTATGTGGTAGTTTTTGCAACATCAAGGTTTTCGTTTTCAATTCATATGACTTTCGTCTCCGCATTTGATAGTACGGGGTATAAACAAGCTCTGAAGATGATTTTTATAAAATCGAAATATTGTTCAATATTAGCTATGAATATGTTATAAAATGTTTTCACTTTAACAGCATATTGTGTTGTTTTCATATCGTTTTATCTATACTCATTTTTGTATCATTAGACCATTCAGAATGTTGTTCTCATCTTTTTCGTTATATACACAACGTTTCAACCGATTTGCCATCCGGCCTTCTTCGGGTATTTCTTATCGAAATCAGGATCCTTCTTGTCGAATTCGGTAGTATTCCCGTCGTAATCAAGATTCTTCACGGAACTTCAAACCGAACCCTTTAATTAATCCATTGGGGCAGATTCTTCTCATTCTCATTTTCATATTAGTACTAAATGGTATGTTCACAAATCTGAATGTTTTTTTAAATAAATCAATCGATCATTCATAATCGTAAAAATAAACACATTATAATTAAACTTATTTTTTGTGTTCGTTATTCGTCTTTCCAGTATATTCCCTCACATTTTGTCGGATTTTCCTAATCTGTTTTTACCGTCAAGTGAATGGGATTTCATAACGTCTACGCACTCACTAACCCTAAACAGATTGTCATGCCGTTAAATCGATCATTCATAATCGTAAAATTAAACACATGATAATTA
>CM042175.1:6926614-6934057 GCA_023376005.1 Doryteuthis pealeii
TCAAGCTTTCTGGCCAACTTTTTTATTAATATAGTAAAGGTCTAAACTGAATATAACAAAATATCTTTGGCATAAAATAACCCAACAATGATTGAAATGCCATAAAACCCAACCAACAAACCATCCTACCGAATAGTAAATACCTACCCAAAACATCGATTTCCCTAATTTATGACGGTTTTTACGATCTCAACCAAAACACCGAAAGCGACAAAACAAATTAAGATAATTAAGCTCAAATTTGAATATATCAAAACGTCCTCGGCATAAAATAACCCAACAATGGTTGACAGGCAATAAAACCCAACTAACAATCCATCCTACCGGATTGTAAATATCTAGCCAAAAACATCGATTTTACTATTTTCAGATGTTTTTTTAAGATCTCAGCCAAAACACCAAATGCGTCAAAACAAATTAAGATAATTAAACTCCAAACTGAATACAACAAAACGTCTTCGGAAATTAAATAGCCCAACAATGGTTGACATGCCGTAAAATCCCAACCAACCAACCATCCAACCAACCGAATAGTTGATATCTAGCCAAAAACATCGATTTTACTATTTTCAGATGTTTTTTAAAATCACAGCCAAAACATCAAATTCAACAAAATAAATTAAGTTAATCAAAGCTCTAAACTGAATATAACAAAACGTCTTCAGCATAAAATAACCCAACAATGGTTGTCATGCCGTAAAATCCAACTAGCAATCCATCCTACCGGATTGTAAATATCTAGCCAAAAACATAGATTTCACTATTTTCAGACGTATTTTTTTTAAAGATCTCAGCCAAAACACCAAATGCGTCAAAACAAATTAAGCTAATTTTATATTAACCTTTCAGGTGATGTTTTTTGTCAACATAGCAACTTTTGTTACATAATAATTGGATCCCTAAAACATTTTAAGGTAGTGTAGAAATCATTATGGCGATCAGTACAGCTGATGGCCTTGAGAGTGAGTGACAGCGTTTGACCTCACTCTGACCTTGCCTTGTGGGGATAAACTGTGAGACCCGGGAACCCCAATAGAAGGCCCTTCCGGTTTAAGGATACTAAGTAAGTAACTTAGTCAGTTAGAAGTTAGAAGCCGAGCTAGCAAGATGTAAGAGTCCGCGCGCATTGTCTGGTCTGGGGATTTATGAATAAAGTAACATCAACATAAATCGAAGTCTTGTGTTTATTACTAAAAACTAACAATGACACAAGGCTTCTGATAAGGAATGATCCCAACAGAAACCAGACCCGGAATCCTCAATAGAAGACCAGACGAGACCTTAGAAGATATACCAGACCAAGATAGATGATAGACGATCAGAACCAAGCCGGCCAGAAGGAAAGACGACCAGAGATAAGAAGTAAGAAAGGTATATAACGTTATATAGATTTGGTAACGTGAAAGGCCAGTATATAACATATACCTATTTAGTGCCGGTAAAGAAGAGCTATGCAACACTTTTAACGTAAGAACATTTGTTGCATACTGAGGTTTTCACAGTACCAAATCGATATAATGTTATATACCTTTCTTTACTTCTTTACTTCTTCTATATCTTGGTCATCTATTCTTCTGGTCGGCTTTGCTATTCTGATCGTCTATCATCTTGGTCTGTTCTCTTCTATGGGGATTCCGTGTCTGGTTTCTGTTAGGGATCACTCCTTATCAGAAGACCTGTGTCATTGTTAGTTTTTAAGTAATAAACACAAGACTTCGATTTACGTTGATGTTACTTTATTTCCAAATCCCCAGCCCAGACAATCTGCGCAGATCCTTACATCTTGCTAGCTTGGCTTCTAACTTCTAACTGATTGAAACTTACTATATCCTTAAACCGGAACAGGGTTTTCTATGGCTTCCGGTTCTCACGATTTATCCCTGGAAAGCAAGGTGAGATTGAGGTCAAGCGCTGTCACTCACTCTCAAGGCCATCAGCTGCACTAATCGCCATTATGATTTCTACACTATTGCCATAATCATTAGGTATCTAATAATTATGTAACACATTAAAAACAATAAATAAACTACCCGTGTCAACAGCGTCTGAAACCGATAAGAATAATGACGTCATTTGCGTACAAGAACTTTATCACGAAACCGGCAATGGGTGGATTTTGTGTCTCCATGTGTTACATAATTATTAGATTCCTAATATTTATGTACAGTAGTGTAGAAACGAAAATGGCTGTTATAAGTTCAGCTGGTGGCATTAAAGGATGAGTGACAAGGGTTGACCTCAGTCTTGATCCTTCCGGAGGATACCGTGAGAATCGGGGGAGAAGACCCTCTTCCGGTTTAGATTAGATAGAGATTTTTAGTCAGATCGGCCAAAGACCACGACGGTGGTAAGTCGTGTTATACACGCGCCGACTCAATCTGCGCAGGTAGTCTGGTGGGGATTTCGGAATAAAATATGATCTAAGTAAATCGAAGTCTTGTGTTATTATCTAAAAACTACCAATGACACAGGGCTTCTGATAAAGAGAAATCCCCAATGGAAGACCAGACACGAAGTCTCCAAGACGAAGTCCAGACGCTAGAAGAGATGCTAGAAGAACTTAAGATAGAAAAGATGAACAGCAGAAGAATAGAAGAAAGTAAAGAAGGGTATACAACATGTGGTTATATTTTGTATTTATGTTAAATACATACTATGGTTATGGAACTAAGCTTTATAAATGTAGCGTAATTATAATGGTCGGTCAGGTTGCAAAAGGAAGCATTGGATAAAATAGTACTGGAGACTACCGAGTCTTATGATCAGAAGAAGGCTAAATTAAGGCTAATAGAAAAAAATATAAGGGAACAATGTTTGTTTAGGCAGAACGACCCATAAATGCTATATATATACCAACCCCTCGGCACGAGTAGGATGTGACACAAGGTCAATTTCTTAAGCGGGGTTCAACAGGTTTGAATTCAGAGTTTTCCTTCTCCTAGACCGGTTACCTAATCAAGGTTAAAGTGTCTGTCTTTGGCATAAAATAACCCCAAAATGGCTGACATGGCGTAAAACTAAAAAAACTAACAATTCTAAACCATTGTCTGTCTAAATCAATCAAAGAATGACCGTTATTCAAGAAGGGGGTATCATGATACTTATCTAATCATTCAGGGTAATTTTCTGTTGAAAGTAAAAGAAAATTGTTTTAAAAATTGATTTTAAAGATAAATTGTATACTCATCAAGAATGAATAAGACAAAACGTCCTCGGCATAACATAACCCAACAATGGTCGACATGCCGTAAAATCCAACCAACCAATCAACTCTAAAACGTCTTTGGCATGAAATAACCCAACAAGGGTTGACATGCCGTAAAATCCAACCAACCAACCAACCAACCAACTCTAAAACGTCTTTGGCATAAAATAACCCAACAAGGGTTGACATGCTGTAAAATCCAACCAACCAGCCAACTCTAAAACGTCTTTGGCATAAAATAACCCAACAAGGGTTGACATGCCATAAAATCCAACCAACCAACCAACCAACTATAAAACGTCTTTGGCATAACTCTAAAACGTCTTTGGCATAAAATAACCCAACAAGGGTTGACATGCCGCAAAACCAACTAACCAACCAGCCCAAAACATTGATTTCGCTAAATTCAGACGGTTTTTAAGATCTCAGCCAAAACACCAAATGCGACAAGACAAATTAGGATAATTAAAACTCTAAACTGAAAGAAAAACTGCATTTTGTACATCTAATTTGAACGCTTTTTACACATTGTGTGCAAAAACGAACAAAGTCATTTACAAACGCATTATCTACCATTGTTTGTACTCTTGTAGTAAGAAATTACACAATTAACTCTGCACTGTGAGAAATATCAAATTAGCGTCCTTGTACCAGGCATTGTTTGACTGCTTAGTCGTCCAAGCAAGGTTGTTGATCTCTGACTCAAAGACCCAGGCTATAAATTCAACAGTTTTCTACCCTTTGCATCCAGACAATACTTCGAGTCGAACAACAACGCCAGCTTGAATTTCTTCTTCGTGAAGCAGAGAAAACCTCACCATGCCTAACTACACTTTGTACTACTTCAATGGCCGCGGACGTGCCGAGATCCTTCGTATGATGTTCGCCGCTGCCGCTGTCAAATATATGGACAAGAGGTTCGAATTCAACGAATGGGACAAATACAGGAAAGGTAAGTTAGTATTTCCCCCACACACACTTTTTAGGACAGCTGTAGGCAGAAATATACATGCTATATTGGCGTTTAAAGAAAAAGTATGGGTAGCAGCATGGTGGATGTGAGACGCGGCGGAAGAAGTTGTATTGATCACTTTTTAACTTGTAAACTAGCTATGTTTAGTCTCTCTCTCTCTCTCTCTCTCTCTCTCTATCTCTCTCTCTCTCTCCCTCTCGCCCTTTCTCGATCTCATTACGATATGTTAGAAGGGTACATAACAATATGAACATACTGAGATTGACTTTCCTGTGGAGGAGATGGGTGCCACCAGGCTATGAATAATGTTGGAATTATTGTTTGGTATTTATTCCTGAGATATGCTTGTAAAGTTCTTTCATCAAAAAGCGTATTGAAGGAAATGAATGATTAGTGGGCCTCTTAGCTAGGGATATAAATTATCTTGCAAGAGTTAAAAAATAAAAAACAGAATGGTAGCCATGTTAATTTTTCTTATTTTTTAAATCTTTTTATTTTACAATTTCTATCAATACGCTAAAAAATGTTTACCAAGTCGTCTGCTAACTCCAGTTCGTGCTGCATCTTTTTGAGTACTTCTGTTTTCATTTCTCATTTTTTTCCTTCCTCTTATTCCTTCCTTTCTTATTCTTGTTAAGTATCTGGCCGCCATCCTTGGCCAGTTGTAAAGGCCTTAAAGTAAATAAGTAAGTAAGTCCCGAGTTATAATCCCTTGGTAAGTGAATAAGTCATGTGATATAATACTACGTTCTGTCGTCCAAGAAGATCCAAGTAGTAATGAATAGTATGACCAGAAAAGGCCAGTATAAATAATAATAGCAGCAGCAGAGCATTGCCAGTGATTGGACAATAGGTTGCCTTCCCAGGTCACGTGCTTATCGGCGAGTCTATAAGTAGACGCGGCCATCTGGTACACACCTTATATCGGAAATTCCCAACAATTCTTTCTTCATTTTTTCTGAATCATTGACTTTCTGGCTGACTTCTGAAGACGGTCGGAAAATTAAAACGGAAAGTTTTTTGGTGGTCCCCAATGACCGTTTAACTACAGTCTTAATTAACCTCTTGCGAATTGGGTTACGGTTTTAGGGGATTATGGTTGTTTTTTTATTACGTATTGCTTAAAATTTCATAGAATATTGTTAATACTTTATTCTTAGAGTTTCCCACAATGCTAATTTATATTTTTGTTACATAATTGTTAGTACCCTAACAGTCGGTAGAGCGTTCGGCTAGAAACCACAAGGTTCCTAGTTCGATACCGGTCCCCGCCAACTCAGCGTATGAGTAGCACAGTAAGGAGCTGATGATAGGTGTGGCGCTCCATCTCAGATGCTAAAACAATCTCCTTGGTCTAGCGCTATTGAAAAGGGGATAGACTCCTTCGCTGACTGGTAATACCGACTTTAGGCCGCCCCGTCTTAAAAAAGTGTAGAAATTAAGATAGCTGTTAGAAATTACGGCTAGCAGTTTTTGAGTACGATATCGTGGAAGATTGATTGACACGTGTTAAACTCGTGTTGATCCATTTTCCGGTAGATACCGTGAGAATTAGTAGAGAAATGAGAAAGAAGGGCTCTTCCGGTTTTGATTTGAAACACATAGTTGGTCAGTATTGAGCGAGCCACGGAGATAGTAAGTTGCGCTCAGCGCGCACCCGGTGAGGCCGTACTCACTCTGCGCAGTTAGTCTGGATGGAGATTTCTAAATGTTATAATCTTGAACCTTACAAGTGGTGACCCCGACGTGATAAACACGCTTTTTGAAGGCCTTGTTTCACATTACAACTTGAACCAGGCGCTTAAAGTCCCTGGTGAGAACAAGCGACAACCCAGCGGAAAGATAACTCTTCCAGGCCAATTGGAAGATAGTCCCAACACGCCTAACGACGACGCCGAATTTTGAGAGGTTTTACCTGTAATATCTAGAAAGTCTAATTTCATCTCATTTGTTTTTTTTTTTTTTTCTTTTTTTCTTTTTTTTTTTATTTTTTTTTTTTATTTCTTTTTTTTTTTTTTTTTTTTTTTTTATTTTTTTTTTTTTTTTTTTTTTTTTTTTTTTTTTTTTTTTTTTTTTTTTTTTTTTTTTTTGCTTTTTTTTGTTTTTTTTTTTTTTTTTTTCCTCCTTTTTTTTTTTATTTCCGCCCCCCGCCCCCCCGCCCCGCCGCGCCCGCCCCCCCCCCCGCCCGCCCCCCCCCGCCCGCCCGCCCCCCCCCCCCGCCCCCCCCCGCCGCCCCCCCGCCGGCCCCCCCCCGCCCGCCCCCCCCCCGCGCCCCCGCCCCCCCCCCCCCCCCCCCCCGCCCGCCCCCCGGCCCGGCCCCCGCCCCCCCCCCCCGCCCCCCCGCCCCCCCCGCCGCCCCCCCGCCCCCCTCCCCCCCCCCCGCCGGCCGCCCCCCGCCCCGCCCGCCGCCCCCCCCGGCGCCCCGCGCCCCCCCCGCCCCCCCCCCCCCCCCCCGCCGCCCCCCCCCCTGCCCACCCCACGCCCCGCCCCGCCCCCCCCCACCCCCCGCGCCCGCCCCCGCGCGCCTCCCCCCTCCACCCCCCGGCCCCGCCGCCCCGCCCCCGCCCCCGCCCCCGCCCCCCCCCCCGCCCCGCGCCCCCCCCCGCCCCCCCCCGGGCGCCCCCCCCCCCCCGGGCCCCCCCCCGCCGCCCCGCCCCCCCCCCCCCCCCGCCCCGCCCCCCGCCCCCCCGCCGGCCCCGGCCCGCCCCTCCCCCACCGCGCGCTTCTTTCAGATAATGCCTGCTGTGCGTCCTGTATTGGAGATGGAACGGTGGCATGACGGGATGCCTGAAACCATGGGCATTGAGGTACTTGCCCGCGAAATACGGTAATGTGATTTTCTGAAATTGTATTAATGTGCTTTCAAATAAGATGGATCTGAAGCTAGGAAAATAATGAAAACAAAATTGCGAGAAGATTAAACGATAATATGGAGTTCATAAAATGTAAGAAGGAAATCTATAAGGTATATCTTAATGTGTTAATAATTATTAGAATTCCTAATATTTGACAGAGTAGTAGAAATCAAAATGGTGTTTAGTATATTTTGTAGTTATGTTAAATACATATACTGGCAATGGAATAAGCTTTTTTATAAATGTAGCGTAAATTATAATGGTCGGTTAGGTTGCAAAAAGGAGCATAGGATAAATAGCTTGGAGACTACGAGTCTTCTGATCAGAGAAGGCTAAATTAAAAGGCTAACAAAAGAAAAATAAAAGTGAAAAGACAATGTTTGTTTAGGACAATTGACTCGGCTTCTTCG
>CM042175.1:6934157-6971320 GCA_023376005.1 Doryteuthis pealeii
TGGGAGATGGACGCCTAACAGGTACTTACCACTCCGGGTCAAGAGTGGACGCAGGGAGCATGATGATGTAAGGGGTGCTCCACATTTCCCCAAATCTCCAAAACTGAACCTTCACCAGTTTATACGTCATCCCAGGACATGTAGACAACTCAGCCACCTGCCTTCCATAGCACCCATAATAATTGAAAAAGGAGTTCAGGGGCTTACTATAAGGGCAGAGGGTTGAGGCAATCATATATGGTGCTAAGACTTGACGTGAATAGGCCGATTAATCGGTAGGAGGCCTCTCCGAGCCCGCGCCGGTCTAAATCCGCAAGAAAAAGCTAGAGTGGGAAGTGAGTTGCAAGTCATGGGTTGACTGTGCAGGTGCGGGGCCACTGGGTTTCTATCCTTAACGCAATCACGGGTGCCGTCCACGTGAACGGCTAACAGGTGGTCCCATTGGGGAGTCATAGCCCTGCTGCAGAGATGTAGTCGGGCATGAGTTTGCTAGACAGGGCGCGCAACCGCATGGCAATCTATATATTGTGTTTGGTCTTTGCGCATATCCCTTACCAAAACCGCCATTATTGTTCGCCTAATTAAGCCCCTATTAATACTATTCGTCTACAGGAAGGCTTTCGTTTTACAATCAAAAATAGTGTGGGAGGCGCGTGGTGTAGTGGTTTTAGAGCTCGTAGGAAATTGACCCGTCGACCTGAGTTCGCAAACATGAACGAAAGCTACAAGTTCACAATGTATGAAATCCATCTACTTCTCCTTTCAGCTATGGGTAGAATAGTAGAACAGACTGGGCTTTTTATCTTTGTAGGCTAGCAGTCTTAGGAGAAGGAAAACTCTGAATTCAAAGTCTGTTAAATCCGCTGGGGTGGCACTACTAAAATAGGCTCAGTCCTAATTTAGTGTCTAATTTCACTAATTTTTAAAAGAAAATGCTCTACAGTCATAAAAGGTCGCACCATTGGCAGTAATTTTCCTTTAAAAACTGTCAAGCGCAAAACTTCCCTTTAAATGACTTCTGCAGTTTGCACCCATTTATAAAACCCATCTATCAGTTAACAATTTTATTTTTTAAGGTATACACAATTCACTGATATTGCTCCAACAATAAAATCGTCAAGGGTGGCCTGAAGTTGGGTATCAAGCGATGCAGCGGAGGGAGTCTTCCCCTTTTCCAACTAGCGCTAGACTAAGGAGATTGTTTTTTGCGTTCGAGGTGGAGCCGCCACCATACCAGGTCGAGCTCGTTACACTTTACCGACACATATCCCTGTGCTTACTCATAGGCTAAATTGGCGAGGTCCGGTATCGAACTCGGAACGCTTGTGGTTTCTAAGCCGGAAAGCCTTGAGCTTTGCTCGAAAAGGTTGAAGACTTGCTTTTTGCTTTTTCACTTTTGTCTCACATTTTCGTCTTATAAAAAAAAACTACATTAGTTGTAGTGTTTTATTATTACCCCAGTTTAAAGCTGTATTTAGCTAAGATAGAAATGAACAAGTGAATGGAACGTTGGTTTTATTGCTGATACAAGGTGTCATAGTAAAGTAACCGAGATTGAAGCTGTTTTACCAAGATCAAAAATGAACAATGAAGTGGAACGTTATAATTTTTTTCTGAGATACAAGGTGTGTCATAAAAGCAATCGAGATTGAAGTGGTACTTACAAGATAGAAGTGAACAATGAATGGAACGGTTGTTTTTTTTTTCAGGAATACAAGTGTGTCATAAAAGTTCCGAATTGTAAAGCTGTATTTACCAAGATAAAAATGAACAATGAATGGAACGTTAATTCTTTTTCAGAATACAAGGTGTGTCATAAAAGTGCCGAGTTCAAAGCTGTGTTTACCAAAGATATGAAATGAACAATGATGGAACGTTAATTCTTTTCAGAATACAAGTGTGGCATAAAAGTGACGAGTTTAAAGCTGTATTTTATCAAGAAAAATGAACAATGAATGGAACGTTATTTTTTCTGAATACAAGGTTGTCATAAAGTTCCCGAGTTTAAAGCTGTATTTACCAAGATAGAAAATGAACAATGAATGGAACGTTATTTTTTTTAGAATACTAGGGTGTGTCATAAAAGTATCGAGATTGTAGCTGTATTTACCAAGATAGAAATGAACAATGAATGGAAAGTTGATTTGTTCAGAATACAAGGTGTGTAATAAAAATATCGAGATTGAAGCTGTATTTACTAAGATAGAAATGAACAATGAATTGTACATTGATTTGTTCAGAATACAAGGTGTGTCATAAAAGTGCCGAATTTGAAGATGTACTTACCAAGATAGAAATGAACAATGAATGGAACGTTATTTTTTTTCTGAATACAAGGTGTGTCATAAAAGTATCGAGGTTGAAGCTTTATTTACCAAGATAGAAATGTGTGTTGTGTTTGTGTGTGTCTATAAAGAGAGAGACGGGGGTAGAGTCAGAGATAGATAGATAGATAAATAGATAGATATGAACAGACTAAGATGGATCAAATACAGAGATAGATAGATATGAAGAGACTATGATAGAATAGAAAAGAACAGACTGGGTAGATAGATAGATAGATAGATAGATAGATAAACAGAGGGATAGATATGTAGATAGATTTTTTTAAACAGACTAAGTAAATATACAGACAGACAGACAGAAAGATAGATTGATTGATAGATTCAAATAATTTTTTAAACATCAACGGTACCCAACCGCATTACCGTATCAAAATCAATGCGCTTTTGATTTAGTAGTAGGGAAAATTGTGCGCTTTTACATTAAGACGGCCAATGCTTTAAGAGAATGTGGCGAGAGAAACCACGAACGTAGTGGTTCGAAGCGTGCATGACTGTGTTTGGCTTGAAGAATGAGATCAGAGGCCAGTGGGGAGATTGAACTCACAGCCTCCTTATCGTGAGTCGTGGCCTTGACGCATGTGAATTACTAAACTGTCCAGAGTGGCCTGGATGTGAAGGATTGACGCGTGGTGATTAATGTCGCACGTGCTGCACGGGCAAATCAGAATAAGGAACCCGGATGAACACTGTAAATGTGTACATAATGACCAGCCCTCAAAAACCTGGCAGAAAGCTCGCAGTAGCATTTTGGCTGTTGCGACGAGTGGACGAGAGAAAAGATATTTGTATAGTGTTGGTGAGAAGAGTGAAGCATTGCTGGGAGAGATTTTTCAGACTGAACACTTGGTCAGTTGGGAGAGTAAAAGTGTCGGACTTAACTGTGCCCCCCCCCCCAAAGAGATCATTCTTATTAGAAACTATTTCGACCAGTCTACCCGTCTTCCACCTTACCGGAGCCGGATCTATGGATTGACACTCCTCGCAGTCTCTGACTACTTCCCGCACAGCTGCCTTAGAGACCTCGGGACTAACCCTCGTTTTCCCGAACAGGGTGTCCGAAATTCACCGCTGCACGCAGGCCGAGTCTAAACCCCGAATTCCAAGTAGCTTTAAATCGGTTAAGAATCGAACTTTTATCAGCTCCTCTCGGTAGTGGAGCATTTGTATAAATGCATGGACGTGCCAAAATGAGGAATTTGTTGGGGATCATTGTAGCAAAACAATGAGACAAATGGACTAACAAAAAAATGCCAGAAAGCCATTTTTCTTTCTTTGTCCTGATAATCCAACGCATGCTTAAAACAAACTCACATGCTATACCTTAAGACTGCAAACGTGACCAGAACGTAAAATATATATAAAAAAATTGGATCATGGTATCTAAATGAGACTTGGAACTATTCTGTCTTCATTTCAAGATTCCTGAAAAAAGATAATTATATATTATATATATAATATAATATATATATATATATATATATATATATTATTATTATCATTATATTTATTATTTACCTTTTGAGTTTTCACATCAGTGTTAGCTGATGGTCTTTCACTGGAGTCTGAGTGACAGCAATTCTCCTCAGGTCTCCAGGAGTCTTCTGAGTATTCTGTCAGATTGCAGCAGTGCAGTGTTCTGAATGGTTTCAATCCTTCCTCTGATTTCCAGACTTTCCAAACCCTTTTCTAATCCTTTTGGGACCGTTCCAAGTGCACCAACTACAATTAGTATCACTTTCAATTTCATATTCCATAACTTTTTCAGTTCTCTGGCAAGGTCCAGATATTTGTGAATTTTTTCATTTTCCTTTAGCTTCACCCTGTGATTTGCTGGTACTGCAAAATCCACCAGTTGACAAGTATTATTATTATTATTATTATTATTATTATTATTATTATTGATATTTATATTTTGAAGGCAATTACAATGCATATAAAATAGGGTCCAATGTCTAATCAATTTCAAATATCTTCATCTTCAGAGACTGTTTATGAAATGGACGCAGTCTTGTGTGTTTATATATATATTCTTGTTTTGGACGTTATAAACACGCGTCACGTGGGTTGTTAGAACGCCACGCAGAAGAGACGTGATTTCCGTTGTTCAATCGATTTCAATTTCATTCTTTTTTATATATGTATCTATGGGATGTGTATGTTAATGACGGTGATTTATGATATGTTTGACCTATCTATGGCCCAAACAGTACAACAGAATCGACCTAAATCGAAGTAAGCGGAAACGAAGTCCAACGGGTTCTATGGAAATAAACCCTAAAAGACGAAAATATCTCATCTAGGGAACATAAAATTTCAAGGGGAAGATGTTGTAGATGTGTTAACACTCCTCCAAGATGGACTGGCTCATCGCCTTATAAGAGTCGACGTAGCAATGATAAAGTCCTGAAAAATATATTCGGACTAAATCACTGCGTTTGACTACAGACATTTGACCCTCCTCATTCTTGTACGCTTGTCTTGTGATTGTACTACTTCTTGTTTTATGTAATAAGTATCTGTTAGCACCAGATACAAGTGCTGAATAAAATATACATCAAGCACACTCTTTCTCTGTGTATCTTTTACCACCTCAACGATTCAACAAAAAGATGGGGGGGGGTCAGTTGTTTCTATTTTTCGATTAGGCCCCCTCTGTTTCAAATCTTTTTATTTTTGTCCGTCCGTCGTTATTGGATATATTGATGGCGTCAGGATATTTAAAATGGGCCCCTCTAATGAGACCTTTCAGCTTGCAAATGACGCAGGAAGGGACGATAGTTGTGGCATGGAAGCGTGCTGGGCCCATAACCTGTTAAGTTTCTGACCGCCATCCTTGGCCAGTTGAAAAGGACTTAAAGTAAGTAAGTCCTGAGCTATGGAATCCTTTGGTAAGTGAATAAGTCCTGAGTTATGGAATCCTACGTAGTGTCAAAGGTCCAGTGATATAATCCTATGTTCCGTCGTCCACGAAGGTTCAAAGCAGTATGCGTAGGTATGACCAGAACAGCCGGTATAAATAACAATATTAGCAGCAGAGTACTGCCAGTGATTGGCCAAGTGTATGGTCACATGATTTTCGCTGAGTCTATAAATAGGCATATAGCATACACCTTATATATAAGGAAAACGCCAACACAAATTGTGATTTTTCTTTTTCCCAAGAAAAGAAGAAAAGAAAAGAAGGGGAGTATTGTAGATTTCGAATTTGGGTCTTACTCGTCGGACTTTTGCTCTGAGTCTCATTAGGTTCATATGAAATAAAGAAAATGACATTACTTTTTGACTAAACCTCGTATTTTCATATTCAACCATTTTCTTATTCATATATATATATATATATATATATATATATATATATATATTATTAAAAAATATATTATAAAAATATATATAACAAAATTGAATTAGATATAAATAAGTAAATAAACAAATAATAATAATAATAATATTGATATTAATAATTATAATAATATTAATAATATAATAAGAAATGATTAATTGATTTATATTACATCCAAAACTAAATATTATACATCACCATGGCCACCAAGCACAAATACGCACATTCATACGCACATACGCACGTGGATACAATCATAACGTCACAGCCTACACGCATTTTCATACACACGCGCATGACAACATACGCACACGTACAAAAAAAAAAACGCATTCACGTAAACATGCAACACGAGAATACAGTTATAAAAAAATACCATCATTTTCAAAAAAAAAATTCATTTAACTAGAAATACCATAAAAAAACGACTTCAGTTCCAGTGATCTTTTGAAAAATTCAAGAATAAAATACAGGTTAACACACAAAACCATTGTACCTTATCATTATTTTTTCTTTACACCTTCATTTGATAGCCTTCAAAATCACCCTCAAACCAATATATATATATATAATATATATATATATTGTGGTGGTGGTGTGTGTGTGTGTGTGTGTGTGTGTAAAAAATGGAAATTGAAATGAATCCGACAATATGAGGAAGAATGAATAAAGAAAAGAAAGAAATAGAATGGATAATAAAAGATGAATTTAATCAATATCACTTACACATGTGTTTCGGTCAGTTCATCTGTGTGAAAATATTTCGCACACAGAGAAGATTCGACCTTCATCAGAGTGAAATTTTTTTTTTTTGAAAATGTTCGAATAGAATGTTTTTTTAAATCACATTTGGAACGCTGAAATAGACCGTCAGAATTTGGATATTTTATTTTTCTAGGGGTTATGGTAGAAAATAATTTTGTATTATTATTTTGTATTATTATTATCAAAGTTAGGTTCTTTTTATAAACGATTATTTTTTTTAATATTTCACCGATTTTTTTCAAAACAATAAACATAAACTAGGCTCCGAGAAACAAAATCTTCAACATGTTAGGGATAAATAATAACACTTTATTTTTGCAATAGAAAATTATTTTCTAACATAACCCCTAGAAAAATCAAATATCCATATTTTATTTTCCATTCTATTTCTTTCTTTTCTTTATTCATTCTTCCTTATATATATATATATATATATATATATATATATATATATATATATATATTATATATATTATATATATATTGGGAATAAAAAGGCCTTAAATACCATGGGTATCGTGGTTATGGACCATTTCCACTCGCGAGTATGTTCACGAGCTTCTTCAGACCACTGATATATTTTATTAAATATAAATATAAATATAAAATAATCAGTGGTCTGAAGAAGCTCGTGAACATACTCGCGAGTGGAAATGGTCCCATACCACGATACCATGGGTATTTAAGGCCTTTTTATTCCCAATAACTTGCTCTGTTTACATAAATTAAACATTGAGTTCTCATACGGAACCTGAACTCTACAACAAACTACGGGAGAGAATTAGGACCCACCTAGAATCACCTTGTACCAAGAAACTTGGTACCGCACCAAAGTATATATATACTATATATATATATATATATATATATATATATATATATAATTATACTCTAAGTTAATGATATGTATTATTTCTTCTGCAGATATGCCCGGAATGTGTGTCCCTGTCTTGGAGATGGACGGTGGCATGAGGATGCCGGAGACCATGGCCATTGCCCGGTACTGGCCAGGGGAATTTGTAAGCATTGTGTGATTCTTAAGTAGAAATATTTTGTTTGCATAAATCAAAATTGATTATAAAATCCAATTTTTTTTTCTATTATTTAGGGTTAGTCGAATCTGTTGGGTTCAAATTGGTAATAAGGAAAATTATAATTAGTTTAACAAACAACTCGGACTAATTTGTAACATTGTAAACGGAAAGACGAAATAGATATATCGTTAATCACGAGGCACAGAACGCTCTCGATCAGGACCGGAATTTTCCAAAAAATTGTTTTAAAATACTTTTAACATAGAAAACGCATTTAAAACTTTCTTTTTTAAATTCCGGTCCTGATCGAGAGTGTTCTGTGCCTCGTGATTAACGATATATTTATTTCGTCTTTCCGTTTACAATGTTGCTTTGATAAAGACCGCTTCATATGGTCGAAACAGATTTCTGTCAGCAAAACTATTAACACCTTGTTTTACTACAAACTTCTACATATATATATATATATATATATATATATATATATATATATATATGAGGAAAAATGAGTAAAGAAAAGAAAAGTAAATGGATAAAATGAATTTAATCGATATCACATTAATCGAATATCACTTACACATGTGTTTCGGTCAGTTTATGTGTGTGAAAATATTTCGCACACATACAAGAATCGACCTTCATCAGAGTGAACATTTATTTTCATAAAAATAAAATGTTCTCTCTGATGAAGGTCGATTCTTGTATGTGTGCGAAATATTTTCACACACATAAACTGACCGAAACACATGTGTAAGTGATATCGATTAATGTGATATCGATTAAATTCATTTTATCCATTTACTTTTCTTTTTCTTTACTCATTTTTCCTCATATTGTCGGATTCAATTTCTTTTCCATTTTTACATATATATATATATATATATATATATATATATATATATATATATATATTATGTAGTGAGACATGAAGTTAACGACTCTCGATAACTGACAACAAACTAAACTAGAATCAAGTGTCTAACATTTCCCTGATGCAACACACAACAAGTAAATACGCGAACACAAAAAATCACTTGGTTTAAAATTACATAGCTGAAAAACTGTGAGTTATCCAGAGCCGCTGACTTCATGTATTCGTTACCCTTAGGTATATATGATCTAGCAATGATAATGATCAATGTTTACTTAGTGCCAGTTTAACTCTGGTTGTAGAGAGTCCGCCTGGGGACAACATGACAGGTGTGGCACTCTACAATCTCCTTGATCTAGAGCTAGCTGTCTGGTTGATACTGGCATTCGGCCACCCCGACGACTTTACTTATATCCTCAACATGAATTACTATATAAATTATAATTTATGAACGTACCTTTAGTTAGAATTTGAATTAAGGTCCATTAACTTAAAATCAGGGACTCAATGGAAAGTTACCAGCAGTTGTGAAGTGTAACGTAGTGGTATATCGATATATTCACCGTACCCTAACGGATATACGTAACGTTCTAATATCGATATCTGTTGTTTAGCGGGTCTTGTCAACGTGCCTCCAAATTCACGCCATTAAAAAGGGGTTCGACACGTGGCGGTCATCTTGTTGATAAAAAAGTACAACGCGAGAAATATATCGTCACAAGCTGCTTAGCTTTTATTTCCAAGGCTCGTCTCGTGCGTCTCGTGGGCTGTATCGGGGAGGAGGAAAGGCAGAGAAAAAGAGAGAGAGAGGTCACTATTAAATTACTGTGATCCCACAACTGGGCACCAGAGGCCCGTCCGTCGCCTAGGCCTCGGAAAGCAAAAAGAGGCTGGTATTTTTCTTCGTCGTTCCACGTCACTACGTGACTTCCGGTTCCGGTCAACACCCGAAACTTCTGGTTGACACTCAATTCTCCAATCGGGGATCACGCCCCGGTCAAATCATCGTTCATCACTCCACGCTTTTTCAAAGCCTCCACCTTGTCTCATTTCTTCTTCCTCCTTTTTCTATAGTAGGGCTCGCAAAAGTCAGGACCTTCATTATCTCGTTACAGAAGGTTAATACCCTTTGATCCCTTAAAAACGCGCCATTACAGACGCGTGAGAATAAGTTTAGTTCGTCAGCATCAACCAGGTTTTCGAGGAGCGTAGACATGTAGTCAGCTCCCGGGGTCGGTCTCCCCTCAGCGGAATCAAAATGGGCTTGTTTGAGAATAAAGCTTTATCATAAGAAACAACTAACTCTTTTTGTTAATTGAATGTTAAGACGAGGACCAGCCCAGCCCTGCACGAAGAAAACAAAAGAGGAAATCTACCCAGCCGAAAGCGCCGAAGAGAGATCAGCCCAGAGAAAATAATGACCGACGAGTTAGATGACCTAGACGCAGTGATTGGACAAGAATATGGTCACATGACTATCGCCCAGTCTATAAATAAGAGTAGGCATCTAAGACACATCTTATATCCCAGAAAAGTCAACCCTGGTGGTATAAAGTTTGATCCTTTCTTGAAGTAGAAAGATGTAGTATCAGTTTGAATCCTTGTCCGCTTGTCCGTGCTTAAAGAGTTGTATAACAAAAAAAAAATGAGTGTAATCAAGTACGGACTATTATCTCTAATCTATTAACAATATGTCTCTATCTGTTATTTACCCCACGTATATTTGACTATATATAACATATATGTTAACAGGTTTCTACGGCAAGAACAACATGGATATGTTCAGGTGTGACTACGTCTCAGACTGTTTCTACGAAATCATGCACGATTACATGAGGTACTATCACTGGAAGAACGGACGATTCAGGGTAAGTCATCTATTTTGATAAATTCAGATCTACATCTTTCAAGACCTTACCTATATAAATATCCTTGCATTTTAAATGATTTTTACATTAAAATACATTGGAAATGATTTTTACTATAAAAATGCATTGCTATAAAAATGCATTGGAAATGATTTTTACTATAAAAAATGCATTGGAAATGATGCATTGGAAATGATTTTTACTATAAAAATGCATTGGAAATGATTTTTACTATAAAAAATGCATTGGAAATGATTTTTACTATAAAAATGCATTGGAAATGATTTTTTACTATAAAAATGCATTGGAAATGATTTTTACTATAAAATGCATTGGAATGATTTTTACTATAAAAATGCGCATTGGAATGATTTTTACTATAAAAATGCATTGGAATGATTTACTATAAAAATGGCATTGGAAATGATTTTTACTATAAAAATGCATTGGAGATGATTTTTACTATAAAAATGCATTGGAAATGATGTTTACTATAAAAATGCATTGTTATGTAATCGCCCCTTCAGCACCTATATTTGTGGCCTTGTGCCGGACTTGGAAAAGAACCTTAGAAAAATGTACTACCGATTATCTTAGATTACTGGGTGGTCTTTGTGGAATCACCGAAAAAGTAGATAGGATAGATAACATCTCTTTAACGAGAGAAAGCAGACGATAAGTCTAGGATTAAGAAAAAAACAGTCTTCTGGACTCCAAGAAGCCTTTGATGTTTAGGTTAGTGAACTTTGGTTGACCAGTGAGATTGGAACGAATGGATTGAATCGAAAGGTCTCGAACGTTCTAGGGTGGAACCTTCTGGAGGATTGTTTGGAAATACTATTTAAGACCCGCGGATAGGATCACAGGAGGTCAGTTGCAGTTGGATTTGGAGTGAGTTGGGTTGGAGTCTGCGAGCAGAGCAGTTGGTTTGCGTCCGCGTTCGGAGGAGGAGAGTCAGGCAGAAATCGGGCCAGTGATCGTATGGAACTGTAGTCGCTAAGGACGATAAGGAGAGGCTGAGAAAAGCTTGTTCACCGAGAAGTTTACTAAGGACTAAAAACTCGCAGTTGAATCCAGTTAAAATACACCTCTTGCTAAGACAGATTATTCGGGGCTCTCTCTCTCTCAAAAGTTAGAAGAAGTTTGAAACATAATAAACTTTTGAGAAGTTAAATCCAGTGTTGTTGTCTGCTCTATTTACAACGAAAGAAATCATTTTATGAATGGACTCACGATACAAACAAGATAGTAAAAAAGTCACTATCGCAAAGAAATCGTACTCATGAATGAAAGTCATTAAAGTGTAAACTTGTCAACACGTCAATTGGCCGTAACGAAGGAGCACGCGGCCGTGAAACGTGATACCTTTCCCTTGACCAAAAGAAGTGGAGGAAGATTTTGGGGCTAGCTAAGACTGACTGTTAGACCCGTGTCAGTTGTAAACAAACGAAACTCCGTACGTACGAATATACGAGTAGTAGTGCCGAAGAAGGAAAGGCACTAAGGTTATACACGAACTGGTACCCCAACGTAATAGATCCCTAACTGATCCCACTACGTTACGTATCGCTAATTAGAACCCAAATACATTACAGCATTGGAAATGATTTTTACTATAAAAATGCATTGGAAATGATTTTTACTATAAAAATGCATTGGAGATGATTTTTACTATAAAAATGTATTGGAAATCATTTTTACTATAAAGATGCATTGGAAATGATTTTTACTATAAAAATGCATTGGGAATGATTTTTACTATAAAAATGCATTGGAAATGATTTTTACTATAAAAATGCATTGGAAATGATTTTTACTATAAAAATGCATTGGGAATGATTTTTACTATAAAAATGCATTGGAAATGATTTACTATAAAATGTGTTGGACAATGATTTTTACTATAAAAATGCATTGGAAATGATTTTTACTATAAAAATGCATTGGGAATGATTTTTACTATAAAAATGCATTGGAAATGATTTTTACTATAAAAATGCATTGGAAATGATTTTTACTATAAAAAAGCATTGGAGATGATTTTTACTATAAATGCATTGGAAATGGTTTTCAAAATTTCACACACACACACACAGTATGAATATGATAAGGTGTGACTACATCGCTGATTGCTTCTATGAAATCATGCATGATTACATGAGGTACTACCACTGGAAGAACTGACGCTTCAGGGTGAGTCATTCCAAGCACTTCTATTATTTGAACTAGCAAAATAAAAAGAAACCCTCCGGGCGATGTAAAATATTTTTGGAAATACATTGCCCGAGGGGATGGAGCTGAAAATTCAATGTCATAGAGTGTGTACCATAAATATGTAAAATCGTCAAATTTATTAAAGGAGTAAAAAAAAAAAAAAAAGAAAGAAAGAAAGAAAGAAAGACAATTTGAAATGGAAACAGTTCCGATAACTTTAAATATTATATTAGAATAAAACAATCTATATATAAATATATAACGCCGGGCTTCTATTTATTGAAATAATGAGGATTGTCTAACGTTGCATGCTCACATTTTGAGTAGATTTATTCTATGTTATGACGTTGGATTATGTGTTGGGTAATGTGATGTAAGCAGTGACACAGTTTTTGTTACAGACAAAAACCGGAAGCGAATCTCCATTATTAATAGATATACTCCTTCTGTTTCAAATTATTTTAAAACAATAATTAATAACTAGCAGGACCTGTGGATATACCACAGTATGATAATTTAATTATTACAACGTTTGATATGTTTATTTAAGTGCCGTTGCAAAATAGTTCAATATGTAAAACTATAATAATCTTGATTTAAGTCTCTCTCTCTCTCTCTCTCTCTTCTCTCTCTTCTCTCTCTCACACACACACACACACACACACACACACACACACATTCATATTTCTTTATTTCATTCTTTTCATCTTTCATTTATGTTCTATTGAAACAGGTTAGCGTTATCGATTCTGTGCGCTCACGCTGTCTTTATCTTTCACCTACTCTCTTTCTTATTTCTTATTACATATTTCTGTGTAGCATGTCCTGTTTCTTCTCTTCTCTCTCTCTCTCTCTCTCTCTCCTCTCTCTCTCTCTCACACACACACACACACACACACACACACAACACACACTCTTTTTTCTTTCTTTCTTTTCATCTTTTTATTATGTTCTTTTGAAACAGGTTAGCGTCATCACATCTGTGCGTCCACCCCTCTCTCCACCTTCCACCTACGCCCTTTCTTTCTTTCTTATTACATCTTTCTGTGTAGCATGTCCTTTTTCTCCCTTTTCTTTCTTTATAATAAAATCGGAATTGTCCTTTATTTAGCTGAAGTGACGGTATTTATATGGACGATCTCATTTCTAAATAAAGTATGTTGCAGTATAATAACGGTCGTATTTTGTAGGAACACCAGTATTTTATATAAATTAAGTAACATGTATTGGACAGGAATAGCCAAGAGGAGCAACTCCCTCGCTAGATCTACAACAGGTTTGAATTCAAAGATTTCTTTCTTCTAGATCAGCTCCTTCTAGACAAGGTTAAAGAGCCCAGAATGCACTACTATTAGTTGGATTCATACCTTTCCCAGTGGTATTACCACTATGTGAAATAAAAATAGCCTCGATCAGGATGTGAACTCGGGTAGCTGAACCTACTTCCTATGATGATAACCGTTACTCCATATGAGCCTTCATATGCACACATGTAATTGCAATGAAGGGGTTCTCCACTCTCACCAAAAATGCAGAATGCCCCAGCATCAGATTCAGTTTAGTTTCATATTCAGGACACTCCTTTTGGGGAAGCTTACCCCTCAATAGCGGATACAGTCAGCGTATTCTAAGCCTCGCCGACAGTGCGGATGGTTTTTCGAGGATATTAAAACTATTAATCATGGAAAATTAGATGTGTTGATATTTAAAAGAAAAAAATGAAAGAAACAAGAAAGAACAAGATAAGAAAGGAGAAAACATTGATCGTTAAGAACACGTTACAAATGTTACATAATCATTAGATACCTAATGATTATGACAATAGTGTAGAAATCATATTAGTGCAGCTGAGAGCCTTGAGAGTGAGTGACAGTGTTTGACCTCACTCTGACCTTACTTTCTGGGGATAGACCGTGAGAACCCCATAGAAAGCCCCCTTCCGGTTTAAGGGGTAAGCAACTCAGTTAGTTAGTGTTAGAACTTAGAAGCCGAGCTAGCAAGATGTAAGGGTCCACGCGCATTGTCTGGTCTGGGGATTTATGAATAAAGTAACATCAACATAAATCGAAGTCTTGTGTTTATTACTAAAAACCAACAATGACACAGGGCTTCTGATAAGGAATGATCCCCAACAGAAACCAGACACGGAATCCTCAATAGAAGACCAGACGAGACCTTAGAAGATATACCAGACCAAGATAGATGATAGACGATCAAAACCAAGCCGGCCAGAAGAGTAGACGACAGAGTAAGAAGTAAGAAAGGTATATAACTTTATATAGATTGGTACTGTGAAAAGACCAGTATATAACATATACCTATTTAGTGCCGGTAAAGAAGGGTATGCAACACAAACTACATGTATTGAATGATATACGAAACGCACTTACACACACACACACACACACACACACACACTTGCAGATTCACCGTTACGGCGTATAGCTAACCCTCGCGTTTGTTTACAAAAACGTTTGAGGACTCTAGTGAATTTCATTTCCGCTTAGAAATGTAGCGATTATTTATTCTCCTATATTTGACAGCTGCCTCTGGCCGTACGGGTTAAAGGTTTGGCGAATGAAAGTTCATTCGGGTCTCGAACCCGGCCAGAGGTAGCTGTTACGGTATAGCCACACTGATGAAAGGTGATACCTTGAAACACGTGTCTGTGGATTACTTATTTATTATATATATATATATATATATATATATATATATACATACACTTTGGTGCGGTACTAGCTAAGTATGGAAGAACATGCTGTAATAAATAAAACACACTAAGATACTCCAAGAAAAATAAATTGAAACCATAATAAAGTAAACTCAGATACCCCCACCCGTTGAGAAAAAAGACATACCTTCCCTGCAACCCACTTGACCCACTTAGAGTGAAAGGGCACCAAGATCATAAATAGAAGTAGAATTCTGTGGGTCAGTCAAACCCAACTTAGGAATTTACCACCAGACTAGGCAGACACATAAAAACACCGCCAACCATGCAAAGGATGAAGAAAAAAAATGTTTTCCCCCAATAAAAAAGACACTTGAAAAGAAAAAATGCAATATGATTACCCCTGAACGAGGGAGGAGAAATGTATGAATATAAGATGAGTTTGGCCATGTGCCTGTCTAAATAAAAGATATCAGTGGTCTGAAGAAACTCGTGGACATACTCGCGGGTGGAAACAGTCCATAACCACGATACCCATGGTATTTAAGGCCTTTTATTCCCAAATATATATATATATATTTATGAGTATGAAAAGGTGGAATGAAAACATCACACAATGCTGTGAAAGAGAAAACAATTTATAATATAATCCTAGCTGATACTGATCAATATTTCGATTTTACAAAAATCATCATCAGAGCTCATTCACTCTGTGGTTGTTTGGGTCGGAGAAGAATGTCAAATCAGTTCACAAAACAAAAAACCCTAATTCTGCAAAAAAAGAACGAAAGTTGTTACATTATTCACCAATGTGGGCATTCGCGCCATATATATGTCGGTCATGTCGATATGTATACCTTTTTGTCGGTAAACTATCCAAATTTAGCGGATGTGTGATGTTTTCATTCCACCTTTTCATACTCATTGTCGGATTCATTTCCTTTCTTTTAACTTATATATATTTATATATAAGGACCTACATGAGTCACACACTATCTACGTAGGTTTCACCCGAATGGTTCTTCAGGATGATACTGAGTCAGAATTATCCTGAAGAACCATTTGGGTGAAGCCTAGGTTTGACTCATGTAGGTCCTTATAATCATTCTCTGCTTAATGTATTGAGTACTTTTTACATGTACAACTTAGAAAACTCTCCCGGTGTTTTTTTTTTCTTTTGGTCACTAATAATTAATTAATAAGATTCAATTTCTTATTTTGCCAGTATAACATGATGTCCAGTGGTGTGATGAGTCCAGGCGTTGCAAGCAGTGAAATGATGTCAGCAAGCTATGATGTAAGTAACAACTCTTTTATACATGTTCTATAAACGATATTGAGCACTATTAACTTATAAATAAATATATATATATATATATATATATATATATATATATATATATATATATATATATATATATATATATATATATATATATATATGTAATTGGTAATTTGCTTGAAGCATTGTTAAGTATGTTATAATGAATTAATTTGAAAGCAATTACAATGCAAGTAAAAAATAAAAACAAAAAGATGTTATTTTTTGTCTTATCGATTTCAAAGTAAAACTTTATCTTCAGAGACGTAATTTCTATATAGGAAGTACAATTAGACGCCTCCACATTAGAATCAAAGAACATATCCACACACGTGCATCCTCATTCCATAAATATTTAATCAAATGCAAAAATAAAGACAATAGTTTTTTCCGTTAAGATAGAGACAGTAATACGAAACATTGGTAATCTCAGAATTAGAGAAAGTTTATTAATAGCCAAATTAGGTCTTGTATAAACAATAGATTATAGCTAAACACTGAATACATAATTAATTAAAATTCACGTTCCTCATAGTATATAGTACACTGTATGTACATTTCATTATACATATATCAAATGAATAATGCATAAATATATAAATAGATGAAAATAATAAAATTGAAATTGATTGAACGGCTAAATGTCCATCACGCAAAGTGCGCGTGGCGTTTAAAAAAAAGAACACCACGAGACGCGTGTTTATAACATAAAAAAATAACGACAAAAAAAAACAAAAAAAAACGCGTCCATTTCCGAAAATCGTCTCTGAAGATAAAGTTTTAATTTGAAATCGATAAGACAAAAAATAACATCTTTTTGTTTTTATTTTTTACTTGCATTGTAATTGCTTTCAAATTAATACATTATAATATATATATATATATATATCTTATTATAATGGAGATTATGTGTTTGTTTGTCTGTAACCGAAACTATATCACTACTCAAGTCACTATCCATTTAGTTATTATACATCACATTCTCCATGAATCATTTTTATTTAAGTCTCAATTATTAATAAAATTGTTTTTCATTATTAATACTGCTGGTCATATCTACGTACTAATAACATGCAATTGTACAACAAAAAGCGGTTTACTGTGTGAATGGGAAGGCTAATTTGCATATTGATATTTAAAATTTGATTTTAATAAATATGTGCTCAGTATCATTGATTTCTAATTATTTGATTTTATCTTAATGAATATGAGAAAAAATCTCGGAGATAAATCTTAAAAGAAATCAATTAACAAAAAGAAATAACTGTAATTTTATTCTTTACTTTCTTATTTAACTAAATAGTTAAATTAGAAAAGTTTAGCAAGGAAAGACGGGGATGATGGAAGAAGAAGTTACAGCTATTATATTTTTCAATTATACCCCTCTCTGTTTCAAATCATTTTATCTGCATTCTTATCTAGTTTATTCAGACTTTCTAATTTAATATGATATTTTATGACATTAATACTTGCACCCGGAGGGTGCATATATTTGCTAGTATATATAATTACTTGGTGTTATTGATCTCTATTATTATTATTCTTATCCTCCAACGTATTAAAATAAATGCTATGAATGATTTTATATAGAAATGTAGTGACGCGTCGAACTTACCTGACTCAAAGCGTCCACGGTGCCTGGCCTGCAAACTGAGCCATGGCAGAAGAAGAGATGTATTTGTGGCGGTACGCCACTGTACCCACTCGAAGTAAGAAGTGTCAAGAAGTTGGAGGGGGCAGAGTGGACTTTTTATAGAAGTTGCAAGGCATTATGGGTGACTACCCATAATGCATTGCAACTTTTGTTTGGCTATAAAAGCGACCCATTTTTGCCTGAACGGAGGAATAGCATTTTTGTACTTCAGTAACAGAGTGTCTAGCAAGAAAGATAAAGAAAAAGAGAAGCTGTTGAACAATGTTCAAGAAACCCATTAAGATATAACTAAAATAAGATTAATCTTTTTACATGCGTATCTATTAATAATGGAGATTCGCTTCCGGTTTTTGTCTGTAACAAAAACGACGTCACTGATTACGTCAAACTACCTAAAACGTCATAACAGAATAAATACACTCAAAATTCGAGCATGCAATGTTAGACAGTCCTCATTGTTTTTTTTAAACAAGTTTTAATAAATACATACCTGGTATTATCTATCTATATATAGTTTGTTTTATTTTAATATATATTTAAAGTTATCAGAACTAAGTTTCCATTTCAATTTTTTATATTTTTTACTCCTTTAATAAATTTATATTATTTTTTACTCCTTTAATAAATTTGATGATTTTACTTTACTTATGATACAAACTCTCTGATATTAAATCTTCATCTCCCATCCCCTCAGGCAATATTTATTTTACGTCGCCCAGAGGGCGTTTTTTTTATTTTGCTAGTTTATTTAATTTCGTTAACCTTTCTAATTCAATATACTTCATTCTATCAAAACTTAAATACGTACGCACGGTGTATTCTTGCTAGAATATATTATTTGTTTTGTATTTTGTTCTAGAACTATATGCATTGGAGATACATGCATACTTGTAACAGAGTACTTCCCTTTCTGGAAAGGACCCTAACAAGTCGCAACGGTGGAAACCATTTCTTCATGGGAGAACAGGTTTGTATTTTGATAATAAAATTGAATTAAATTACTTTTAATTGTACATTTCTATCTCATCTCTTAAAACACGTCTGTTTTCCCGCAGGAATAGAAAATATCATCTCTCAACAATTCTTTCCAGTTATCAGAATGCTAAAAAAAAGTTTTCTTTTAAAAAAAAAAATCCTGTTGTTTTATTTGTAAAGAATATCTCTTTGCCATTGCAGAGAGCTTGAAACTTTAGACATAATTAATAAAAAGGATGTTGGCTTTCACACTTACACTATACATTTGGAAAAAATGCTTACCTGTTCTATGCGTGGATCAGAGTGTAGTATCTGTTCCAGTTACTATGCTTTGAGACTTACCTATTCGTGGGTCGGTGTGTCCAGTGTGGGTCCAGTGTGCTTCGGCCACTGGACCGGGTTCAAGTGCAATTATTAGCGTCGATCCCAGAGTGCTTTCCCTCCAAGCATTATCTGCCCCTTTGTGGGCAGGGCTGGGTTTATTGCCCAGCGCCCGAGGCGCCCCCCTTGAGGGGGAATGCCGACGGGATCGATGCAATTTTTGTTCTTTCCCCACCCATAAGCTTCGGCTTGTGGGTGGGCCCACGTTAAAACGAGGCCTTGTGCCCAGTCCATACATGTGGGGTATGAGACAAATATACCTGACATAGGCGTGGATCAAGGTGTAGTATCTGTTCCAGATTCTATGCTTTGAGACATACCTTCTATACCCGGTCTCGGCTGGGGGGGGGGTCCAGTGTGCTTCGGCCTCTCTGGACCGATAGAGTTCAATTATTAGCGTCCCAGGGGCCCATCACCCCAGGCAATACCTGTCCCCTTGGGGACAGGGATGGGTTTATTGCCCAGCGCCTGAGGCGCCCCTTGAGGGGGAAGGCCGACGGGACCGACGCAATTTTTGTTTTTTCCAGCCATGAGCCACCCATATATATATATATATATATATATAATATATATATATATATATATATATATCAAATAAAACTTGGAAATCTTGAAAATGTACGAGGTGTGGTATTTACATTGGCCGTCCACAAAGTCCATGGGCAATTTAAAATTTAAAATTATTTCAAGTGCATACATTTATCACTGTATTTATCAATTGATACTATCTAACCAGTTTAGTAAAGGCATAAAATTGCTTTTTTCTTAACATAATATTCTCTGAAGAAGATTTTTGAAAAACTTTCTTTGAGCAACATCTGTGTGATTTTCATATTATCTTAACCTTATATGAACTAATTTATATAAAAATTATCAATTTTATTTGAATACAGCATAAGTAACGCTCTTTTTAATTTCACATCTTATGGGATAAGAGTTAGTGAATGGTTAAATGAACATTTTGAAGGTAGATGGATAGGACGAAGAGGGCCAATTGAATGGCCATCACGTTCACCAGATCTAACACCACTGGACTTTTTTTGTGGGGTGTATTGAAAGATCAGGTTTACAATCTTAAGCCGAAAACAATTCCAGAATTAAAGAATGCAATTTTAAATAAATTTCATGAAATGACCATTGAAATGTGTCAAAAACTTTGTAAAAGTGTTGCTGGTAGAGTTCAGAATTGTGTGGAACATGAAGGAGAACATTTTGAACATCTCTAATAAATGACTAAATTCTAAAACTTTATATCTTTTGTAACTTTTTTTTCTTAAATTTGGTTTGATTTCATTTGTATTAAACATTATTAAACCGAATAAGCATTATATCAATTTTGTTAATATATTATATTAATCCATTAACCTGTGGCAATACATTCATGTTCGAAAAAAATAAAGGATAATCAAAAAGGCTTTAAATTTGTTCCACTTAAACAAAGAGCGATACTCATGCCGCACCCCGTATTCTATTTATATCTTCTTATTATGATAGAGATTGTGTGTTTTTCTGCCTGTAACCGAAACTATGTTACTACTCAAGTCACAATTGCCATACTTATTTACGTCACATTCTCTGTGATCTTATTTTTATTTAAACCTCAATTATTAATAAAATTGTAATACTATTGACCATATCCCCATACTAACAGCATTCAATGGTATTTATATATACAACAAAATAGCAGTTTACAGTATGAACGGGAAGGCTAATTTGCATATTGATAATAAAAATTTGATTTTAATAAATATGTGCTTAGTATTATTGATTTCTAATTGTTTGGTTTTATTTTATGAGCAAAAATCTTGAGGATAAATCTTAAAAGTAAAAGAAGTAAAGAAGAAATAAATGCAATTGAAGTCTTTACTTCCTATTTTAACTAGATAGTTAAATTAGGAAAATTTAGCAATGAAAGACGGGAGTGATGGGAGGGTAAGTTTCAATTGTTCTAATTTTCGATTATAACCCCTCTGTTTCAAATCTTTTTTCTACATTCTTATATAGTCTAATTAGCCTTTCTAATTTAATATGAAATTTTATTACATTGAAACTTAAATACTTGCATTCTGTTTCAAATCTTTTTATCTGTGTTCTTATTTAGTTTCATTAGCCTTTCTAATTTAATATAATATTTTATTACATAAAAACTTAAATACTTGCACTCTATTTCAAATCTTTTTATCTGTGTTCTTATTTAGTTTCATTAGCCTTTCTAAGTTAATATAATATTTTATTACATTAAAACTTAAATACTTGCACTCTGTTTCAAAACTTTTTATCTGTGTTCTTATTTAGTTTCATTAGCCTTTCTGATTTAATATAATATTTTATTACATTAAATCTTAAATACTTGCACTCTATTTCAAATCTTTTTTCTACATTCTTATATAGTCTCATTAGCCTTTCTAATTTAATATGATATTTTATTACATTAAAACTTAATTACTTGCACTCTGTTTCAAACCTTTTTATCTGTGTTCTTATTTAGTTTCATTAGCCTTTCTAATTTAATATAATATTTTATTACATTAAAACTTAAATACTTGCACCCGGAGGGTGCATATATTTGTTATATTAATATGTTTATGTTAATAAAAAGACATAATAATTAATATTTGTTATGTTAATAAAAAGACATAATATGCCCTGAAGAAGATTTTTAACAAATCGAAATATTGCAATATCAGCATAATGAATAATTTTATTTGAACAATATCTGTGAGTTTTTCATATTATGTTACCCTTATATACCTTCGGATTCATTTCCTTACTTTGAATTGATATAAATTAATTCAGAAAGAAGAAATCTGTTATGGAACACGTGTCTTACGGTACTGTTTTATGTACTGAGATTTTTCTTCTCCCATATTCTCTTTGTCTTTTTGCTGTAAGCTTCCTCTTCCGATCCTAATATATAATTATTATATAATATTTTGATATATAATTAATATATGATATATAATCTATTTAAAATTTTAAAAAAATACTCATAAAACATATTTTTCTTAAATTTTCTTTCAATCCTCCTAATATATAATTAAAGATAATCTTTTATTTACTTATTTACTGGTCCATCTAATTAAATTAATACATTTCATTTTTTACAACTGAAAAAAGAAAGAAAAAAAAAATAAATAAATAAAAGCTAAGTATATGAATTTTTCTATGTGACCGTTTTTATTTTAAATTCAACATGGCTACATTGTTGCAATGTTTCACCGGAAGATAAACAGACAATATTGGATACCTATACAGGGTAGGGGTTCCAACATTCGTTCTGAACAGATATTCAAAAAAATAAGAAATTACAGTTATTCACCCATTTCATTCATAACATAAATAAAAGAGAAAGGAGGAGAAAGAAAAAAACAACAGTATGATGTTCTTCACGTCTTTATTATTATTTTCTATAGATGATGTGGTGTGACATGATGTGTTACTGTTGCCTGGAAAGTCCGTGCATGGAAAACCAGGCCATGTTCAGCAAGTACCCGAAATTGATGGCCCTAAGAACTCGTGTGGCCAGTCACCCCAAGATTTGTGGATACCTGAAGGGCCGCTGCACCAGCATGTGGTAACGACTATAATTATGGAACACACATTACAGCTTGTGTTGCTATGATACCCTTTTTTTCTGAAAATTATAGCCTGAGAATTAAAAATATATTTCTTTGATGGCTATTCGGACTGTCTTTTCGGCATCGAATTAATGAAACTAAAACGTCTTTGAAACAGCGAATTTGAAAATAAATGAATAATCGAAAATCGTCATGAAAATTGTTGTCTCTTCTTTATTTAATCAATTTTCTTTTTAGTATTATCTGCGTTATTCGGACTATTGTCCCCATCTTCATTGTTATTTGTACAACGTTTCGGCCGATATACCCTCCGGCCTTCTTCAGGTATTTCTTGTTGGACTCGGGAACCTTCTCGGACTCAGGAACCTTCTTGTCGAACTCGGGAAATTTCTTGTCGTATTCGGGAGCCATCACGGAACTTTGAACCTAACCCTTTATTTATTCCACGGGGGTATCCTGTTCTCATTCCGCTAACCATAGCTGGGGTAGGAGTTGTGTTAATTAATTATTTTTCTAACTGCTTTCACTCAGGATTGAACTCGGGTTCCAGAGATAACTGTCACTTAGAACTGTCTTAACCCAACTTCCTTATCCACTAGGTCATGTATCCATTTGGAAGGTTCCCGAGTCTGAGAACGTTCCCGAGTCCGACAAGAAATACCTGAAGAAGGCCGGAAATAATACTAGCATATTTCTGTATACAATTCTTAATTTTAATCTTGTAGTGTATCTATCGTTTCTGTTGCTTCTTCTGAACTGTCGAGTATAATCTGAGTAGATGTCTGTCTAGTTCTATAGTTGTTTCTGACTAATGAGATTCTAAGATGTCCTTAATTGTCGTTTGTTTTTAATGACAACACAAGACATATATATATATATATATATATATATATGAAAAAAAAACAAGTGTTCCAAAAATATGATAAATTTATTTATCAACGCTTAAACGTTTCGGTTTCTTTAAAACTTCATCAGGATGTATTAAGGGGTGAAGAAATTGATGGATGTTTTATAAATGACAGGAGATAAAAAAAATCTTTATAATTCTTTTGTTGTTGTGTAACTGTATATGTTCAGCGTTATATTTTTGAAAGACGAGTCCTTTACACAACAACAATAAATTTTATAAAGATATTTTATCTCCTGTCATCTATAAAACATCCATCAATTTCTTCATCCCTTAAGACATCCTGATGAAGGTTTTAAAAAACCGAAATGTTTCAGCGTCGATAAATAAATTTATCATATTTTTGGAGCACTTGTTAGTTTCAAATTTCTTAATATTGTCGGATTTATTTCCATATTTACTCCCATATATATATATATATATATATATATATATATATATATATATATATATATATATAAGACATTTATCCAAAACTTGGTAGTAAGAGATGATTCTATATGTGATTTCTAAGATACACTGTATTATTATTGAATGATCCAGTATGTATACAGCGAATCTTTAAATCACTAAAGAGAGCTCAATGTATAATAAACTTTTTAGATTATATACAGAGCAATATTTATCTTAGAAAGGAAGGAAGAACTCAACACCGTAATTCCATAATAAATTTATTTCGACCAAAATTGGGGCCTTTATAAATCTAAGTTGATTTAATATAGCTCCCCAAAATTCAGTCTCATCAGATGGGGATCAATTTACTTTTGAATTGCACTTCTCAAAAAACAAAAAGTAGAATTTAAAAAATAAATTCAAACAAAAACAAATATATATATAACTAGAAGTGGCTATCCGGCGTTCTCTGAGTAGAGGGGATAAATAAAAGTTTGTCTCGCAGATCCATCGATTATTTTGATCTTACATAATTGATTTGTTTTAATGCCGAACGCCACGAATAACTTTCCCTTCTCTTACTATTCAAATCCTAATTTTCAAATATATTCTCAGATATACATTTTTTAGGTGTAACACAGATTCTCAAAGATACGTTATTCCAAGTTAACTGATCTGAAAAAATGTAAAAGCTTTTAAATAAAATAACTGGTGCATTGGTCGGCCACAAATAGATAATCAGTCATATGGAGGTCCAATCTCCCTGACAAGCTAAAGCGACAGTTATTCCAGTCTGTGGTTGTGTCGGTGCTACTATATGGTTGCACCACCTGGACCCTAACAAAGCGTCTTGAGAATAAGCTAGATGGGAGCTGCACGAGAATGCTGCGCGCAGTCTTGACCAAGTCATGGAAGCAGCACCCCACGAGGAAACAGCTGTACGGTCACCTGCCCCCCATCTCACAAACTATCCGAGTGAGACGGACAAGGCATGCAGGACACTGCTAGAGAAGCAAGGATGAACTCATAAGCGACGTTCTCCTGTGGAGGCCAACACATGGACATGCAAGTGTAGGGGGCCCAGCAAGAACCTACATTGACCAGCTATGTGAGGATGCTGGCTGCTCCACAGAGGAGCTCCCAGGTGCAATGAATGATAGGGAAGGTTGGCGAAAGATTGTCATGCATACCCGTGCTGCATGCGCGACGTGATGATGATGATGATGATATCAACACTGAAAGTTTCATTAAATTGGCAAATTCCCTGATTTTTGGTATTTTCTAAAACTTTCGGTGGGGTGACATAAGATGGTGGAATTTATGTTCGTTAAGTTCGATTTAACCCTGAAATCTTCCTGGGGGACAATTTAACTAATGCAGTAAGTTTAATCGATATTGTGTGCAGCATTAGTTGATTAAGTGCACCTTTGTTAAATTTAGAAATGTCTCTAAAGAGATAAATGTTCAGCTATTAGATATTACGAGAGTCAGTTAATTCCTTGTTAAATAGCCCCATTAGGCTCTTACTTGTTTGAGACTAAGTGGGGGAAGAAGTTTTCTTCTTCTTCTTCTTCTTCTTCTTCTTCTTCTTCTTCTTCTTCTTCTTCTTCTTCTTCTTCTTCTTTCATTCATTATTTCTTTTCTTTCTTCTTCTTCTTCTCCTTCTTTTTTCTTCTTCTTCTTCTTATCCTTACTTCTTCTTCTTCTTCTTCTTCTTCTTCTTCTCTCTTCTTCTTCTTCTTTTTCTTCTTCTTCTTCTTTCTTTCTTTCTTTCTTTCTTCTTTTTTCTTTATTTCTTTCTTCTTTTTCTTCTTTTCTCCTTTTTATTTATTTCTTCTTCTTCTTTTCTTCTTCTTCTTCTTCTTCTTCTTCTTTCTTCTTTCTTTCTTCTTTCTTCTTTTCTTCTTCTTCTTCTTCTCTTTCTTCTTCTCTCTTCTTTCTTCTTTCTTTCTTCTTTCTTCTTCTTCTTCTTCTCTTCTTCTTCTTCTTCTTCTCTTCTTCTCTTTCTTCTTCTTCTTCTTCTTCTTCTTCTTCTTCTTCTTCTTCTTCTTCCTTCTTTTCTTCTTCTTCTTTTCTTCTTCTTTTTTCTCATTCTTCTTCTTCTTCTTCTTCTTTATTTCTCATTCTTCTTCTTTATTTCTTATTCTTTTTCTTTCTTCTTCTATCTATCTTTCTTTCTTCTCATTTCTTCTTCTTCTTTCTTTCTTTCTTCTTCTTCTTCTTCTTCTTCTTCTTCTTCCACACAGGCTAATATATTGAACACCACTAACATCAAACTTAACTTACACGCAGGTGATCAATTAATGATTCGGCTTTGAATCCCTTTAATTCATCATCTTTCACTCTACAGAAACAAACAAACAAAATAAACAAACAAACAAACAAACAAATAAACACCAACAAAAACACAATGTGACTCTTCCCCCCCCCCTTATTTGCAGTTCAAACCCAACAAGCAACTAACTTTATTTTACACTCGTTGAGGCTGTAAAAATAACCTGTAAACCGATCATTATCCTGTGATGTTTGCACTTGCCACTAAAAAGTAGAAATTACCCGCCAAGGAAGATCGACCCATTGACCTTGGATTTAGGCGCCAAGCTGACCTAATGTTTCAAATTCTGCAATTAATACTGGTTGCTCATTGGCTCTGCGATTCTGTATAAATATCCACAGTTGTTCTCTGCAAACACAATCACATTCACAGTAAACTTTGCGACGTCAAAGACAGAACTGTTCGAAAACCATGCCTAACTACACTCTGTATTACTTCAATGGCCGTGGACGTGCCGAGATCCTCCGTATGATGTTCGCCGCTGCTGGCGTTCAGTTCAACGATAAGAGGTTCGAATTCAACGAATGGGACAAATACAGGAATGGTAAGGATTTTTTTTGTTTCTGTTTTTTTTTAAATTTGTATCTTTTTAAATTTTATTATTTCTGATTCACTAGGGGGGTTAAAGATTTTAAAATGGATAAATATGGCGAAAAATTGTGGTACGATATGTATGCTATGCGAGTAAGGATAGATAAATTTCTCAAGTTATACATTATCAGAATTTAATTCGTGCTGATAGTACGGATTCCCTGGATTCATTCACGAATGGGACAAATACAGGAATGGTATGGATTTTTAAAATCTTTTTTTCTTTATTTCTGATTCTCTTTGCGATTTAGAGATTTAAAAATTGGTAAATAGGGCGAACTGATAGTACGGATTCCCTTTACTCTGTCTGTATGCCCCCCCCTCTCTCTCTCTCTCTCTCTCTCTCTCTCTCTCTCTCTCTCTCTCTATCACCATCACTTCTTATCGTCAATGTCTCCTGGTGCGATATCCATTGTCCCATCATAGCTGATAGATGTAATTTTTTTTCTGGTCGATCAATGAAAAGTTGTTCAAATTGATAAGATTTTCTAACAAACAAGACTGTCCTTTTGTGACCATGTCTATCTACACTCTGCCGAGATCATGTGTATGATGTTCACCGCTGCCGGTATTCCATTCAATGATAAGAGGTTCGAATTCAACGAATGGGACAAATACAGGATTGGTAAGGAATTCTTTTCTGTTTATTAATTTCTGACTGTCTTGGGGATTTTAGTGATTCAAACATTTAAAAATGGATAAATTTGGCGAAAGATTGTATTACGATAAATTTGTGAGCTAATTCCTCATCACCATTCAGTTCGTGCTGGTAGTACGGATTAGATTTACTCTCTCTCTCTCTCTCTCTCTCTCTCTCTCTCTCTCTCTCTCTCTCTCTCTCTCTAAACCATCCTTTCCTATCAGCAATGGTTCCCTGTTACGACACCCAGTGTCCACACATAGCTGACAGATATAATTTAATTAACGAGAGGGACAAATACAGAAATGGTAATGGAGTGGTAGTACCTGTTAGGGGTACCATCTGTCTATCTGTCTCTCTCTCTCCTGTCTCTCTCTCTTTCTCTCTCTCTGTCTCTCCCTCTCTCCTCTCTTTGTCTCTCTGTCTCTGTCTCTGTCAATCTCTCTCTCTCTCTCCTGTCTGTTTGTCTGTCTGTCTGTCTGTCTCTCTCTCTCTCTCTCTCTCTCTGTTTCTCTGTCTCTGTCTCTCTCTGTGTGTCTGTCTGTCTTTCTGTCTGTCTGTCTGTCTCTCTCTCTGTCTCTCTGTCTCTGTCTGTCTGTCTGTCTGTCTGTCTGTCTGTCTCTCTCTCTCTGTCTCTCTGTCTCTGTCTCTGTCTCTCTGTCTCTGTCTCTGTCTCTCTCTCTCTCTCTCTCTCTCTCTCTCTCTCTCTCTCTCTCTCTCTCTCTCTCTCTTCCATCGGTTCTTATCGTCAATGTTTCCTGGTGCGACACCCAGTGTCCGCTCATAGCTGATAGATCTAATTTTATTTTGATCAGCCAATAAAAAAATTGTCCATATTGGTCAGATTTTCGAACAAACAAGACAGTTCTTTTGTGGCCATGGACACTGTACTACTTTAATGGTCGCGGACGTCCTGAGATCTTGCGAATGATGTTCGCCGCTGCTGGCGTTCAGTTCTACGAATGGGACAAATAAAGAAATTGTAAATATTGGCTCGATTTTTATCGAAGATTTAAAAGTTTTAACGAGTATATTTTCAACTTTTTTAGGTAATTGTTTTTTTTCTATATAAGCGATCGAACAGTTTGTTCTATTAAATGGGAAGTAAGCTTTAACAGAAAAAGAATATTCAATGCATTTTCAAAGCAAAATCATTTTCAATGCATCTTTTCGATTAATTTTGAGAGGAAATTTGATTTCCAGTGTATTTTTAGAGTAAACATCATTTGCAATGCCTTTTATATTGGATTATTTCCTATGCATCTTTATAGTAAAAATCATTGTCCAATGCATTTTTATAGTAAAAATCATTGTCCAATGCATTTTTATAGTAAAAATCATTTCCAATGCACTTTTATAGTAAAAATCATTTCCAATGCATTTTTATAGTAAAAATCATTTCCCATGCATTTTTATAGTAAAAATCATTTTCAATGCATTTTTTATAGTGACCTGATGGTCACAATACTCTTTAACGTTTTCAAATACACCTCCAATTTTGAAGTAAACGTTTAATTCCTTGTTCATTTCTCTATTGGTAAATACAGCTTCAGTTTGGATACTTTTTCAACACTCCACTTATTTAGCAATAAATGCAATCACAACCTTGCATATAATTTTGCTACACATACTTTGTGTGTAATAAAAATAAAACCAGCAACGCCGAGCATCTTAACAATATCTTAAGATTAAGAAACCGCTCGGAACCAGAGAAACAGCTAAGAAATGCAGAACCAGTCATCGACGAATAAATCCCAGCCAAATATAAGGGACAGACTAATAATTTAAATTATATACGAAGTAAATATTAAGTATGAGAGACACAACCACGGATGTCTCTCATAATATTAGATTGTTACAAAAATAATGGCCGATTTCAAATGCATACATTTATTGTTGAAACATTAACAGTAGAAATGTTAAAATTAGTCAAAACACGAACCTTGGGCAGCTATGCATCTCTGCCATCGATCTACGAGGTCATTTATTCCGCGTTGGTAAAAAGTTATTGGCTGTGATGCAACAAAATCTTTAAATGATGATTCCACCTCTTCTTTAGATCGACAAGTTTTACCTTTTAAAAATGTGCTTAAGTGCCTAAAAAATGATAATCAGTAGGGTGAAAGATCGGGAGAATATGGAGGATGTGGTAAGGTCTCGTATCACAAGTGACTATTCGGTCAAGAAAGGGGTCATTGGTGTTACGCAAACAGAGCATCGAGCACACTTCAAATCACCTAAGTTTTGGTGCTCATTGAGCTCATGAGGAACCCATTTATCGAGCCTTTTCACCTTTCCAATACTCTGTAAATGGCGTGAAATTGTCTGGGACATCTCTCTGACACTTTCTCGTGGATTTTGCTCAACAACTGCCTGCATTTGTTCATTGTCAAGACGGCATGTCCGTCCTCTACCTTTTTCATCTTCAAGACTCTCATCTCCACTGCAGAATTTCTGAAACCACCTTCGTACAGTCCGATCACTTGTGGATTCATCTCTCCATGCTTTGTTGATATTGGCAGCAGTTTCGGATGCATTGTGCCCAAGCTTGAACTCATGCAACATAAGAAGGCGAAGGTCATGTTTAGGCATGTTCATCTTTGAAGGCACCTATTCTTCAAAAATACTTTCTATCTGAAAATAAATTAAATTTTATTTTTGAGCACACATTAATTATTATATATGCCAAAAATTCAACTGAAATAAACAACAAATTCTATGTTAAAATGACATTTCAAAACCGTGCACTTCAATCGGCCATTATTTTTGTAACAACCTAATATGTTAAAATGACATTTCAAAACCGAGCACTTCAATCGGCCATTATTTTTGTAACAACCTAATATGTTAAAATGAAATTTCAAAACTGAGCACTTCAATCGGCCATTATTTTTGTAACAACCTAATATGTTAACGACATTTCAAAACCGAGCACTTCAATCGACCATTATTTTTGTAACAATCTAATAATGATATGTTAAGACGGCCATAAACGGAAGTCTGGTATACAACAATTCTATTCAAAATATATTTGATTACTTCCTCTCATTCTTTTTCAGATATGCCCTGCATGTGCGTCCCTGTCTTGGAGATGGACGGTGGCATGAAGATGCCTGAGACCATGGCCATTGCCAGGTACTTGGCCAGGGAATATGGTAAGTACATAAAATAATATTTCAGTAAAAATGTAAATTCATACTTACTATAATAATCTGCCGAACACCAAACTGATCATGTTGGTCTCGCAGTTCCGTTGCTAATGAGGTTGATTCTCACTGGGCACCTTATATCTAAAGTATAGTCACAAATCAAATATTTTCGTGTGGGCTGACAAAAGGAATCTTTATTTTGTTCTTTTTTCTTTTGTGTGTGATTTTCTACGGTGCACCAGAGTTATATATATATATATATATATATATATTATATATATATATATATATATATTAGTGTGTGTGTGTGTGTGGTGTGTGTGTGTGTGCGTGAGAAATGTGAGGAGGTTAATCCGACAATATGTGAAGAAAAGTAGACAAATAACCTACTGTTATTCACCATTCTGAAAATGTCCTTCATTCAAGCAAGAACTGGGCTTTTGTTCTGATGATGGTCAAAATGGCCGAAACGTTGCATCGTCGACAATAAACATCCAGTTTCCATAACATCCCGTGTTTGTCTACTTTTCTCCACACACACACACACACACAAATATATATATATATATATATATATATATATATATATATATATGTGTGTGTGTGTGTGTGTGTGTGTGTGTGTGTAAAATGAACCTGGAAGTAAATCCGACGGTATATTGAAAGAATGAATAAAGGAAAGAACGTATAGAATGGATAATATAGGATATTTTAATCAATATTACTTACACGTGTTTCGGTCAGGAGTTTATCCATGTGTACACTATTCAAACTATTATTATTTTTAAATAATCAAAAGAAATGAAATAATAATAATAGAAAAAATGTAGAAATGTTCACACATTTTTCAAATAAGGATTTACTCTTATGAAAGTCGAATTTTCTTAAATAGACAAACCTACGTATTATTCCAATGATGTATTTAAAAATTATTTCAATGTTGTCGTTTAGAATGTGAGTTGAGATCATTTTTCGAAAGTGTCATAATCACATTTGCGTCCTAATTTTTAGGTTTCTACCCCAAGAGCAACATGGACATGATGAGGTGTGACTACATCGCTGATTGCTTCTATGAAATCATGCATGATTACATGAGGTACTACCACTGGAAGAATGGACGCTTCAGGGTAAGTCGGTTATTTAAATCTGCCTAATATTTCATATCTTCATCTTTTAACAAACTCTCTATAGAAGTGGATGAGCAAAGAGGCTATAGTAAACTTATTATTAATTTAAAAAGATATTAGCTAACATGAGTGGGGAAAGCTTTGTAAAGGATAATTGCTTTTAAATAAAATCATTCACGTTTATACATATGAGTTACAACTGCTGGAAGGATGGAAACTTCAGAGTGTGTAAATTATTTGGAATCTGACCATTGGGTAATGCGACTTTTGAATGGTTTTCAAATAAAACAATGTGGACATGATGAGGTGTGACTACATCGCTGATTGCTTCTATGAAATCATGCACGATTATATGAGGTACTGCCACTGGAAGAACGGACGCTTCAGGGTGAGTCTGATATTTTATATCTCGATAGAAATTAATAATAATACAGACTCCTCTAAAATGGTCAATAATACTAATATTAATATTAACATATATTATTTAATACAAGTGACAAGTGCTTTGTAAGTAATGTCTATAAAATCATGTACGATTACATGAGGTACTACCACTGGAAGAACGGACACTTCAGAGTGATTTAATAATTTTGAATCGGGTCAATATTTTAGATCCAAATATTGTTTAGGTATTATCTCCAGGAATGAATTAGAAATAAAGCTTACAGTAAAAATGTTTTTTAATGTTATAAATCATTTACAATATTAATTAGCAGGACATCAACAACAACAAAAATGTTTATAGGTAGATATGAACAGTCGTATGTAGACACACACACACATACACACACACATACACTGTGTGAATATGATGAGGTGTGACTACATCGCTGATTGCTTCTATGAAATCATGCACGATTACATGAGGTACTACCACTGGAAGAACGGACGCTTCAGGGTAAGTCTGATATATCTAGAAGTTTTAAGACATTGACTTTATAAACCTACGTGAAAAAAGTCTATAGTAAAATAATAATTAATCCAAGACGATTATATGAATGTCGAGTTCTTTGTAAATAATGATTGTTTCTATGAAATCAAGCACGATTTTTTACTATAAAAATGCATTGGAAATGGCTTTTACTATAAAAATGCACTGGAAATGCGTTTTACTATAAAATTGCATTGGAAATGGTTTTTAATATGAAAATGCATTGGAAATGGGTTTTTACTATAAAAATGAATTGGAAATGCGTTTTACTATAAAATTGCATTGGAAATGGTTTTTAATATGAAAATGCATTGGAAATGGTTTTTACTATAAAAATGGGAAATGGTTTTTACTATAAACATGCATTGGAAATGGTTTTTACTATAAAAATGCATTGGAAATAATTTTTACTATAAAAATGCATAGGAAATGATTTTTACTATAAAAATACATTGGAAATAATTTTTACTATAAAAATGCATAGGAAATAATTTTTACTATAAAAATGCATTGGAAATAATTTTTACTATAAAAATGCATTGGAAATGGTTTTTAATATGAAAATGCATTGGAAATGGTTTTTAATATGAAAATGCATTGGAAATAATTTTTATTATACAAATGTATTGATAATTACTTTTATCATAAAAATGCATTGGAGATGATTTTTATGATAAAAATGCATCGGACAATAATGATAGCTTTTTAAATAATGATTGCTTCTATGAAATCATGCACGATTATATGAGGTACTACCACTGGAAGAACAAACGCTTCAGGGTGAGTCAATGAATTTGATACTGCTCAGAAATTCGTATTTACATCTAAAAGTGTTTAAAAAAGAGTTTCATCTTTCAAGATATTACCTATATAAATCTAAGAGAAAAAAGCTCAAGAAAAATAATGATTAATTCAATCCGACTAAATGAACGTTGGGGTCTTTTATCTTAGACATTTTTAGCGCCCTCTCTCTCTCTCTCTATCAGTCTCTCAATATGCCTATCTCTGTCTCTGTCTGTCTGTCTGTTTCTCTCTCTCTCTCTCTCTCTCTCTCTCTCTCACACACACACACCACACACACACACACACACATACACACACATACCCACCCCGCACCGATAAAACAAACCCTTCTATTCAAGGATAATCAACTCGATGTAATGTCAAAAAATTTAATTGTTTTAATAACATCATATTTTCTTGTTATTTTTTTAAAGATTTCATCTTATTATTTTTTTTTTTTTGCATCAAATATTTAATTATATTATTTAGATTTTTTGGACTATTTTTCTCCTCTTTATCATTATATAAGTGTATGATGCATTTGGAGCTCCGTAGGTAATTTATCGGACACTGGGCCAGAGCTCGAGCCTCAGCAGAACGTGTACTTTTAGTGATAGCAGGAAGCATGGAAATCCCATCTCCCCGACAAGCTAAAGAGACGATTCTTCAAGGCTGTGGTTATGTCGGTACTGCTGCATGGCTCTACCACCTGGACCCTAACGAAACGCCTTGAGAATAAGCTAGATGGGAGCTACACAAGAATGCTGCGAGCGGTCCTGAATAAGTCGTGGAAGCAGCACCCCACAAAAAAGCAACTGTATGGCCACCTGCCTCCCATCTCACAAACCGTACGAGTAAGACGGGCTAGACGTGCAGGACACTGCTGGAGAAGCAAGGGCGAGCTCGTAAGCGATGTACTACTGTGGAAGCCAGCACATGGGCATGCTAATGTGGGCCGCCCACCCAGGACCTACATTGACCAACTATGTAAGGATGCTGGCTGCTGGGCGGAGGAACTCCCAGAGTCGATGAATGATAGTGAAGGTTGGCGAGAGATCGTCATGGATATCCGTGCAAATTTCGCGACATGATGATGATGATAATTATTATTATATAAACAACGTTTCGGCTGATGTGCCCTCCGTGAAGTCTCCCGATTACGACAAAAAGGCTACCGAGTTCAAAGAGAAGGTTCTCGAGTTCGAGAACGTTACAGAATTCGACATGAAACACCAAACGAAGACCGGAGGGAATATCGGCTGAAACATTGTGTATATAACAATAAAGATGAAGACAATAGTAAAAAAAATTCCAAATAAGACGAATTATCAATCCTCATCTAAAAAATAACAAGAAACTTCTGAAGAAGGCTGAAGGGCACATCGGCCCATTGTGTATATAACAATAAAGATGAAAACAATAGTCAAAAAAATTCCAAATAATACGAATTATCAATCCTCATCTAAAACATAACAAGAAACTTCTGAAGAAGGCTGAAGGGCACATCGGCCCATTGTGTATATAACAATAAAGATGAAAACAATAGTCAAAAAAATTCCAAAATAATACGAATTATCAATCCTCATCTAAAACAATAACAAGAAACTTCTGAAGAAGACCGGAGAGCACATCGGCCCGTTGTGTAACAATAAAGTAAAAAATCAAACAAATATTTTCTTTTCCATTTATTTTAGTTTGGCAACGATGGTATGCAATCCGAGATGGGAAAGACCGGTGAAACATCCAATTATGACGTAAGTTAAAATTTGGTATTTCTACCATTAAATTTCATTCTTATATGGAGGCGCGTGGACTAATGGTTAGAGTCGCTGAAAATGGACTCGTCAACCTGAGTTCAATTCCTGGACGAAACTAATTGCATTTCACATAGCGCTAATACCCTTGGTAAAAGGTATGAATCGAATTCTCCCTCCAATTTTGTTTATAATCACATGTTTTTCTATTCAACCCATAGATAGGACCCTAACAGGTACTACCATTCCGGGTCGGAGTGGACCAGGAAGCAATGGTGTTGAAGGGGTGCTCCACATTCCCCAAACCCCCAGAACTGGACACCTAACTATCAGATAGAGTTTAACGTCATTCCAGGAAATGTAGACCCTCAGCCACCGCTTTCTAGCACCCCTATGATGGAAAGAGTTGAGGCTTGCCATACGGGCAATAGGGTTGGGAAAATCATATAGGTGCTAGGGCTTGACGTGACTAGCCGATTGATCGAAGGGGGTCTCTCCGACCGCCCGTCTAGCCCAAGAAAGGGCCAAAGTGGAGTATTGCAAGTCATGGACTGCTCAACCACCTGGGTTCTATCCTTAAGCATCACTTGGTATCTTAGGGCTTTCTCTCTCGGAGAGGTTTTAATGTCGTGGCCTCCTGGTACTTGTAGAAATAAGTCTTATTGATAAGAAGAAATAACACGACTGGTCAGTAGTATAGTTTTAGACTCTTTGGGGTTTTTTTTATTCATAAACCGTTACTACGGACGCCAGAGTGCAGACGCCAAGACTTCTGGGCTCATCACATGATTGGTATATCCAATCACAGAGAGCCCCTCCTTCACTCAGGATATACACAAGAATTACCATTTTACTGGTCCACAGATACCCACCAAGATATGGAATATAGTTTTAGACTCTTTGGTGTTTTTTTTTTTTTCATAAACCGTTACTACGGACGCCAGAGTGCAGAAGCCAAGACTTCTGGACTCATCACATGATTGGTATATCCACTCACAGAGAGCCCCTCCTCCACTCACTCTATACACAAGAATTTACTGATCCACAGATCCCCCCCCCCCAAGAATATGAATGTACTTTTTTATATGAATTTTTGTTTTTATTAGAGCTCAATATTTGAAGAAAGTAATATGTTGTATACTCTCTTTCTTCACTTTCTTACTTCTATTCTTTAGCGTCTCTTCTGGCGTCTGGACTGAGTCTTGGACTTCGTGTCTGGTCTTCCATTGGGATTTCTCTTATCAGAAGCCCTGTGTCATTGTAGTTTTTAGATAATAACACAAGACTTCGATTAACTTAGATCATATTTTATTCTGAAATCCCCACCAGACTACCTGCGCAGATGAGTCGTCACCGTGCATAACACGACTTACCACCGTCGTGGCTTTTTTCCGATCTAACTAAAACATCTCTTTCTAATCTAAACCGGAAGAGGTCTTCTCCACCGATTCTCACGGTATCCCCGGAAGGATCAGGACTGAGTCAAGCCTTGTCATTCAATCCTTCAAGGGCCCGTGGGGCGCAACTTTATAA
>CM042175.1:6971420-7053920 GCA_023376005.1 Doryteuthis pealeii
AAATTATGAAAATGCAATTGGATGATTATTTACTATGGTGGAAAAAATGCATTGGAAAGAGTTTTTTTTAATTATTGAGAATGCCATTTGGAAATGATTTTACTATGAAAGCATGGAAAAGATATGTTACTTAATTGGGGGGGGGGAAAAAATTTGGCCATTTGGAATATGATTTTACTATTGGGGAAAATGCATTGGAAATGGGCGTTTTTTTTTACTAATATAAAAGTGCTATTTTGCCATTGAAGAAGGATTTTTACGATGTGGTTTTGAAAAATTTTGCAATTGGAAAATGATTTTTAATATGAAAAAAATTATGCTTTGGAAAATGAATTATATGAAAATTGCATGGTGGCGGGGAAAGGTTTTACTATGGGAAAATTAAAAAAATGCTTGCACTAATAAGCGTGCGATATGGTATTTTTCTTGAGGCGGATTTAAAAACTATAATCATAAATGGACAATTAGATGTGTTAAGATTTAAAAGAAAAAAATGAAAGAAGCAAGAAAGAAAAAGAGAAGAAAGGAGAAAACATTGATCGTTAAGAACACGTTACAAACTACATGTATTGAATGATATACGAAAACGCACTTACACACAGACACACACACACACACACACAAACACACACACACATATATATATATATATATATATATATATATATATATATACATACACTTTGGTGCGGTACTAGCTAAGTATGGAAGAACATGCTGTAATAAATAAAACACACTAAGATACTCCAAGAAAAATAAATTGAAACCATAATAAAGTAAACTCAGATACCCCTACCCGCGGAGAAAAAAGACATACCTTCCCTGCAACCCACTTGACCCACTTAGAGTGAAAGGGCATCAAGGTCATAAATAGAAGTAGAATTCTGTGGGTCAGTCAAAACCAACTTAGGAATTTACCCACAGACTAGGCAGACACATAAAAACACCGCCAACCATGCAAAGGATGAAGAAAAAAAAATTCCCCCAATAAAAGTATTGCATGTCATGAATTGCTCATCCACCTGGGCTCTATCCTTAAGCATCACGGGTCGCCACCCACGGCCAACAGGTGGCCCCATTGGGGGAGTCTTACCCCTCTGCAGAGGTGCAGTCGGGGCATTCTAACGCCCCAGCCGACAGGGCGAATCTTTCATTCAACAAATATTTTTGGTTGTTTCCGCGGTCCTATGGTCTAGTTCGAACTCGCAAAACAAATTATCGTGATTAATTTTGATGTTTTCGGACAACAGTTCAATGCCTAGTTTTTTTTTCTAAATGATCATGATTTTTCTCGTGACACATATCGAAATGATAGGCATGCAAAAACAATGACGTCATTATTTCAATAGGATCTTAAAAATGTCTTCGATTCCTGCTTGATCACCTGTCAAACTATTAAAGATGATTTCCCAGGGTCGATCATTACTATGCTCGGATACACAGTTGGAGAAGGCTAGGGGATACAGTAGCTGAAATGTTGTGTTTATATATACTAAAATAAAGATGAGGACAACAGTCCGAAAAATCAAAATTATTATTATTTTTTATCAAATATAAATAATTATTTTGATTTGGAGAGGAGACGGGGGCCGCCAAGCGGTCAAAAACCCACATGAAAATAAAGAAAAAGACTATAATATATACCAAATCGGAACGATGAATGCTTGGACCAACAACAGTCTTGCGTCCCATTAATTACCCTCAGGATGGGCGTATTATGATAATAATTGTGTAACACTATTGTGTTATGGGTTGATTGGCGACCTATTTATTAATTACTAATTAATTAAAACTACCCTAATTATTAATTATGGTGGTTTGTTAAAAGTAAAAGTAATAATAATAATAATAATAATAATAATAATAATAATAATGTTTTATATTGGAGGTATAAATTTATCTAAACGAAAAATCATCACGTAAGCATAAATTATTTAGATTATGGAATTTGATGTATATCATTCAAATTGTGCCAAAATAAAATGATAATTTCATAAATAAGATTCCAGTTTTTGACAAGTTCGTCAACAATTTCAAAAACTTAAATAAATAAAACAATGGTTGGCCTTGACTCCAAATGGAAAGATACAAGCTAGGCTGGCACAAGGCCATTTAGACACGTAGGCAATAGTATCGAGTGGCTGGCCAATCAGAGACATATGTTAGGGGTGGGGAGGTCTGGATCTTATAAATAACAGACCGTCAGACGAATAGCAAGAGTCAGAGTAGACAGCGGGAGAGACCGGGACAGAACGAAGACCGGTGAAGAGAGCTTGCCATGGCTCTGGGCCCTTGATACCAACTTTACCGATACACTCTGATGCCTTGCCACTCGGTACAGAATTGATAACTTAGCCAAAAACTAGCTGTAGATCGCCAATCAGCTGACAAGAAATCACCTCGCTCCTTTGTAAAATAAATGTATATAAGTTGTACATAAGCATCAAAAAGGCGTTGTGTTCAATTGTTTTGTTGATCCGTTGACAGCTTTTGGTTATTTAATATTTATTTCAGCCGAGTTGGTAAAAGGAACGAAACCAGCTCTTTTTCAGCCTTCCTGTAAATCAACAGACAACATAAGAACGGGAGGTTGGAACGGGCGGTTTCGACGACTGTAATACTGTGCCGGAGCATCGTTCTCATACATGTCACACATTCTCTATAACATACATACATACATACATAACATCTATACCTTGAGACGGTGCCCCAGAACATGTGTTATAATTGTAATGACTAGTTATGATAATGATAATGATAATAGTAGTAATGACTAGTTATGATAATAATAATGATAATAGTTGTAATTGAAAAGAAAAAATGCAATATGATCACCCAATGCAATATGATGCAATATCATCATATGAGGGAGAAGAAATGTATGAATATAAAATGAATTTGGCCATGTGCCTGTCTAAATAAAAGATATCAGTGGTCTGAAGAAGCTCGTGGGCATACTGGCGAGTGGAAATGGTCCATAACCACGATACCCATGATATTTAAGGCCATTTATTCCCAAATATATATATATATATTTATGAGTATGAAAAGGTGGAATGAAAACATCACACAATTCTGTTAAAGAGAAAACAATTTATAATATAATCATAGCTGATACTGATCAATATTTCGATTTTACAAAAATCATCATCAGAGCTCATTCACTCTGTGGTTGTTTGGGTCGGAGAAGAATGTCAAATCAGTTCACAAAACAAAAACCCCTAATTCTGCAAAAAAGAACGAAAGTTGTTACATTATTCACCAATGTGGGCATTCGCGCCATATATATGTCGGTCATGTCGATATGTATACCTTTTTGTCGGTAAACTATCCAAATGTAGCGGATGTGTGATGTTTTCATTCCACCTTTTCATACTCATATTGTCAGATTCATTTCCTTTCTTTTAACTTATATATATTTACATATAAGGACCTACATGAGTCACACACTATCTACGTAGGTTTCACCCGAATGGTTCTTCAGGATGATACTGAGTCAGAATTATCCTGAAGAACCACTTGGGTGAAACCTAGGTTTGACTCATGTAGGTCCTTATAATCATGCTCTGCTTAATGTATTGAGTACTTTTTACATATACAACTTAGAAAACTCTCCCGGTGTTTTTTTTTTGTTTTTTTTTTTTTTTTTTTTGTCACTAATAATTAATTAACGAGATTCTATTTCTTCTTTGCCAGTATAACATGATGTCCAGTGGTGTGATGAGTCCAGGCGTGGCAAGCAGTGAAATGATGTCAGCAAGCTATGACGTAAGTAACAACTATTTTATACATGTTCTATCAACGATATTGAGCACTATTAACTTATATATATATATATATATATACATATATATATATATATATGTGTGTGTGTGTGTGTGTGTGTGTGTGTGTGTGTGTGAAGAAAGGAAGTGAATCCGACGGTATGTAGTATATTAAGAAAGATTGAAAAAACACAGGTTTAAACATTGTGCAAGGACTACCACTCGCTTTTCTCGTTATTCTGTGAAATAATTTCTTATCACCTTCTACATACCAACAAATGCCCTGAAGATGATCTAATTAATAGATCGAAACACTGCAGTCTCGGCCAATAAACTCACCACCTAATCCATTTAAACCTGTGTTTTTTTCATTTTCTTAATATACTATATATATATATATATATATATATATATATATATATATATATATATATTTACATATATATATATTGAAAAGATAAATAGATAAAGGAAAGAAAAAGTTGCATGGATAAAAATGGTTTCATGAAACACGTGTTAGCATTTCATTAAACCATTTTTATCCATTCAACATTTTCTTTACTTTATTTATTTAGCCTTTCAACACACACACACACACACACACACACACATATATATATATATATATATATATATAAAGAGAGAAAGTGAGAGAGAGAGAGAAAGAGAAAGAGAAAGTGAGAGAGAGAGACAGACAGACAGACAGACAGATGCAATCACCAGACTGTACTATTAACATTTGTTCTTGGATCTCTTTTCAATTATATATATATATATATATATATATATATATATATATATATATCCCAGACATACATATCTATGTATATATATATATATATATATATATATATATATATATATATATATATATATATTCTCTAACCGAAACTACGTCACTGCTTACGTCTCTTTCATTTTAGGAAATACGTAAGATAGTCAATAAGTATTTAAATTATAGTCAAAATCATTAATTAATGTATAAAATATATTTTATTTTATTAACCATGTCTCCATGAAAATCTGAGTTGATTCGCTGAAAAACATCCCAGGTTATTAGAAATCCTGCAAAACGGTGTGGTTAATTTGCATACAGGTTTTAAGAAAACCGGGTGTAATAAATAATTACCTGGTGTTATTGATCTCTAATATTATTATTTTTATTCTCCAACGTACTAAAATAAATGCTATGAATGATTTTATATAGAAATGTAGTGACGAGTCGAACTTACCTGACTCAAAGCGTCCACGGTGCCTGGCCTGCAAACTGAGCCATGGCAGATGAAGAGATGTATTTGGGGGTGGTACGCCACTGTACCCACTCTGAGTAAGAAGTGCCAAGAAGCTGGAGTGGACTTTTTATAGAAGTTGCAATGCATTATGGGTGACTACCCATAATGCATTGTAACTTTTGTTTGGCTATAAAAGCGACCCATTTTTGCCTGAACGGGAGAATAGCATTTTTGTACTTCAGTAACAGAGTCTCTTGCAAGAAAAAGAAAAAGAAAGAGAAAGAGAAAGAAAAAGAGAAGCTGGTGAACAATGTTCAAGAAACCCATTAAGATATAGTTAAAATAAGATTAATCTTTTTACATGCGTATCTATTAATAGTGGAGATTCGCTTCCGGTTTTTGTCTGTAACAAAAACGACGTCATTGATTACGTCACACTACCTAAAACGTCATAACGTAGAATAAATACACTCAAAATTTGAGCATGAAATGTTAGACAGTCCTTATTGGGTTTTTTTAAAACAAGTTTTAATAAATACATACCTGGTATTATTTATCTATATATAGTTTGTTTTATTTTAATATATATTTAAAGTTATCAGAACTAATTTTCCATTTCAATTTTTTTATATTTTTTACTCCTTTAATAAATTTATTTTATTTTTTACTCCTTTAATGAATTTGATGATTTTACTTTACTTATGATACAAACTCTCTGATATTAAATTTTCATCTCCCATCCCCTCAGGCAATATTTATTTTACGTCGCCCAGAGGGCGTTTTTTTATTTTGCTAGTTTATTTAATTTCGTTAACCTTTCTAATTCAATATACTTCATTCTATCAAAACTTAAATACGTACGCCCGGTGTATTCTTGCTAGAATATATTAATTATTTGTTTTTTATTTTGTTCTAGAACTATATGCACTGGAGATACATGCATACTTGTAACAGAGTACTTCCCTTTCTGGAAAGGACCCTAACAAGTCGCAACGGTGGAAACCATTTCTTCATGGGAGAACAGGTTTGTATTTTGATAATAAAATTAAATTAAATTACTTTTAATTGTACATTTCTATCTCATCTCTTAAAACACATCTGTTTTCCCGCAGGAATAGAAAATATCATCTCTCACCAATTCTTTCCAGTTATCAGAATGCTAAAAAAAAGTTTTCTTTTTAAAAAAAAAATCCTGTTGTTTTATTTGTAAAGAATATCTCTTTGCCATTGCAGAGAGCTGAAAACTTTAGATATAATTAATTAAAAAAAAGGATGTTGGCTTTCACACTTACACTATGCATTTGGAAAAAATGCTTACCTGTTCTATGCGTGGATCAGAGTGTAGTATCTGTTCCAGTTACTATGCTTTGAGACTTGCCTTTTATACCCGGCCTCGGCTGGGGGTCCAGTGTGCTTCGGCCTCTGGACCGGTAAAGTACAATTAATAGCATCGATCCAAGGGGGCTATGCTCCCCAGATCCTTGCAATTTTTATGTGCCCACGTAAAAACGAGACCTTGTGTCCAGCCCTCATAAGTGGGATGAGCAGGCAAATACCCTTACCTAATCCCCTCGGGGGGTCCAGTGTGCTTCGGCCACTGGACCGGGTTCAAGTGCAATTATTAGCGCCGATCCCAGAGGGCTTTCCCTCCAAGCATTATCTGTCTCTTTGTGGGCAGGGCTAGATTTATTGCCCAGCGCCTGAGGCGCCCCCCTTGAGGGGGAATGCCGAGGGCATCAACGCAATTTTTGTTCTTTCCCACCCATGAGCTTCGGTTTGTGGGTGGGTCCCACGTTAAAACGAGACCTTGTGCCCAGTCCATACAAGTAGGGTATGAGACAAATATACCTGACATAGGCGGGGATCAGAGTGTAGTATCTGTTCTAGTTACTATGCTTTGAGACATACCTTCTATACCCGGCCTCGGCTGGGGGTCCAGTGTGCTTCAGCCTCTGGGCTGGTAGAGTCCAATTATTAGCGTCGATCCCAGGGTCCATCCCCCAGGCAATACCTGCCCCCTTGGGTTTATTGCCCAGCTCCTGAAGCGCCCCCTTGTGGGGGAATGCCGAGGGGATCGACGCAATTTTCGTTCTTTCCCAACCATGAGCTTCGGTTGTGGGTGGAACCACGTTAAAACGAGGCCTTGTGCCCAGCCCATACAAGTGGGGTATGAGGCAAATACCCTTACCTGACATAGGCGGGGATCAAGTACAATTAATAGCGTCGATCCCACGGGGCCATCCCCCCAGGGAATAGCTGCCCCCTTGGGGGCAGGTCTGTGTTTATTGCCAGCGCCTGAGGAGCCCCCTTGAGGGGAAATCCCGAGGGGATCGACGCAATTTTGTTCTTTCCCATTATATATATATATATATATATATATATATATATATATATATATATATATATATATATATTTGATTATTATATTTTATTTATATTATGTTAATAAAAAGACATGTTTATGCCCTGAAGATTTTTAACAAATCAAAATATTGCAATGTCAGCATAAGGAAAAACTTTATTTGAACAACACCTGTGTGATTTTCATATTATCTTACCCTTATATACCTTTGGATTCATTTCCTTATTTTGAATTAATATAAATTAATTCAGATAGAAGAAATCTGTTATGGAACACGTGTCTTACGGTACTGTTTTATGTACTGATATTTTTCTTCTCCCGTATTCTCTTTGTCTTTTTTGCCGGAAGCTTCCTCTTCCGATCCTAATATATAATTATTATATAATATTTTGATATATAATTATTATACAATATATAATCTATTAAAATTTTTTTAAATACTCATAAAACATATTTTTCTTAAATTTTTCATTCAATCCTCCTAATATATAATTAAAGATAATCTTTTATTTACTTATTTACTGATCCATCTAATTAAATTAATACATTTCATTTTTTACAACTGAAAAAAGAAAGAAAAAGAAAGAAAAAGAAAATAAAAGTTAAGTATATGAATTTTTCTATGTGACCGTTTTTATTTTGAATTCAACATGTCTACATTGTTGCAATGTTTCACCGGAAGATAAACAGACAATATTGGATACATATACAGGGTAGGGGTTCCAACATTCGTTCTGAACAGATATTCAAAAAAATAAGAAATTACAGTTATTCGCCCATTTCATTCATAACATAAAGAAAAGAGAAAGGAAAAGAAAGAAAAAAACAACAGTATGATGCTCTTCACGTCTTTATTATTATTTTCTATAGATGATGTGGTGTGACATGATGTGTTACTGTTGCCTGGAAAGTCCGTGCATGGAAAACCAGGCCATGTTTAGCAAGTACCCGAAATTGATGGCCCTAAGAACTCGTGTGGCCAGTCACCCCAAGATTTGTGGATACCTGAAGGGCCGCTGCACCAGCATGTGGTAACGACGATAATTATGGAACACACATTACAGCTTGTGTTGCTATGATACCCTTTTTTTTCTGAAAATTATAGCCTGAGAATTAAAAATATATTTCTTTGATGGCTATTCGGACTGTCTTTTCGGCATCGAATTAATGAAACTAAAACGTCTTTGAAACAGCGAATTTGAAAATAAATGAATAATCGAAAATCGTCATGAAAATTGTTGTCTCTTCTTTATTTAATCAATTTTCTTTTTAGTATTATCTGCGTTATTCGGACTATTGTCCCCATCTTCATTGTTATTTGTACAACGTTTCGGTCGATATACCCTCCGGCCTTCTTCAGGTATTTCTTGTTGGACTCGGGAACCTTCTCGGACTCAGGAACCTTCTTGTCGAACTCGGGAAATTTCTTGTCGTATTCGGGAGCCATCACGGAACTTTGAACCTAACCCTTTATTTATTCCACGGAGGTATCCTGTTCTCATTCCGCTAACCATAGCTGGGGTAGAAGTTGTGTTAATTAATTATTTTAACTGCTTTCACTCAGGATTGAACTCGGGTTCCAGAGATAACTGTCACTTAGAACTGTCTTAACCCAACTTCCTTATCCACTAGGTCATGTGTCCATTTGGAAGGTTCCCGAGTCTGAGAACGTTCCCGAGTCCGACAAGAAATACCTGAAGAAGCATATTTCTGTATACAATTCTTAATTTGAATCTTGTAGTGTATCTATCGTTTCTGTTGCTTCTTCTTAACTGTCGAGTATAATCTGAGTAGCTGTCTGTCTAGTTCTATAGTTGTTTCTGACTAATGAGATTCTAAGATGTCCTTAATTGTCGTTTGTTTTTAATGACAACACAAGACACACACACACACATATATATATATGAAAAAAAAACAAGTGTTCCAAAAATATGATAAATTTATTTATCAACGCTTAAACGTTTCGGTTTCTTTAAAACTTCATCAGGATGTATTAAGGGGTGAAGAAATTGATGGATGTTTTATAGATGACAGGAGATAAAAAATCTTTATAATTCTTTTGTTGTTGTGTAACTGTATATGTTCAGCGTTATATTTTTGAAAGACGAGTCTTTTACACAACAACAAAAAATTTTATAAAGATATTTTCTCTCCTGTCATCTCTAAAACATCCATCAATTTCTTCATCCCTTAAGACATCCTGATGAAGGTTTTAAAAAACCGAAACGTTTCAGCATCGATAAATAAATTTATCATATTTTTGGACCACTTGTTAGTTTCAAATTTCTTAATATTGTCGGATTTATTTCATATTTACTCCCATATATATATATATATATATATATTATATATATATATATATATATATATATACATATATATATATATATATATATGTATATATAAGAGATTTATCCAAAACTTGGTTGTAAGAGATGATTCTATATGTGATTTCTAAGATACACTGTATTATTATTGAATGATCCAGTATGTATAAATACAGCGAATTTTTAAATCACTAAAGAGAGCTCAATATATTATAAACTTTTTAGATTATATACAGAGCAATATTTATCATAGAAAGGAAGGAAGAACTCAACACCGTAATTCCATAATAAATTTATTTCGACCAAAATTGGGGCCTTTATAAATCTAAGTTGATTTAATATAGCTCCACAAAATTCAGTCTCATCAGATGGGGATCAATTTACTTTTGAATTACACTTCTCAAAAAACAAAAAGTAGAATTTAAAAAATAAATTCAAACAAAAACATATATATATATATATATATATATATATATATATATATATATATATAACTAGAAGTGGCTATCCGACATTCTCTGGGTAGAGGGGATAATAAAAGTTAGTCTCGCAGATCCATTGATTATTTTGTTCTTATATAATTGATTGTTTTAATCACGAACGCCACGAATAACTTTCCCTTCTCTACTATTCAAATTCTAATTTTCAAATATCTTCTCAGATATACATTTTTTAGGCGTAACACAGATTCTCAAAGATACGTGATTCCAAGTTGACTGATCTGAAAAAATGTAAAAGTTTTTAAATAAAATAACTGGTGCATTGGTCGGCCACAAATAATCAGTCATATGGAGGTCCGATCTCCCTGACAAGCTAAAGCGACAGTTATTCCAGGCTCTGGTTGTGTCGGTGCTACTATATGGTTGCACCACCTGGACCCTAACAAAGCGTCTTGAGAATAAGCTAGATGGGAGCTGCACGAGAATGCTGCGCGCAGTCTTGACCAAGTCATGGAAGCAGCACCCCACGAGGAAACAGCTGTACGGTCACCTGCCCCTCATCTCACAAACTATCCGAGTGAGACGGACAAGGCATGCAGGACACTGCTAGAGAAGCAAGGATGAACTCATAAGCGACGTTCTCCTGTGGAAGCCAACACATGGACATGCAAGTGTGGGGCGCCCAGCAAGGACCTACATTGACCAGCTATGTGAGGATGCTGGCTGCTCCACAGAGGAGCTCCCAGGTGCAATGAATGATAGGGAAGGTTGGCGAAAGATTGTCATGGATACCCGTGCTGTATGCGCGACGTGATGATGATGATGATGATGATATCAACACTGAATTTCATTAAATTCGGTTAATTCTCTGATTTTGGGGATTCTTTTTTCTTTCGTCGGGGTGACATACGATGGTGGAATTTATGTCCGTTAAGTTCGATTTTACCCTCAAATCTGCCTGGGGGACAATTTCACTAATGCAGTGAGTTTAATCGATATTGTGTGCAGCATTAGTTGATTAAGTGCACCTTTGTTAAATTTAGAAATGTCTCTAAAGAGATAAATGTTCAGCTATTAAATATTACGAGAGTCAGTTAATTCCTTGTTAAATAGCCCCATTAGGCTCTTACTTGTTTGAGACTAAGTGGGGGAAGAAGTCTTCTTCTTCTTCTTCTTCTTCTTCTTCTTCTTCTTCTTCTTCTTCTTCTTCTTTCATTCATTATTTCTTTTCTTTCTTTCTTCTTCTTCTTCTTCTTCTTCTTCTTTCTTTTCTTTTCTTTTTCTTCTTTCTTTCTTCTTCTTCTTCTTCTTCTTCTTTTTCTTTCTATCTTTCTCTCTCCTTCTTCTTTCTTCTTCTTCTTCTTCTTCTTTATTTCTCATTCTTCTTCTTACCCTTTCCTCTTCTTCTTCTTCTTCTTCTTCTTCTTCTTCTTCTTCTTCTTCTTTCTTTCTTCTTCTCTTCTTCTCTTCTTCTTCTTCTTCTTCTTCTTTATTCTCATTCTTCTTCTTATCCTTCCTTCATCTGTTCTTTCTTCTTCTTCTTCTTCTCTTCGTTTTCTTTTTCTTTTTCTTTCTTTCTATCTTTCTCTCTCCTTCTTTATTTTTCTTCTTTTTCTTTTTCTTTCTATCTTTCTCTCTCTCTCCTTCTTCTTCTTCTTCTTCTTCTTCTTCTTTCTTTCTTTCTTTCTTCTTCTCCTTATTCGTCCTTCTTTCTTTCTTTCTTTCTTTCTTTCTTTTCTTTCTTTCTTCTTCTTCTTCTTCCTTCTTCCTTCCTTTCTTCTTCTTCTTCTTCTTCTCCTTCCTTCCTTCTTCTTCTTCTTCTTCTTCTTCTTCTTCTTCTTCTTCTTCTTCCTTCCTTTCTCTTCTTCTTCTTCTTCTTCTTCTTCTTCTTCTTCTCTTCTTCTTCTTCTTCTACACAGGCTAATATATTGAATACCACTGACATCAAACTTAAATTACACGCAGGTGATCAATTAATGATTCGGGTTTGAATCCCTTTAATCTATCATCTTTCACTCTACAGAAAAACAAACAAATAAACACCAACAAAAAACACAATGTGATTCTCCCCCCCCCCTTATTTGCAGTTCAAACCCAACAAGCAACTAACTTTATTTTACACTCGTTGAGGCTGTAAAAATAACCTGTAAACCGATCATTATCCTGTGATGTTTGCACTTGCCACTAAAAAGTAGAAATTACCCGCCAAGGAAGATCGACCCATTGACCTTGGATTTAGGCGCCAAGCTGACCTAATGTTTCAAATTCTGCAATTAACACTGGTTGCTCATTGGCTCTGCGATTCTGTATAAATATCCACAGTGGTTTTGCAAACGCAATCACATTCCCAGTAAACTTTGCGACGTCAAAGACAGAACTGTTCGAAAACCATGCCTAACTACACTCTGTATTACTTCAATGGCCGTGGACGTGCCGAGATCCTCCGTATGATGTTCGCCGCTGCTGGCGTTCAGTTCAACGATAAGAGGTTCGAATTCAACGAATGGGACAAATACAGGAATGGTAAGGATTTTTTTAGTTTCTGTTTTTTTTTAAATTTGTATCTTTTTAAATTTTATTATTTCTGATTCACTAGGGGGGTTAAAGATTTTAAAATGGATAAATATGGCGAAAAATTGTGGTACGATATGTATGCTATGCGAGTAAGGATAGATAAATTTCTCAAGTTATACATTATCAGAATTTAATTCGTGCTGATAGTACGGATTTCCTGGATTCATTCACGAATGGGAAAAATACAGGAATGGTATGGATTTTTTAAAATCTTTTTTTCTTTATTTCTGATTCTCTTTTGCGATTTAGAGATTTAAAAATTGGTAAATAGGGCGAACTGATAGTACGGATTCCCTTTACTCTGTCTGTCTGCCTATCTCTCTCTCTCTCTCTTCCCATCGGTTCTTATCGTCAATGTTTCTTGGTGCGACACGCAGTGTCCGCTTATAGCTGATAGATGTAATTTTATTTTGATCAGCCAATAAAAAAATTGTCCATATTGGTCAGATTTTCGAACAAACAAGACAGTTCTTTTGTGGCCATGGACACTGTATTACTTCAATGGTCGCGGACGTTCTGAGATCTTGCGAATGATGTTCGCCGCAGCTGGTGTTCAGTTCAACGAATGGGACAAATAAAGGAATTGTAAATATTGGCTCGATTTTTATCGAAGATTTAAAAGTTCTAACGAGTATATTTTCAACTTTTTTAGGTAATTGTTTTTTTTTTCTATATAAGCGATCGAACAGTTTGTTCTATTAAATGGGAAGTAAGCTTTAACAGAAAAAGAATATTCAATGCATTTTCAAAGCGAAATCATTTTCAATGAATCTTTTCGATTAATTTTGAGAGGAAATTTGATTTCCAGTGTATTTTTAGAGTAAACATCATTTGCAATGCCTTTTATATTGGATTATTTCCTATGCATCTTTATAGTAAAAATCATTGTCCAATGTATTTTTATAGTAAAAATTATTTCCAATGAATTTTATAGTAAAAAAAATCATTGTCCAATGCATTTTTATAGTAAAAATCATTTCCAATGCATTTTATAGTAAAAATCATTGTCCAATGCATTTTTATAGTAAAAATCATTTCCAATGCATTTTTATAGTAAAAATAATTGTCCAATGCATTTTTATAGTAAAAATCATTTCCAATGCATTTTTATAGAAAAAATCATTTCCAATGCATTTTTATAGTAAAAATCGTTGTCCAATGTATTTTTATAGTAAAAATCATTGTCCAATGCATTTTTATAGTAAAAATCATTTCCAATGCATTTTTATAGTAAAAATCATTTCCAATGCATTTTTATAGTAAAAATCATTGTCCAATGTATTTTTATAGTAAAAATCATTTCCAATGCATTTTATAGTAAAAAAAATCATTGTCCAATGCATTTTTATAGTAAAATCATTTCCAATGCATTTATAGTAAAAAAAATCATTGTCCAATGCATTTTTATAGTAAAAATCATTGTCCAATGCATTTTATAGTAAAAATCATTTCCAATGCATTTTTATAGTAAAAATCATTTCCAATGCATTTTATAGTAAAAAAAAATCATTGTCCAATGCATTTTATAGTAAAAATCAATGCATTTTTATAGTAAAAATCATTGCCAATGCATTTTTATAGTAAAAAATCATTGTCCAATGCATTTTTATAGTAAAAATCATTTCCAATGCATTTTTATAGCAAAATCATTTCCAATGCATTTTTATAATAAAAATCATTTCCAATGTATTTTTATAGTAAAAATCATTTCCAATGCATTTTTATAGTAAAAATCTTTTCCAATGCATTTTTATAGTAAAAATCTTTTCCAATGCATTTTTATAGTAAAAATCTTTTCCAATGCATTTTTATAGTAAATATCATGTCCTATGCATTTTTATAGTAAAAATAATTTCCAGTGCAGTTTCATAATAAACAAAGTATTTCTTTACTGTAAAAGTCAGTTTCAATGCAGGTTTTGGTTAAATAATATCAATGGCAGTTTATTTCAAACAATCATGTCCTATGCATTTTTATATTAAATCTTTTCCAATGTATTTTTAGAGAAGAAATTATTTTCAATGCATTTTTACAGTAAAAATCATTTCCAGTGCATTTTTGTAGTAAAAATTATTTCCAATGTATTTTTATAGTAGAAATCATTTCCAATGCATCTTTATAGTAAAAATAATTTCCAATGCATTTTTATAGTAAAAATCATTTCCAATGCATTTTTATAGTAAAAATTATTTCCAATGCATTTCTATAGTAAAAATCATTTCCAATGCATTTTTATAGTAAAAATCAATTCCAATGCATTTTTATAGTAAAAATTATTTCCAATGTATTTTTAGAGTAAAAAAACATTTCCAATGCATTTTTATAGTAAACATCATTTCCAATTAAAAATAGTAAAAATTATTTCCAATGCATTTTTATAGTAAAAATCATTTCCAATTAAAAATAGTAAAAATCATTTCCAATGCATCTTTATAGTAAAAATCATTTCCAATGCATTTTTATAGTAAAAATCATTGTCCAATGCATTTTTATAATAAAAATCATTTCTAATGCCTTTTTATAGTAAACATAATTTCCAACGTAGTTACAGAATAAAAACATTTTCAATTTATCTAGTGAAATCATTTCTTATATATTTTCATAGTGGAATCATTTCAATCCATTTTTATAGTGACCTGATGGTCACAATACTCTTTAACGTTTTCAAATACACCTCCAATTTTGAAGTAAACGTTTAATTCCTTGTTCATTTCTCTATTGGTAAATACAGCTTCAGTTTGAATACTTTTTTAACACACCACTTATTTAGCAATAAATGCAATCACAACCTTGCATATAATTTTGCTACACATACTTTGTGTGTAATAAAAACAAAACCAGCAACGCCGAGCATCTTAACAACATCTTAAGATTAAGAAACCGCTCGGAACCAGAGAAACAGCTAAGAAATGCAGAACCAGCCACTGACGAATAAATCCCAGCCAAGTATAAACGACTGACTAACAATTTAGATTAGATACGAAGTAAATATTAAGTATGGGAAACACAACCACGGATGTCTCTCATAATATTAGGTTGTTACAAAAATAATGGCCGGTTTCAAATACATAGATTTATTGTTGAAACATTAACAGTAGAAATGTTAAAATTAGTCAAAATACGAGTCTTGGGCAGCTATGCATCTCTGCCATCGATCTACGAGGTCATTTATTCCGCGTTGGTAAAAAGTTATTGGCTGTGATGCAACAAAATATTTAAATGATGATTCCACCTCTTCTTTAGATCAAAAAGTTTTACCATTTAAAAATGTGCTTAAGTGCCTAAAAAATGATAATCAGTAGGTGAAAGATCGGGAGAATATGGAGAATGTGGTAAGGTCTCGTATCACAAGTGACTATTCGGTCAAGAAAGGGGTCATTGGCGTTACGCAAACAGAGCATCGATCACACTTCAAACCGCCTGAGTTTTTGTTGCTCATTGAGCTCATGAGGAACCCATTTATCGAGATTTTTCACCTTTCCAATACTCTGTAAATGGCGTGAAAGTGTCTGGGACACCTGTCTGACACTTTGTCGTGGATTTTGTTCAACAACTGCCTGAAATTGTTCATTGTCAAGACTGCATGTCCGTCCTCTACCTTCTTCATCTTCAAGACTCTCATCTCCACTGCAGAATTTCTGAAACCACCTTCGTACAGTCCGATCACTTGTGGATTCATCTCCCCATGCTTTGTTGATATTGACAGCAGTTTCGGATGCATTGTGCCCAAGCTTGAACTCATACAACATAAGAAGGTGAAGGTCATGTTTAGGCATGTTCATCTTTAAAGGCTCCTATTTTTCAAAAGTACTTTCTATCTGAAAATAAATTAAATTTTATTTTTGAGCACACATTAATTATTATATGTGCAAAAATTAATCTGAAATAAACAACAAAGTCTATGTTAAAATGACATTTCAAAACTGAGCACTTCAATCGGACATTATTTTTGTAACAACCGAATATGTTAAAATGACATTTCAAAACCGAGCACTTCAATCGGACATTATTTTTGTAACAACCTAATATGTTAAAATGACATTTCAAAACCGAGCACTTCAATCGGACATTATTTTTGTAACAACCTAATATGTTAAAATGACATTTCAAAACCGAACTCAATCGGACATTATTTTTGTAACAACCTAATATGTTAAAATGACATTTCAAAACCGAGCACTTCAATCGGACATTTTTGTAACAACCTAATATGTTAAATGACATTTCAAAACCGAGCACTTCAATCGGACATTATTTTTGTAACAACCTAATATGTTAAAATGACATTTCAAAACCGAGCACTTCAATCGGACATTATTTTTGTAACAACCTAATATGTTAAAATGACATTTCAAAACCGAGCACTTCAATCGGACATTATTTTTGTAACAACCTAATATGTTAAAATGACATTTCAAAACCGAGCACTTCAATCGGCCATTATTTTTGTAACAACCTAATATGTTAAAATGACATTTCACAACCGAGCACTTCAATCGGCCATTATTTTTGTAACAACCTAATAATGATATGTTAAGACGGCCATAAACGGAAGTCTGGTATACAACAATTCTATTCAAAATATATTTGATTACTTCCTCTTATTCTTTTCCAGATATGCCCTGTATGTGTGTCCCTGTCTTGGAGATGGACGGTGGCATGAAGATGCCTGAGACCATGGCCATTGCCCGGTACTTGGCCAGGGAATATGGTAAGTACATAAAATAATATTTAAGTAAAAACGTAAATTCATAATTACTATGATAATCTCAGCCTAGCTGCCGAACACCAAACTGATCATGTTTGTCTCGCAGTTCCGTTGCTAATGAGTTTGGTTCTCACTGGGCACCCTATACTTAAAATGTAGTCACAAATCAAATATTTTCCTGTGGGCTGACAAAAGGAATCTTTATTTTATGTTTTTTTTTCTTTTGTGTGTAATTTTCTACGGTGCATCAGAGTTATATATATATTTTATTTTTTTTTGGGGGGGGGGATTATGTGCTTAATTAAAGTCATACCTAATTTGTTAATTAATTAATTATAATTAAATGAATTAGGCGTGCATATCGGTTTAAATGCAAAGCGTAAACAAATCGAGAAAAGGTCGATCTCTGTATGTACATTTCAGCCTATTAGGCCTCATCAGCAGAGCTATAAACAGGGCAGCGCTTTGTGCATGATTCGAACCCTACCTGTCAGCACTGTCCTGTCTATAGCTCTGCTGATGAGACCTAATAGGCTGAAATGTACATACAGAGATCGACCTTTTCTCGATTTGTTTATATATATAATATGAAACTGGAAGTGAATCTGACGGTATGTTGAAAGAATGAATAAAGGAAAGAAAGTATAGAATGGATAATATAGGATATTTTAATCAATATTACTTACACGTGTTTCGGTCAGGAGTATATCCATGTGTACATTATTCAAACTATTATTATTTTTAAATAATCAAAAGAAATGAAATAATAATAATAGAAAAAATGTAGAAATGTTCCGCACACATTTTTCAAATAAGGATTTACTCTTATGAAAGTCGAATTTTCTTAAATAGACAAACCTACGTATTATTCCAATGATGTATTTAAAATTATTTCAATGTTGTCTTTTAGAATGTGAGTTGAGATCATTTTTCGAAAGTGTCATAATCACATTTGCGTCCTAATTTTTAGGTTTCTACCCCAAGAGCAACATGGACATGATGAGGTGTGACTACATCGCTGATTGCTTCTATGAAATCATGCACGATTATATGAGGTACTACCACTGGAAGAACGGACGCTTCAGGGTAAGTCTGATATTTTAAATCAACTTAATATTTCATATCTACATCTTTGAACAAACTCTCTATAGAAGTGGATGAGCAAAGAGGCTATAGTAAACTTATTATTAATTTAAAAAGATATTAGCTAACATGAGTGGGGAAAGCTTTGTAAATGATAATTGCTTTTAAATAAAATCATTCACGTTTATACATATGAGTTACAACTGCTGGAAGGATGGAAACTTCAGAGTGTGTAAATTATTTGGAATCTGACCATTGGGTAATGCGACTTTTGAATGGTTTTCAAATAAAACAATGTGGACATGATGAGGTGTGACTACATCGCTGATTGCTTCTATGAAATCATGCACGATTATATGAGGTACTACCACTGGAAGAATGGACGCTTCAGGATGAGTCATTTATTTTATATCTTGATAGAAATTGATAATAATACAGGCTCCTCTAAAATGGTCAATAATACTAACATTAATATTAACAGACATTATTTAATACAAGTGACGAGTTCTTTGTAAATAATTACTATAAAATCAGGCACAATTATATGAGGTATTACCACTGGAAGAACGGACGCTAAAGGGTGAGTTAATAATTTTGAATCGGGTCAATATTTTAGATCAAAATATTTTTAGGTATTATCTCCTGGAATGAATTAGAAATAAAGCTTACAGTAAAAATGTTTTTTTAATGTTATAAAACATTTACAATATTAATTAGAAGGACATCAACAACAACAAAAATGTTTATAGGTAGATATGAACAGTCGTATGTAGGCACATACACATATACACACATACACAGTATGAATATGATGAGGTGTGACTACATCGCTGATTGCTTCTATGAAATCATGCACGATTATATGAGGTACTACCACTGGAAGAACGGACGCTTTAGGGTAAGTCTAATCATATCTAGAAGTTTTAAGACATTACCTATATAAACCTACGAGAAAAAAGTCTATAGTAAAATAATAATTAATCCATGAATGTCGAAGGTTTTGTAAATAATAATTGCTTCTATGAAATCAAGCACGATTTTTTACTATAAAAATGCATTGGAAATGGTGTTTACTATAAAAATGCATTTTACTATAAAAATGCATTGGAAATGATTTTTACTATAAAAATGCATTGGAAATGGTTTTTAATATGAAAATGCATTGGAAATGGTTTTATAAAAATGCATGGAAATGTTTACTATAAAAATGCATTGGAAATGGTTTTTACAATAAAATGCATTGGAAATGATTTTTACTATAAAAATGCATTGGAAATGGTTTTTAATATAAAAATGCATTGGAAATGGTTTTTACTATAAAAATGCATTGGAAATGCATTTTACTATAAAAATGCATTGGAAATGATTTTTACTATAAAAATGCATTGGAAATGATTTTTAATATGAAAATGCATTGGAAATGGTTTTTACTATAAAAATGCATTGGAAATGATTCTTACTATAAAAATGCATTGGAAATGGTTTTTACTATGAAAATGCATTGGAAATGATTTTTACTATAAAAATGCATTGGAAATGATTTTTAATGTGAAAATGCATTGGAAATAATTTTTACTATAAAAATGTATTGATAATTACTTTTATCATAAAAATGCATTGGAGATGATTTTTATGATAAAAATGCATCGGACAATAATGATAGCTTTTTAAATAATGATTGCTTCTATGAAATCATGTATGATTATATGAGGTACTACCACTGGAAGAACGGACGCTTCAGGGTGAGTCAATGAGTTTGATATTGCTCAGAAATTCGTATTTACGCCAGAAAAGTGTTTAAAAAAGAGTTTCATCTTTCAAGATATTACCTATATAAATCTAAAAGAAAAACGCTCAAGAAAAATAATAATTAATTCAATACGAGTAAATGAACGTTGGGGACTTTTATCTTAGACATTTTTAGCGCCCTCTCTCTATATATCAGTTTCTCTATATGCCTATCTCTGTCTCTGTCTGTCTGTCTGTCTCTCTGTCTGTCTTTCTCTCTCTCTCTCTCTCACACACACACACACACACATACACACACATACTCCCCCACGCCCGATAAACTAACCCTTCTATTCAAGGATAATCAACTCGATGTATTGTCCAAAAAATTTCATTTTTTTAATATCATCATATTTTCTTGTTATTTTTTTGAAGATTTCATCTCATTAATTTTTTTTTGCATTAAATATTTCATTTATATTATTTAGATTTTTTGGACTTTTTTTCTCTTCTTTATTATTATATATACGACGTTTCGGCTGATGTGCCCTCCGTGAAGTCTCCCGATTACGACAAATAGGCTACCGAGTTCGAAGAGAAGGTTCTCGAGTTTGAGAACGTTACAGAGTTCGACACGAAACACCAAAATAAGACCGGAGAGGACATCGGCTGAAACATTGTGTATATAACAATAAAGATGAGGACAATAGTACGAAAAATTCAAATAATACGAATTATCAATCCTCATCTAAAAAAATAACAAGAAACTTCTGAAGAAGACCGGAGAGCACATCGGCCCGTTGTGTAAGAATAAAGTAAAAAATCAAACAAATATTTTCTTTTCCATTTATTTTAGTTTGGCAACGATGGTATGCAATCCGAGATGGGAAAGACCGGTGAAACATCCAATTATGACGTAAGTTAAAATTTGGTATTTCTACCATTAAATTTCTTTCTTATATGGAGGCGCGTGGACTAATGGTTAGAGTCGCAGGAAATGGACTCGTCAACCCGAGTTCAATTCATGGACGAAGCTACTTGCAATTCACATGGCGCTAATACCCTTGGGAAAGGTATGAATCGAATTCTCCCTCCAATTTTGTTTATAATCACATGTTTTTTCTATTTAAACCATAGATAGGACCCTAACAGGTACTACCATTCCGGCTCGGAGTGGACCAGGAAGCAATGGTGTTGAAGGGGTACTCCACATTCCCCAAACCCTCAGAACTGGAACCTCACTATCAGATAGAGTTTAACGTCATTCCCAGGACATGTAGACCCTCAGCCACCGCTTTCTAGCACCCCTATGATGGAAAGAGTTGAGGCTTGCCATACGGGCAATAGGGTTGGGGCAATCATATAGGTGCTAGGGCTTGACGTGAGTAGCCGATTGATCAAAGGGGGTCTTTGCGACCGCCCGTCTAGCCCAAGAAAGGGCCAAAGTGGAGTATTGCAAGTCATGGACTGCTCAACCACCTGGATTATATCCTTAAGCATCACGGGTCACCACCCATGGCCAACAGGTGGCCCCATTGGGGGAGTCTTACCCCTCTGCATAGGTGCAGTCGGTGCATTCTAACGCTTCAGTCGACAGGGCGGCCTTAAATTTTAATATAAGTTTAAAGACACACACGTTCCATAAGGATTATTTAAACTACTTAAAACAGTAGTTTCGGAGCTAGTGACGTATTCTACAGCCACAACGGACAGGGCTGTGACAAATACGTTTGGAATTATTATGGAGAACTTAAAAGTAACGAGTCAAACTTGTTTGATTTAATGTGTCCTGGGACGAACATATTTGCTTTGAATGAGTTTCCGGGAAAATTTTAGGTAATTTTCACCTTTAGTTGTCAAAAATTCCTAGCAAATAAGGGCAATTAGAGTAACCCTCCCTTGGCTTTCACTTTGAACCAAGCTGGTACCCCATTTTGAAAGTCTCCGTGCGAAATACACAAATCTTAGAAACTTTTCGAAACTATACAACCGCATGCTTTAACACAAAATACATGAAATGTGTTCCTAATAACAATTAAGTTCATTTCAGATAATGCGCACGCGCAATTTTATGCTAGGAATTTTGACAACTAAAGGTGAAAATTAGCCAAATTTATGGGTCCCAACTAAAGCTGTCTAACTTTTAACTTGTAACCTATCTTAGTATTGTGTTAGTTTAGCATTCAATTTAAGTCTAACAGAAACAAAGAATGAATTAATACTGCGTTTAATTCTAACAACTTATTAACCAGCACAAGAAAACAATGATTAAACAATATTAAGTCCTTCAGGGGGGTTCGAAACAAGACAGCGATTGTAAAATCCCGCTTGTCGCGGATGTCAAGTCGGTTGGCCCGTTCGCACACGCCGCCGCGTATGCAACGACGACAAGCCACGCCCAACGGAGACGGCGAACCGCCCCGCCGAACGCAACAGCCGCCGCTACTAGTGACAGTCGACCGCTATGGCAGTCTCCAGCGGAACGAAAAGAGACGCCTTTCGTAATACCGTGGCGACACCGGTCGCGGTTCCGGCTTAGAGGCTTTCAGCCGTTATCGCGCGGAGGCAGCTTGGCACCGTCGCTCGTTCGACGCGAACCGTTGCTCCGATCCCACGGTTCCTCTCGTACTAGACGGGATAGCCGTGCGCCACGGCCAACGTAACACACGTGCCGATCGGTAGGATAAAAACTAACCTGTCTCACGACGGTCTAAGTTGAGTTTAAGGGACTTACCGGCGCGTAAGTTATTTGGTATCATAGGGCTTTCTCTCTCGGAGAGGTTTTAATGTCGTGGCCTCCTGGTACTTTATGAAAATAAGTCTTATTAATAATAAGAAATAACACAACTGGTCAGTAGTATAGTTTTAGACTCTTTTTATTTTTTTTATTCATAAGCCGTTACTACGGACGCCAGAGTGCAGACGCCAAGACTTCTGGGCTCATCACATGATTGGTATATCATCACAGAGAGCCCCTCCTTCACTCACTCTCTACACAAGAATTACCATTTTACTGTCCACAGATACCCCCCCCCCAAGATATTGAATATACTTTTTTATATGGAGTCTTAATTTTTTTTTATAAGAGCTCAATATTTGAAGAAAGTAATATTCACTTTCTTACTTCTATATTCTAGCGTCTCTTCTGGCGTCTGGACTTGTCTTGGGACTTCGTGTCTGGTCTTCCATTGGGGATTTCTTCTTATCAGAAAGCCTGTGTCATTGGTAGTTTTTAGATAATAACACAAGACTTCGATTTAACTTAGATCATATTTTATTCTGAAATCCCACCAGACTACCTGCGCAGATTGAGTCGGCCGCGTGCATAACACAACTTACCACCGTCGTGGCTTTTGCCGATCTAACTAAAACATCTCTTTCTAATCTAAACCAGAAAAGGTCTTCTCCACCGATTCTCACGGTATCCACGGGAAGGATCAGGACTGAGGTCAAGCCTTGTCATTCAATCCTTCAAGGCCGCCGGCTGCAACTTATAACACCATTTTGTTTCTACACTACTGTACATAAGTATTAGGAATCTAATAATTATGTAACAATATTTCATGTCTTATTCTTGAAATTCATTTCGTTTTTTTTATAGAACTACATGCAGTGGCGCTACATGAATACCCTCAACAGAATCATGCCCTCATGGAGAGGACTTTGGACATGCGCAGTGGAGGAACAATTTCTTCATGGGAGATCAGGTAAGGCATATTTTCCTAGTACTTCACTTGTACAAGGTCAGGCATAAATGCCGAAGCTCATGGGTGGGAAAGAACAAAATTGCAATCGATCCTTTCGGCATTCGCCCTCAAGGGGGCGCCTCAGGCGCTGAGCGATTAAACCCAGCCCTGCTGGTATTGCCTGGGGGGATAGCCCCCTGCGGATAGACGCTATTATTTATTACTTAACCTGATCCAGTGGCCGAAGCACACTGGTGTCGTTATACCCTTCTTTAGTTACTTCTATTTTTCTGTCCAGCGTCTTTTGATATCAGCGATATTTCTTATGAATATCTTCTAGCGTCTCTCTAAGCGTCTGGACCTCGTCTTGGTGGTCGGTCGCACTTAACTCATTTCTTCTTCTAGATCAGTCTTGTTACCAAGACATTCACCCACAAAACCGTGTATTTTCTTAAGCTTTTATTTCGTTAACTAAAACATTTCATGTAACTAAATATCTAAAGAAACATAGCGCGCGTATGCATTGAGTTCCAGTTAAGGCAGGACATCTTCTCTGCCCGACGTCCAAAACTGAAAAACTGAGGACCCAACCAGGTCCCACGTGACTTCACGTATTTCACGGGCTTTCTGTACTATTCATGGAAAAGTCCCGCCGTGATATGAAAAAGGGCCATCCCTCTAGAAATACAGGGGATTGACAATAATCTTATGCAACCGCATAGATTATGTTACAACTGGACCCCCGGGTAGGAAGGTAAGTATGCTTCAGTTTATTTCATTTACTAGAAGTGGCTACCCGGCGTCGCCTGGGTAGAGGGGATATTTTTTAAAAGTTAGTCTCGCAATCCATTATTACTTATCGCGAGTGAGATCCTCGCTAGTTGCCCCATAAAAATCTTCACGAAAAATATAACAATATAGTAAGAAATTTCCATTATGATTTACAATTTGAAAAAAAAAATTAATGAGCAATTAATTCAAATCACTCAATATTATATTTCAAAGTGAAAAAAAGAAAAACTACAAAAAATAGATAAACAAAATAACATGCAAATGTTTTTCCTTCTGTACTTTTCAAATTTGAATTTTAAATATCTCCCCAAACATAACTCAAATCTTCATTATTTTTGCTCAAAAACCAAATCCCTGGTGATATTTAATGTGTATATATATTTACTTTGTCGATTAATTGTTATTTTCGAAGTTTCATCCGGACATACAGATATACAGAACTACCCTTATATATGTACTGAGGCGGCTACCCAGTGTCGCCAAGGTAGAGGGAGGTTGCAAAAAGTTAGTCTCGCAGATCCATTATTGCTGAATCAGGAGTTGGATCCTCGCAGATGCCCCATTAAATCCCTATGTAAAAAAAAGACCTTGCGTTGATTCAACCACTCTGAAAAGAAAAAAAATATTGTCTACTATTTAAATCTTAAATGCAAAAGAAATTCTATGCTGTTATTCATTTAAGATTTTTTTTTAATATCTTCACAAATATAAATCAAACCTTAATTATTTTTGCTCCAAAACCAAGCACTGCTGATATTTAATGTGTATGTATATTTACTTTGTCGTTAATTGTTTTTTATTTCGTAGTTTCATCCGACATACACATACACACAACTGCCCTTATATATATGTACTACTAGAGCGGCTACCGGCGTCACCTGGGTAGAGGGGGATTTTTTAAAGTTAGTCCCGCAGATCCATTATTACTGAATCGGAGTTGAATCCTCATGGATGCCCCTTTAAATCCCTGTAAAAAAAAAAAATAGACCTTGCATTGACCAGCTACTCTGAAAAGAAATGTTAATGTCTACTATCTAAAATATTAAAGAAAAATAACGTTTCATTTGTATAGATTTTTGTATTATTAAACACGCTTTATTCTCAATATTTTTTTACCCCTCCTCATATGTAAGAATATTTATTTCCTCGGTTAGAATTTAATGTGTAAGCTTTCAATATAATTGCAGATGATGTGGTGTGACATGATGTGCTACTGCTGCCTGGAGAACCCCTACATGGAGAACCAGTCTATGTTCAGCAACTACCCCCAAACTGATGGCCCTGAGACCCGCGTTTCTGCTCACCCCAAAGATCGCTACTTACCTGAAGAGCCGCGACACCAACACATANTACAGTCTAATCATATCTAAGAAGTTTTAAGAACATTACCTATATAAACCTACGAGAAAAAAAGTCTATAGTAAAATAATAATTAATCCATGAATGTCGAAGGTTTTGTAAATAATAATTGCTTCTATGAAATCAAGCACGATTTTTTACTATAAAAATGCATTGGAAATGGGTTTACTATAAAAATGCTTTTACTATAAAAATGCATTGGAAATGATTTTACTATAAAAATGCATTGGAAATGGTTTTTAATATGAAAATGCATTGGAAATGGTTTTTACTATAAAAAATGCATTGGAAATGACTTTTACTATAAAAATGCATTGGAAATGGTTTTTACAATAAAATGCATTGGAAATGATTTTACTATAAAAATGCATTGGAAATGTTTTTAATATAAAAATGCATTGGAAATGGTTTTTTACTATAAAAATGCATTGGAAATGCATTTTACTATAAAAATGCATTGGAAATGATTTTTACTATAAAAATGCATTGGAAAATGTTTTTAATATGAAAATGCATTGGAAATGGTTTTTACTATAAAAATGCATTGGAAATGATTTTACTTATAAAAATGCATTGGAAATGGTTTTACTATGAAAATGCATTGGAAATGATTTTTACTATAAAAAATGCATTGGAAATGATTTTTAATGTGAAAATGCATTGGAAATAATTTTACTATAAAAATGTATTGATAATTACTTTTATCATAAAAATGCATTGGAGATGATTTTTATGATAAAATGCATCGGACAATAATGATAGCTTTTAAATAATGATTGCTTCTATGAAATCATGTATGATTATATGAGGTACTACCACTGGAAGAACGGACGCTTCAGGGTGAGTCAATGAGTTTGATATTGCTCAGAAATTCGTATTTTACGCCAGAAAAGTGTTTAAAAAAGAGTTTCATCTTTCAAGATATTACCTATATAAATCTAAAAGAAAAACGCTCAGAAAAAATAATAATTAATTCAATACGAGTAAAATGAACGTTGGGACTTTTATCTTAGACATTTTTAGCGCCCTCTCTCTATATATCAGTTTCTCTATATGCCTATCTCTGTCTCTGTCTGTCTGTCTGTCTCTCTGTCTGTCTTTCTCTCTCTCTCTCTCTCACACACACACACACACACACACAACACACACATACTCCCCCACGCCCGATAAACTAACCCTTCTATTCAAGGATAATCAACTCGATGTATTGTCCAAAAAATTTCATTTTTTTAATATCATCATATTTTCTTGTTATTTTTTTGAAGATTTCATCTCATTAATTTTTTTTTGCATTAAATATTTCATTTATATTATTTAGATTTTTTGGACTTTTTTCTCTTCTTTATTATTATATATACGACGTTTCGGCTGATGTGCCCTCCGTGAAGTCTCCCGATTACGACAAATAGGCTACCGAGTTCGAAGAGAAGGTTCTCGAGTTTGAGAACGTTACAGAGTTCGACACGAAACACCAAAATAAGACCGGAGGACATCGGCTGAAACATTGTGTATATAACAATAAAGATGAGGACAATAGTACGAAAAATTCAAATAATACGAATTATCAATCCTCATCTAAAAAATAACAAGAAACCTGAAGAAGACCGGAGAGCACATCGGCCGTGTGTGTAAGAATAAAGTAAAAATACAAACAAATATTTTCTTTTCCATTTATTTTAGTTTGGCAACGATGGTATGCAATCCGAGATGGGAAAGACCGGTGAAACATCCAATTATGACGTAAGTTAAAATTTGGTATTTCTACCATTAAATTTCTTCTTATATGGAGGGCGCTGGACTAATGGTTAGAGTCGCAGAAATGGACTCGTCAACCCGAGTTCAATTCATGGACGAAGCTACTTGCAATTCACATGGCGCTAATACCCTTGGGAAAGGTATGAATCGAATTCCCTCCAATTTTGTTTATAATCACATGTTTTTTCTATTTAAACCATAGATAGGACCCTAACAGGTACTACCTTCCGGCTCGGGATGGACCAGGAAGCAATGGTGTTGAAGGGGTACTCCACATTTCTACCAAACCCTCGAACTGCGAAACCTCACACAGATAGAGTTTAAACGTCATTCCCAGACAGCTAGACCCTCAGCCACCGCTTTCTAGCAACCCTATGATGGAAAGAGTTGAGGCTTGCATACAGGGCAATAAGGTTGGGCAACATATAGTGCGTAGGGCTTGAACTGTGAGTTAGCGATTTGATCAAAGGGGGTCTTTCTCACGCCCGTCTAGCCCAAGAAAGGGCCAAAGTGGAGTATTGCAAGTCATGGACTGCTCAACCACCTGGATTATATCCTTAAGCATCACGGGTCACCACCCATGGCCAACAGGTGGCCCCATTGGGGGAGTCTTACCCCTCTGCATAGGTGCAGTCGGTGCATTCTAACGCTTCAGTCGACAGGGCGGCCTTAAATTTTAATATAAGTTTAAAGACACACACGTTCCATAAGGATTATTTAAACTACTTAAAACAGTAGTTTCGGAGCTAGTGACGTATTCTACAGCCACAACGGACAGGGCTGTGACAAATACGTTTGGAATTATTATGGAGAACTTAAAAGTAACGAGTCAAACTTGTTTGATTTAATGTGTCCTGGGACGAACATATTTGCTTTGAATGAGTTTCCGGGAAAATTTAGGTAATTTTCACCTTTAGTTGTCAAAATTCCTAGCAAATAAGGCAATTAGAGTAACCTCCCTTGGCTTTCACTTTGAACCAAGCTGGTACCCATTTTGAAAGTCTCCGTGCGAAATACACAAATCTTAGAAACTTTTCGAAAACTATACAACCGCATGCTTTAACACAAAAATATCATGAAATGTGTTCCTAATAACAATTAAGTTCATTTCAGATAATGCGCACGCGCAATTTTATGCTAGGAATTTTGACAACTAAAGGTGAAAATTAGCCAAATTTATGGGTCCCAACTAAAGCTGTCTAACTTTTAACTTGTAACCTATCTTAGTATTGTGTTAGTTTAGCATTCAATTCTAAGTCTAACAGAAACAAATGAATGAATTAATACTGCGTTTAATTCTAACAACTTATTAACCAGCACAAGAAACAATGATTAACAATATTAAGTCCTTCAGGGGGGTTCGAAACAAGACAGCGATTGTAAAATCCCGCTTGTCGCGGATGTCAAGTCGGTTGGCCCGTTCGCACACGCCGCCGCGTATGCAACGACGACAAGCCACGCCCAACGGAGACGGCGAACCGCCCCGCCGAACGCAACAGCCGCCGCTACTAGTGACAGTCGACCGCTATGGCAGTCTCCAGCGGAACGAAAAGAGACGCCTTTCGTAATACCGTGGCGACACCGGTCGCGGTTCCGGCTTAGAGGCTTTCAGCCGTTATCGCGCGGAGGCAGCTTGGCACCGTCGCTCGTTCGACGCGAACCGTTGCTCCGATCCCACGGTTCCTCTCGTACTAGACGGGATAGCCGTGGCCACGGCCAACGTAACACACGTGCCGATCGGTAGGATAAAACTAACCTGTCTCACGACGGTCTAAGTTGAGTTTAAGGGACTTACCGGCGCGTAAGTTATTTGGTATCATAGGGCTTTCTCTCTCGGAGAGGTTTTAATGTCGTGGCCTCCTGGTACTTATAGAAATAAGTCTTATTAATAATAAGAAATAACACAACTGGTCAGTAGTATAGTTTTAGACTCTTTTTATTTTTTTTATTCATAAGCCGTTACTACGGACGCCAGAGTGCAGACGCCAAGACTTCTGGGCTCATCACATGATTGGTATATCCAATCACAGAGAGCCCCTCCTTCACTCACTCTCTACACAAGAATTACCATTTACTGGTCCACAGATACCCCCCCCCCCAAGATATTGAATATACTTTTTTATATGGAGTCTTAATTTTTTTTTATAAGAGCTCAATATTTGAAGAAAGTAATATTCACTTTCTTACTTCTATTATTCTAGCGTCTCTTCTGGCGTCTGGACTTTGTCTTGGGGACTTCGTGTCTGGTCTTCCATTGGGGATTTCTCTTTATCAGAAGCCCTGTGTCATTGGTAGTTTTTAGATAATAACACAAGACTTCGATTTAACTTAGATCATATTTTATTCTGAAATCCCCACCAGACTACCTGCGCAGATTGAGTCGGCCGCGTGCATAACACAACTTACCACCGTCGTGGCTTTTGCCGATCTAACTAAAACATCTCTTTCTAATCTAAACCAGAAAAGGGTCTTCTCCACCGATTCTCACGGTATCCACGGGAAGGATCAGGACTGAGGTCAAGCCTTGTCATTCAATCCTTCAAGGCCGCCGGCTGCAACTTATAACAGCCATTTTGGTTTCTACACTACTGTACATAAGTATTAGGAATCTAATAATTATGTAACAATATTTCATGTCTTATTCTTGAAATTCATTTCGTTTTTTTATAGAACTACATGCAGTGGCGCTACATGAATACCCTCAACAGAATCATGCCCTTCATGGAGAGGACTTTGGACATGCGCAGTGGAGGAAACAATTTCTTCATGGGAGATCAGGTAAGGCATATTTTCCTAGTACTTCACTTGTACAAGGTCAGGCATAAATGCCGAAGCTCATGGGTGGGAAAGAACAAAAATTGCATCGATCCTTTCGGCATTCGCCCTCAAGGGGGCGCCTCAGGCGCTGAGCGATAAACCCAGCCCTGCTGGTATTGCCTGGGGGGATAGCCCCCTGGGATAGACGCTATTATTTATTACTTAACCTGATCCAGTGGCCGAAGCACACTGTGTCGTATACCCTTCTTTAGTTACTTCTATTTTTCTGTTCCAGCGTCTTTGATATCTTAGCGATATCTTCTTTGATATCTTCTAGCGTCTCTTCTAGCGTCTGGACCTCGTCTTGGTGGTCGGTCGCACTTAACTCATTTCTTCTTCTAGATCAGTCTTGTTACCAAGACATTCACCAACCACAAAACCGTGTTATTTTCTTAAGCTTTTATTTCGTTAACTAAACATTTCATGTAACTAAATATCTAAAGAACATAGCGCGCGTATGCATTGAGTTCCAGTTAAGGCAGGACATCTTCTCTGCCCGACGTCCAAACTGAAAAACTGAGGACCCAACCAGGTCCCACGTGACTTCACGTATTTCACGGGCTTTCTGTACTATTCCATGGAAAGTCCCGCCCGTGATATGAAAAGGGCCATCCCTCTAGAAATACAGGGGATTGACAATAATCTTATGCAACCGCATAGATTATGTTACAACTGGACCCCCCGGGTAGGGAAGGTAAGTATGCTTCAGTTTATTCATTACTAGAAGTGGCTACCCGGCGTCGCCTGGGTAGAGGGGATATTTTTTAAAAGTTAGTCTCGCAGATCCATTATTACTTATCGCGAGTGAGATCCTCGCTAGTTGCCCCATAAAAATCTTCACGGAAAAATATAACAATATAGTAAGAAATTTCCATTCAATGATTTACAATTTGAAAAAAAAAATTAATGATGCAATTAATTCAATCACTCAATATTATATTTCAAAGTGAAAAAAAAGAAAAACATACAAAAAAAAATAGATAAACAAAATAACATGCAAATGTCTTTCCCTTCTGTTACTTTTCAAATTTGAATTTTTAAATATCTCCCCAAACATAACTCAAATCTTCATTATTTTTGCTCAAAAACCAATCCCTGGTGATATTTAATGTGTATATATATTTACTTTGTCGTTAATTGTTTTATTTTCGAAGTTTCATCCGGACATACAGATATACAGAACTACCCTTTATATATGTACTAGAAGCGGCTACCCAGTGTCGCCAGGGTAGAGGGAGGTTGCAAAAAAGTTAGTCTCGCAGATCCATTATTGCTGAATCAGGAGTTGGATCCTCGCAGGATGCCCCATTAAAATCCCTATGTAAAAAAAAGACCTTGCGTTGATTCAACCACTCTGAAAAGAAAAAAAATATTGTCTACTATTTAAAATCTTAAATGCAAAAGAAATTCTATGCTGTTATCATTTAGATTTTATTTTTTAATTATCTTCACAAATATAAATCAAACCTTAATTATTTTTGCTCCAAAACCAAGCACTGCTGATATTTAATGTGTATGTATATTTACTTTGTCGTTAATTGTTTTATTTTCGTAGTTTCATCCGGACATACACATACACACAACTGCCCTTTATATATGTACTAGCAGCGGCTACCCGGCGTCACCTGGGTAGAGGGGGATTTTTTAAAGTTAGTCCCGCAGATCCATTATTACTGAATCGTGAGTTGAATCCTCATGGGATGCCCCATTTAAATCCCTATGTAAAAAAAAAAAATAGACCTTGCATTGATCCAGCTACTCTGAAAAGAAATGTTAATGTCTACTATCTAAAATATTAAAGAAAAATAACGTTTCATTTGTTATAGATTTTTGTATTATTAAACACAGCTTTATTCTCAATATTTTTTACCCCTCCTCATATGTAAGAATATTTATTTCCTCGGTTAGAATTTAATGTGTAAGCTTTCAATATAATTGCAGATGATGTGGTGTGACATGATGTGCTACTGCTGCCTGGAGAACCCCTACATGGAGAACCAGTCTATGTTCAGCAACTACCCCAAACTGATGGCCCTGAGGACCCGCGTTTCTGCTCACCCCAAGATCGCTACTTACCTGAAGAGCCGCACCAACACACAGTGGTAGAGAAGCTGAACTCACCCACCTACTCATTTTCTTTTTGTTGCGAAAACGAATTTTATTTTGGAAAGTCCGAAAAAGCTGGTATAAACCAATGGAAGCGCTCAAAAAAAATCAGGGTCACGTGAGACGGAAATTCGTCATGACGTCACGTTTTTTTGAAAAAGTTGACGTCACTGTATTTAAAGGTCGTGTCAACAAATTTATGGACCACCATCAACTATTATCAATGAAAATTTTGTTTCACAAAATCTGATATTCAATAAAAATAAAAATAAAACTTATATCTTTTACCTACTTTGCTCGTTTTGTTTTTATTTCTCTGAATTTTTGAGATGAGGCTTGATAGTTTGTTTTATTTGGATTATTCGGACTATTGTCCTCATCTTTATTGTTATCTACACTATTTCTCTGAGTTTTTGAGATGAGTCTTGATAATTAGTATTATTTGGATTATTCGGACTATTGTCCTCATCTTTATTGTTATCTACACTATTTCTCTGAATTTTTGAGATGAGGATTGATAATTAGTATTATTTGTATTATTCGGACTATTGTCCTCATCTTTATTGTTATCTACACTATTTCTCTGAATTTTTGAGATGAGGATTGATAATTAGTATTATTTGTATTATTCGGACTATTGTCCTCATCTTTATTGTTATCTACACTATTTCTCTGAATTTTTTAGATGAGGCTTGATAATTTGTTTTATTTGGATTATTCGGACTACTGTCCTCATCTTTATTGCTATCTACACTATTTCTTTGAATTTTTTAGATGAGGCTTGATAATTTGTTTTATTTGGATTATTCGGGCTACTGTCCTCATCTTTATTGCTAGCTACACTATTTCTCTGAGTTTTTGAGATGAGGCTTGATAATTAGTATTATTTGGATTATTCAGACTATTGTTCTCATCTTTATTTTTATCTACACTATTTCTCTGAATTTTTGAGATGAGGCTTGATAATTAGTATTATTTGGATTATTCGGACTACTGTCCTCATCTTTATTGTTATCTGTACAACGATTCCGTAATGTAATTATCTGTACATAGTGAATATAGGCGTTGAGTAAAGACAATTCTAAGTAACAGTTATGTCTAGGCTACATGTTCAATCCTGGTCAAAGCCGACAGTAATTTAGAATAATAATTAACACAGCTTAACAATTGTACCCAGTCAGGGTTAGCGGAATGAGAACAGGATACCCACGTGGATTGAATAAAGGGTTAGGTTCAGAGTTCTGTGAAGGCTCCCGATTACGACAAGAAAGTCCCCGAGTTCGAAGAGAAGATCCCAAGTTCAAGGAGGGGTCCCGAGGCCGAAATAACTGGAGAAGGTTGGAGGGCAAATCGTTCGAAACGTTGTACAGATGACAATAAAGATGAGGAAGGTAGTCCAAATAATATAATTTCTTTTTGCTTTGCAAAATAAATAATGTATAGAATATTCGATTAAAAAAAATGATATTTTCAATTGTTTCCTCATATTTATTATGTTCTAGAAGTGGCTACTCGGCGTCACCTGGGTAGAAGGGTGATGGTAAAAGGTTAGTTTCGCAGATCCATTGCTTGTTTTCGTCTTACATATTTTACTCATTAAGGTCCAAGTTCAGCCATACAGTAGTACTGTACCACCACGGCCTGGAGAAAGTGTCGCATTAACTTATCAGTGAGATCTGATTTCCATATAACCGAAAAAACTTTTTATAGCATACCATGTTGTCCCTTTACATGCATTAACATCACTTTCTGTGGATGAGATATTACTACCTAGGTACGTGAATTTTCTTATGGATTTAGAGGCATACCGTCAAGTGTGGAGATGTCTCCTTTCCTTTTAAAGCACAGGAACTCTGTTTTATCGTAGTTCACATAGAATCCGATGTTCCCTGCTGCCTTCTCTAGGCTATGAAACAGGTATTCGGTTTGTGTATTTGCAAGAAGCGCTAGGTCATCTGCGTAGTCAGCATAGACTAAATTACCAGATTCTATGAACAACACGCTTTGAAGACGGAGTCTTTCTTTCTTCAATATCGGTTTCCCTGCCAAATACAAGACATATTGTGAAAATTTATTAAGGGAATGGTGATTCTCTTTTACCAGATGCCGGCGGCAGTCTGTGGGGATTTAAATAAAATAAAATAAAATTAAAATTAAATAAATAAAAAGTTCTGAGCGTCTGGACTCTGGCGTCCAGAGTTAACGGTCTGATAAAAAAAGTCTCCATCTATACTTCGAAAGCGTTGTGTCTTTTTATTTCTCTTCATCTCATCATTTCATATTCCCTATAAGCCCTTAGGATCACAGGATGCCCACTATAAAAGAGGGGTCTTCGAAGTATTCGGCCTCTTTTTGCCTCTAGCATTGGCTAGCTACACTTGTTCCGTATCGTTAAAAGCTCCCAGACGGCGACGAATCGGAACCCTCGCCTCGTTAGAAGCTGGAGCGACAAACGCACATCTAAAACCCATTCTGCAGGGCTCAACAGGTTACGAGTAACAGAACTCGAGGATTTCAGCTAAGTTCCGCAGGCTTTTTTTTTTTTAATCTGCAACCAACCCTTTAACTAGATTCAATTCTCCTTAAACTATCTTTTACCAACCAAACACATTGAACTCTTTGTATTCCCTTTGGACTCTATGAACATTCTTTAAAACTCGTTTGGTTGTTTCATTTTATGTATAATGATACCCCAGTTTGATAATTGATTCATGTTTTACATGTAAAGTAAACATTTTTGTTCTATAAAAAGACGTTTGTCTCCTTTCTTCAAAAGCAGCACCCATCTCCTCACTGCGTCCGAAGTACGGTTTATTCTCTTACAAAACGTAGGGTTTAAACAGTGCTTTTCTGGGGACAAAAATCCCCACAATACAGCCGGATTTTAAACACATCAGTAATATGGGCTGTTTTGAGGCAAATCTCTATCAGCTAGACATTTATAGAAACATTGTATAAATAAGGTGAAAATATTAAATAATTATGAATATTCAATAACCATTGAGAAAAAGACGTAAATAACTAAGGCATCTGTGATGGTGCTGGTGACGCAATTTCGGTTACAGTCAGACTGACACATAATCTTCATTATAATAAGATTGGATACACCGTTAAACAAATAAGTCAAAAACTCACCTTCTTGGGTTGTGTATGCACATCATCGCTGTGCAAACTAGAATATCGTTTCCTGCAGCGGTTGCAGTCATACTTAAAATAGTCTCCTGTCAAATAGGTTTGTCCTTCGTAGTCATAGTCCATGATTAGCAGATATTGAGTCAGTTGGTTGAAGTGGAGTCTATTGCTAGTGAAAAGGGGATAGGCGCCCTTGGTGTCCGCCTGATACTGACAATAGGCCTTTTCGCCTGCTTCATTTATATATATATATATTATATATATATATATATATATATATATATTATTATTATTATTATTATTATTATTATTTATATTTTTGCTTGAAGGCAATTACAATGCGTATATCGGATAAAATTCGATAATTATAGAAAATAATCATGGCAAGTGAATCTCGGCAAAGGATTGTTCGGTGTGTAGAACATCGTACAGACGGTTTCGACTTTATTAAGTCTCATCAGCGATGTATACTAACGATTTCCCTCCGACAGAAATCGAAACCGGGACTTCAGCAGGATAGTCAGAAACCATACTGCTTCAGCCACGATACAGCACGGGACAATCCTTGCGAAATTAACCTGTCAATGATACTGATACATCTCTACCATATGAGTTAAGGGGACGTTGAGTAAATAATAATAAACCCGGGCCTTATGCTCTTCGGCGAAGGAAATAAGATTTTTTTCTGTTTTTTTTTTCTTTTTTTTGGAAGCATTGTTGAATAAAGTATATATTATTATTATTTATGTTTTTGCTTGAAGGCAATTACAATGCGTCATGCAATATATATATATCAATTCATGCAAATTCCAGGAACAAACAATGTGTTTTGAGTAATCTGTAATAAAGTCTGTAATTCAGCTTCTGGTCTCAAGAGATATATGGCGGTGCATAAGCATCACATTTTACCATCTGATTCATCTGAATCAACGGGAAGGACGTCCTTCCTATGTCATATATGCATCAAACTTTGTGGATCTGCAGCGGGTTTGAAGACTCATGAGAGGAAAGGTTCTGGTGGTTGAGTTATAGGATTGTGACGGACGGCACTGATCTATATGTTACTAAAACACTTAGTATAATATATATATATATATATATATATATATATATATATATATATACTAAGTGTTTTAGTAACATATAGATAGATATACAAATCTTTTAAAATATGTTTATATCTCATAGGAACAATTTGTAATCGTAAGTTAATAACACGCACATACACACACCTATATATATTATATATATATATATATATTATAGATTTTTAATATAATTAATAACACACAATTACACACACCAATATATATATATATATATATATATATGTTTTTAATATAGTTAATAACACACACATACACACACCTATATATATATATATATATATCTTATTATAATGGAGATTGTGTGTTTTTCTGTCTGTAACCGAAACTATATTACTATTCAAGTCACAATTCCCTTTGTTATTTACATCACATTCTCCATGATTTTATTTTTTATTTAAACCTCAATTATTAATAAAATTGTTCTACATCATTAATACTGTTGACCATATCTACATACTAATAACATGCAATTGTATTTATATATACAACAAAATAGCGGTTTACAGTGTGAAGGGGAAGGCTAATTTGCATATGGAACTTAAAAATTTTATTTTAATAAATATATGCTAGGTATTATTGATTTCTAATTGTTTGGTTTTATCTTATTGAATATGAGCAAAAATCTTGGGGATAAATCTTAAAAGAAATCCATTAACAAGAAGAAATAACTGTAATATTATTTTTTACTTCCTATTTTAACTAAATAGTTAAATTAGGAAAATTTACCAATGAAAGACGGGAGTAAGTGCAAATAATGGAAGAGTTAGTTTCAAAGTTGTTCTATTTTTCAATCATACCCCCTCTGTTCCAAATATTTTATCTGAATTCTTATTCAGTTTCATTAGCTTTTCTAATTTAACACATTTTATATTAAAATTTAAATACTTGCACCCGGAGGGTGCATATATTTGCTAGTATATATAAATATATTATAGGTTTTTAATATAATTAATAACACACACATACACACACCTATATATATATATATATATATATATAGATAGATAGATAGATAGATAAAAGGTGGCTTACCGGTGAATATGGGCACGATCGTTGGAGGTGCACAGAATCCAGGGGTTAAGTCAGCGATAAAACAAATACAAAGTGCTCAATACAAAGTAGAGCAAATTTATTAAAGAAATGGATACAATAGAAACCTACTCGAGTTTCCCCATAAGGATCTTCAGGTTTAAATCCACTGAATTAATCGAGGTACCGATTAATTGCAGCCGACCACACGTGTGTTCATTGAATAAGATATTTCGATATTTCGAAATTTAGTTCATTGAATAAGATATTCGTTATTTCGTTAGATAACGAAATATCTTATTCAATGAACACACGTGTAATCGGCTGCAATTAATCGGTGCCTCGATTAATTCAGTGGATTTAAACCTGAAGATCCTTATGGTGAAACTCGAGTAGGTTTCTATTGTATCCATTTCTTTAATAAATTTGCTCTACTTTGTATTGAGCACTTTGTATTTGTTTTATCGCTGACTTAACCCCTGGATTTTGTGCACCTCCAACGATCGTGCCCATATTCACCGGTAAGCCACCTCTTATACTCGAGTAGGTTTCAATTGTATCCATGTCTTTAATATATATATATATATATATATATATATATATATATATATTATATTATATTATATTATATATATTATATATATATATTTGGGAGATTATGTGCTTAATTGAAGTCATACCTAATTTGAGAATTAATAAGTTATAATTAAATGAATTAATGCGATTTGTATAAACAATCTTTATCCATTCAACATTTCCTTCCCCTTATTTATTTAGTTTTTCAACATATTGTCGGATTCACTTCCATTTTTACAACTTACACACACACACACACACACACACACACATATATATATATATATATATATATTTACCAACCCGTCTACACGAGCGGGATTTGACACAAAGTCAACATCTTAAGCGGAGTTCAAAAGGTTTGAATTCAGAGTTTTCTTTCTCCTAGACAGGTTGCCTAACCAAGGTTAAAGTCTTCTCAACTATTTACCCATATCTGGAGGGAGAGTATGATTCATAACTTTCCCAAGGGTATTAGCGCTATGTGAAATGCAATTACCATGTCCCGGATTTGAACTCAGGGCGACGAGTACATTTCCCATGACTTTAACCATTACACCACGCTCCTCATATATATATATATATATAAATATATATGAATATATATGTAGTCATCAACAGACACGTATCACGTCTCATTAGTGTGGCTAGACATTTGTAGGCTACCTTCAGCCTGGATGGGAACCTGGATCAGACTGGCTACTTAAGCATTCGGTCATCGTGTAATATATTGTCTGATCAGTGCACCCAAGCACCAGGCTGAATAAGAAGTGCATGGGGGTCAGGTGCAGCCTGGAAACGAAAACAGGATGTGGCCCTGACCTGGCCTTTTGCACATGGAAATGCAGCTGAACAGTTGACATGAATTAGGTGCAGAAATCTGTAGACGTAGCCCATAGCCAATGAAAACAGCCTGCATGGGCGAAGAGCCCTGTCTACAGAAAAACTGCATATGTGTCACGAACAAAGTGGCGTGACACCGGGGGTCAGACTACAATAAAAGAAGCCCGTAGAGATCGATTAGACAGACGACGATCAGGTTCGAGATCACTTGAAAAGAACTCCCAAAGGCTCCAGGTTTGCTTAACCCTGCCAACGACTCTCAGCTGTACACAACCGAGGGAATAAAATATCTCATCTTACATTTTCCTAAATACAAGTGTTTGTGTTCTTTGACGGGTCCAGTGTGTAACAATCGTTTCCTACAGAATGGGAAGAGGGTTTTAACTGATAAATAAACACATCTGTATTTAGACATATAAAATAAAACACTTAGAATGACTATTAAGAATAACATTAAACTAATAAAATAACATCCTTAAACAACTATGAAAAGAAATTTTAGACAAGCCAAATAAAAATATTAGAATAGTTATCACAATTAAAATTTAGATTAATAAAATAAAATCCTTAATATGAATTCTAAAATGAATTTTCATACATTAAGAGGAATTACGGTTTTAAAGGGGGGAGCCTCTTAAATGTCCCGGTAACTCCTAACTCATTGGGACAAATCTATAGCTCAATGTACTACTGAAGAAGTCCTCATGGCAATGGTGTGAGCATTGTTCCTTCTTTAGCTGCGAGTAGAGATTTATGCGCAGAATTGGTAATTCAAATCTGTGACGGACAACGAGAAGGGAAAGACATTGTCTTGCCTGCCGGGATCGAACTCGCGTTCTCCCGCATGCAAAAACAAATGCGATTTGGGCACTGGACGGACGCAAGGTTCAAATGATGTGCCCGGATGTTTGGGTAAATATGTCCATAAATAACAAGTGAGTTGAGCGCTGGGCTGTCAGCAGCAGCAGAAGCAGTCGACGACGACGAAGCGCTTTGCAAACGACCCAGTAAAGAAATGGATTTTAGTCCAACAGAAACAAAACTAAATAGGAATTGCGATTTTGAACTGTTAAAGATTATTTCGACTACGACGACGGATTTTCCAGCTGCTAGACGAAGACGAAGAATGTGTTGACCAAAAGAAAGTCTGGCTTTTGAGAAGACGATGAACTTGCTTGTTTTTGGTCCCCCCTTCAGCAGGAACTTCTTGATTCGAATATTTATTTTCCCCCCATATATTACCCTTCTAAAAAATCATTGTAAAAGACCGCAAAAACGGCCATTCTCTTTCAACCGATAGACTTGCCTCTTTAGTCAATTTTCCGGTAAGTCCTAACTCATTGGAAGGAATCTATAGCTCAATGTACTACTGAAAATTGATCGGACGAAGAAGACAAACACACAATGGGAATTTAATACATGTATTGACAAATAATACAAGAATTTGTTGCAAATTTTGTTGGCATTTGCTACAAGACTTATCTGTGAGGTTAAATACTGTTCGTTGGAGAAGTGGTGATAACAGGTGTATTCTGGTCGTTGGTTGGAATGTTGTTAAGACGTTTCGTCAGGTCGTTTCTCGTTCTTCAGCCTTCTGTTAGTATGCTATTGTATCAGCCTTAGAAAGTATGCTGATACAACGCCTTAGAAAGTTTACTGGTTATGGGTGAGGTGGCTGGAGGCGCTTATTTTCACGTCCTTCTCTGGTAACTGTTCTGTGATAAGTGACATGGTTTGGATTTGGCGCCAACCTCCAGTTGGCGATTCGCCCTCTAGCGACAGGGGGAGATAATTCTCTATCAGATTTCCGATAACATCAAAATAAAAAAATGCAATAGAAAAAATAAAATAAAAGACACAATTGGACACATGGCCTAGTGGATAAAGGAGTTAGGTTAAGACAGTTATCTCGGGTAACATAGAATAATAATTAACACAACTTACCACCTCTACTCCAGCTATGGTTAGCGGAATGAGAACAGGATACCTGTTAAGTATCTGGCAGCCATCCCTCGTTCCAGATGTAATGAATAAGTAAGCAAGCCAATAAGAATCCAGTGTTAACGTATTCCTTGTAAGTCCTTCGTTCAAGAGAATCCAAATGTCAATGAAATAACTCAGAACGGTGTGTCTATTAATACAGCAGAAACAGCAGCAGCAGTGCCAGTGATTGGACAATAGAAATCCACCCCAGGTCACGTGGTAGTCAATGAGTCTATATCTAGGAGTGACCATTTGCCCCATGCCTTATATCAAATATAATTCAACAATACCCCCATGGACTGAATAAAGGGTTGGGTTCAAAGATCCGTGATGGCTCCCGATTACGACAAGAAGGTTCCCGCGACAAGATTGTTCCTGAGTCCGAAAAGAAGGTTCCCGAGTCCGAGAGGTTCCCGAGTCCGACAGGAAATACATGAAGAATGTCGGAGGGTATATCGGCCGAAACGTTGTACAGATTACAATGAAGATGAGGACAATAGTCCGAAATCCCAAATGTACTTAACATATAAATATTACAGACATGGAACTAAAGGATAGTCCATGCTGTACAAAGAACTTACAGTAATGTAAGGGGGATGCCAAAGCCCCACTGAGAAGGGGGTGGATAGACTCTAGCCCATTGTAGTTCGTTGAAAAGATCTAGCTAAAAAGAGGAAGCAGCGTTTAAATGAACGCACTTAACTACCAGAGGTCCCCTAGTGGGAACAAACAGCAACGCAGCGAGAAGATAACTCTTCCGGCAAAAGGAAGATAATCCCCTACACAGATAATACTAAAATCGAAGACATAAAACCAATAGAATGACAAACAAAAACATTGTGCAAAAATAAACCTTTTCAATTTATAGAAGAGAAAGTGGACGAGGGAGTGGTGGATGGGATAGCGTTTGTGAGGATTTGATTGGTCAGACTTCATCCCCAAATCCACCCCTCACCCGTCTACTTTCTCGTCTATAAAACACATATATGATGCTTTAATGATCAAATAAACGACTGATGAAACCAAGCTCAATGCACGGCGAAATATATCTCCTACATTCACTTGTCTGAGTTTTGTTTCTTGGTCCCTATTTCTCCCTCTAATCTTTACGACATTCTGTCGGTTTTACTCCAATCCTCCTATCCTTATATATATATATATATATATATATAATATATATATATATATATATACTTGCACTTTGATAGAGTTCTCTAAATAGGTATTTAATTGTAAAATTCACAGTTCTGGCGTGTAGCTAACCTTCGCTTTGTTTACAAATGTTCGAGGACTCTAGTGAATTCATTTCCGCTTAGATATGTAGCAATTAAATATTCTTCTATATTTGACAGCTGCCTCTGGCCGTACGGGTATAAAGGCTTGGCGAACGAAAGTTTATTCGGGTCTCACACCCGGCCAGGGGTAGCTGTTAAGGTATAACCACACTGATGAGAGGTGATACGTCGAAACACGTGTCTGTGGATTACTTATTTAATATATATATATATATATATATACACACACACACACACACACACACACATATATATATATATATATATATATATATATATATATTCCACTATTCTCATTCCAAAGGCCATTCTCTTTAAGTCACCTTATCCTAGGTGTCTGACCTCCAGGCAGTATCTATCCTTTTATCAAAAAGGGTTAGGGCCGGATTTATTGCCCGGTACCTGAGTCGGCCCAAAAGAGGATTGCCGACGGGATTCCCGTACTTTTTGCAGTGGTCACTGCATATGCTTTGGTTTTTGCGGGGCTCCCCACATAAAACTTCCTTGTGTCAACGCTGCCTGAATACAAATTTGTTACACTCCGCTTAAAAAAATACCTTGTCTCACATCTTGCCCGTGTGGAGGGATTATATGCGAGGAAGTGTAATAAATTATCTGACACTTACACCATAATACCTTTATAATTAACACACTGAGTATTAGTCCGAAATTAAGAGTAATAGCGTGACTGCATTTCGAACTCGCTTACGACCATGTCGCAGTGGAGCACATTAGCCACTATTCCACGAGGACGCTCTCCTGCAAATTCAAGGTACCGCTATTATATTTTTCGACAGTTGCAAAAAGCCAGTTCCAACTTTTGGAAACACGGCGTTGATACAGTATGAATGCGACATATAGTTCACTGTGACATTTTAATAGAATTCTATACATAGTTGGGTTTAGTTTGGTTTGGTTTGTTTTACGGCATATCAACCTCAATGGGTCATTTAATGCCGACAAAGTTTTAAAATAAATTCATTCTTAATGTATACTCAATTTTGTTTATAAAGAACATTTTTTTATTTAACCCATAGTTGGGACCCTAACAGGTACTACCACTCTGGGTCAGGATATTTGTCTCATACCCAACTTGTATGGGTTGGGCACAAGGCTTCGTTTTAACGTGGGCCCACCCACAAGCCGAAGCTCATGGGTAGGAAAGAACAAAAATTGCGTCGATCCCTTCGGCATTCTCCCTCAAGGAGGCGCCTCAGGCTCTGGGCAATAAACTCAGCCCTGCCCATAACGGGCAGGTATTGCCTGGAGGGATGGTCCTTTGGGATCGGCGCTAATAATTGTACTTTAACCCGGTCCAGTGGCCGAAGCCCGAGGGGAATAGGTAAGTCTCAAAGTATAGTAACTAAAACAGATACTACACTTCGATCCCTACATCATCAGGTAAGTATTACTATTTAACTCTGGGTCAGAGTCAACCTGGGAGTAATGGTGACGATGATGTACTCCAGACTCCCCAGAGATCCTGAATTGGAATCTCACCATTCGACGCAGTTTAACGTTATACCCTGGACATTCTATACATAGTAATTTTAGAGATCCAAGGGGTGTAACTTATTAATGCAATATATAGTTCTGTTAAGTTTTCTGACCGCCATCCATGGCCAGTTGAAAAGGGATTGAAGTAAGTAAGTCCTGAACTATAGAATCATTTGGTAAGTGAATGTCCTGAGTTATGGAATTCTACGTAGTGTCAAAGATCCAGTGATATAATCATATGTTCCGTCGTCTACGAAGGTTTCAAGGTATTTGTGAGTAGCTAAGATCAGAACAGCCGGTATAAATAACAATATCAGCAGCCGAGTACTGCCAGCGGTTGACCAAGAGCTTGGTCACATGATTATCGCCGAGTCTGTAAGTAGAAGCGGGCGTCTAGCTGTTGGAATTTTGTTGGATATAAGGCGTGTGGTAGATACCTACTTCTAAATATAGACTCGTTGACTACCACGTAACCACCGAAATCAATCTATTGTTCAATCACTGGCAGTGCTGCTGCTACTGTCGTTGTATTTATAGAGGCCTGATTCTAATCTTAAACTCATTGACACTCGGACCATCTTGGACGACAGACTTACAAAGAATACTATAACACCGGATACTTATTGGCTTGCTTACTTATTCACTACATCTGGAACTAAGGATGGCGGCCAGATACTTAACACTCGCACACACCTTATATCAGGAAAACACCAACAAGTTCACTCTGACCTTTAGGCTGACCTTTGGGCTGACTTTCCTTTGGCTTTTTAATAGAATTCTAAACATAGACGCAGATCGATATTTAATATTTAACTTTGGTTAAGGTATTTAATTAATATTTGACATTCGTTAAGATTATTGATTAATATTTGACTTTGGTTAAAGTATTTAATTAATTAATCATTTATTTAGCTGCAAATTTAGAGTCAGTTTTCATCGAAATATCAATATATTAATACTCGTGTTTATTAAATGTTCGACCGTCGAGGGTGGGTTTTACCCATGTGCAAAGGTGCAGTCGACGAATTCTACAACCCAAGCCGACAGGACGGATATACGTGGGGTGCAACTTTTGGAAACACAGTGTAGATGCAGTATAGATACAATATATAGTTCACTGTGACCTTTGGGTTTACCTTTGGGCTGACCTTGCTTTGGCATTTTAATAGAATTCTATACATAGTACATTTAGAGATACGCAGGGAGCAACTTTTGGAAGCACAGTATAGACGGAGTATAAATACGATATATAGTTCATTATGACTTTTGATAGGCATTTTAAAAGAAGTTTATACATAGTTGGGTTTGGTTTGGTTTAGTTAGTTTTACGGCATATCAATCTCAGTGGGTCATTTAATGCCGACAAAGTTGTGAAATAAATTCATTCTTAATGGATACCCAGAACATTCTATACATAGTAATTTTAGAGATCCGAGGGGTGTAACGTTTGCATACACAGTATAAATGCAGTATTAATGCAAAATAGAGTTCACTCTGACCTCTGGGCTGGCCTTTGGGCTGACCTTGCTTTGGGCTTTTTAATAGAATTCTATACATAGACGCAGATCGACATTTAATATTTAACTTTGGTTAAGGTATTTAATTAATATTTGACTTTCGTTAATTAACGGATATATATATATATATATATATATATATATATATATATATATCATAATGGACTTCCCGTCGATTTTCGACGCATGAGGGTTCATACACACAATGAACATCCACACAGTGATTTGTTTATAGTGGTGAAGGTTTGTGTTGGACCATCCACTCTTTTTGGCACAGTCGATAGGAAAGAATTGGTGCATCAAGGGTTGCCATAAACCAAATCAACGACCGACCTCAGGAATTTTGAATTCAGAGTTATCCCTCTCCTAGACTGGTTACCGAGTAGGCGCGTGGGCTAGTGGTTAGAGTCGTGGAAAATGGACTCGTCGATTCGAGTTCAATTCATAGACGAAGCTGTTGGCATTTCACATAGCGCTAATACCCTTGGGAAAGGTATGAATCCATATATTCTCCCTCCAGCTATGGGTTAAATAGTAGGGCAGACTGGGCCCTTCAGCCTTGGGGTAGGTAACCAGTCTAGGAGAGGGATAACTCTGATACAAGAAATATTCCTGATTGTCTTAATAATAATTTTTGTTCACACTATATATATATATATATATATATATATATATATATGCCAACCCCTCCGCACGAGTAGGATGTGACACAAGGTCATTTTTAAGCGGAGTTTACCAGATTTGAATTCAGTTTTTCTTCTCCTAGACCGGTTGCCTAACCAAGGTTAAAGAGTAAAGTCTGTCCTACTATTTATCCATAGCTGGAGGGAGAGTAGGATTCATACCTTTCTCAAGGGTATTAGCAGTAAGTGAAATGCAATTACCAAGTCCAGGATTTGAACTCGGGGCGACGAGTCCATTTCCTATGACTTTAACCATTACACCACGCGCTTCGTAGTGCAAACGGAGATATGGGGCTTCAAAGATCCCCCCAAAATTCCCCTTTTCAGGTATTATAAGTCTACCTATTTTCGTGAAAATTTACGTTGTCGATTTTATTGACAATAAAACTTAGATTTTCACGAAAATAGATAGACTCATAATGCCTGAAAAGGGGAATTGGGGGGGGGGGATCTTTGAAGTCTCATGTCTCCGTCAATTCCCCACAGAATTCAATCATCTTTTACTATGTTATTCTACACATCGAAATCTATCAGAAAATCATATAAAATCGATACTTTAAATTTTCACGAAATTGGTCATTTTCAGGCACTATAAGGTCGGGGGGGTATAAGGGCTCAAATCTCCTTTAAATCTCTGAATTGAGCACTTTCTTCTGCATCAATGACTTCTACGCATCATCAATGAATTCTACTCATCAGAATCTATGTGAAAAGACAATAAAATCGACAACACGCTGAGGGGCCGGATTAGCTCAGTTGGTAGAGCGTTTGACTAGAAACCACAAGGTTCCTAGTTCGAGCTGATGGTAGGTGTGGCGCTCCACCTCAGACGCTAAAAAAAATCTCATTGGTCTAGCGCAAGTGAAAAGGGGATAGACTCCCTCGCTGATTGGCTGATACCGACTTCAGGCCGCCCCGACGACTTTACTTTTTTACTTTATAATGCCTGAAAAAGGGCATTTTGGGCGAATTCTACAACCCAAGCCGAGAGGACGGTGCAACTTTTGGAAACACAATGTAGATACATTATAAATGCAAAAACTAAAGAAAAATGACTTGTTATTATCTTTTGAGTTTTTTTTTTTTTTACTCTTTTAGATTACCAAGGAAAAAATTATACATTAATATTAGTTCTGTCTAAAAGGGTGGGGTCCTAACTTTTCAATCGAGTTTTCTCCGATAATTATTAGATAATCATACTAAACTAAGCTTAAATAAATATTTGTTTTTAAAATCTAAAAATATGAAATTCAAAACTAAAACTGAAGTGATTTATAATCTAAATGAATTTTATTTATCAATTAGATATATAAATTGTTGCTCTCAAGGCGCATATAGATGATACAAATGGTAATATCTATTTTAAAGAATTTCTATTTATTTCCATTGAACCAGTTTGATTGAAATGATTCGGTAATTTAAAAGAATGAATTCATTGATTAATAAGTAAACAATGAAAATTTTATTAAAATCAGGTATCACCCTGTCAGCTGGGGCGTTAGAATGCACCGACTGCACCTCTGCAGAGGGGTAAGACTCCCCCAATGGGGCCACCTGTTTGCCGTGGGTGGCGACACGTGATGCTTAAGGATAGAGCCCAGGTGGATGAGCAGTTCATGACATGCAATACTCCACTTTGGCCCTATCTTGGGCTAGACGGGCGGTCGGAGAGGCCCCCTCCGATCAATCAGCTGGTCACGTCAAGCCCTAGCACCTATATGATTGCCCCAACTCTATTGCCCTTATGGCAGGCCCCAACCCTTTTTATCGTATGGGTGCTAGAAGGCAGTGGCTGTGGGTCTACATGTCCTGGGAATGACGTTAAACTCTATCTGATGGTGAGGTTCCAGTTTTGGAGGTTTGGGGAATGTGGAGCACCCCATTCATCACCATTGCTCCCTGGTCCACTCTGATCCGAAGTGGTAGTACCTGTTAGGGTCCCATCTATGGGTTAAATAGAAAAATGTATTTATAAAAAAATTGTATTATCCATTAAGAATTGATTTATTTCAAAACTTTATTGGCATTAAATGACCCACTGAGGTTGATATGCCGCAAAACAAAACAAACCAAACGAAACCTGATTTTTGCTAATTTTTCGTTTATCAATCTGACCTTTGACCTGACCTTGATTTGGCGTTTTAAAAAATATTCTATACATAGTAACTTTAGAGATACGTATGGTGCAACTTTTGGGAACACAAAAATGGCATTTTGGGGCGAATTCTTCAACCCAAGCCGACAGAACGGTGCAACTTTTGGAAACACGGTGTAGATGCAGTAAAAATGCAATATATAGTTCACTGTGACCTATGACCTGACCTGACCTTTGCTAGACGTTTTAATAGAATTCTATACATAGTTGCAGATAGAGATTTAATATTTGACTGATTCCCGCGTCTCTCTAAAGTTGCAGGTAAATAAATGATTAATCAATTAAATACCTTAACCAATCATTTATTTAGCTGCAAACTTAAGAGATTTTCGAGAATCTGTCATTATCATTGAGGAGTCTGCACCACAAAACTAAAATACGACTTGAATTAGGTGACTGACAGCCATTAAGGCAATATCCGATGACTGTTCTTGGGCCGGGCAGAGTGTTACGTTGGCGTAAGGTTAGTAATTTAGCATGTCTGTGATTCAGACGAGACACTATAAAACCAGAAGGGATATGTGCAAAATTCAAACGGTGGAAATCAAGTGATTCCAGCTACAACACTTTTATTGCTTTCTCTGTAACGTGCACAACGGAACAAACCTCAACCATGCCTACCTACACTCTGTACTACTTCAATGGCCGCGGACGTGCCGAGATCCTGCGTATGATGTTCGCCGCTGCCGGCGTCCAGTTCACAGACAAGAGGTTCGAGTTCTCCGAATGGGACAAATACAGGAACGGTAAGACTTATTTATTTTGCATCTAAATTCTCGCCGTTATTACATCCGCCGTGTAACGGTTATCGTCGTCAAACAAACAAATACACACACACACACACATATATATATACATATATATATATATATATATATATATATATATATATATATGTGTGTGTGTGTGTGTGTGTTGTGTGTGTTGTGTGTGTGTGTAGAAAGTTTTGTAGATAAAACAAGATGATTAAACTTTTGCTGACAGAAATCTGTTTCGACCGTATGCGGTCTTTATCGAAGCAACATTGCAAACGGAAAAACGAAATGAATATATCATTAATCACGAGGCACAGAACGCTCTCGATCAGTACCGGAATTTTCAAATAATTTTTTAAAAAGCGTATTTTATTTTAGAAATAAAATCCATTTTATTTTTAAAATTATAAGCATTTTTATCATTAAAAAAAACTCAAAAGAGTTTGCAGTAAAGGTGTATATAAATATCAAAAAGTTCAGGAAAATGTTCCGGCTACAAAAGAAAGTTTAAAATTATAATACGTCCCACCGTACAATTGATGAAGATGGAAAATTCAAGAATCTGTAATGACGACACATTCGTAGTGTCGGGATCCGTATTATATTCGAAATTTGAGCCTCCGGTGATATGATTCAAATAATTTCAATTTTGTTTTTTCTGTGGCCAGTATGAAAGGTAAAATGGATATGAATCCGACAATATGTGTAGAAAGTTTTGTAGAAAAAACAATTTACTGACAGAAATTTTTTTTTATATATTTAATTAAAAACAAGTTTTGCTGACAGAAATTTTTACACACACATATATATATATATATATATATATATATATATGTGTGTGTGTGTGTGTGTGTGTGTGTGTGAAGATAGGAGGGTTCGAGTAAAATCGAAAGACAGTATGAGGTGGGGTAAAAGTAAAAGTGAACAAAAATAATGACTCAAACAAGTCCAAGTATGAGAGAAATATTTCGTCCTTCTGACGCGAAGAACATCCTCAGTCTGATTTTATTCACAGCAGAATACGTACATTTCTGTTTATAGAAGAGAAAGTGAGTTAGTGGTGGAATTGAGGGGTAGGGGGTTTAGGGAGTATTTGATTGAAAATATATATATGTATAAGGTGTGGCAATTTCGAACTTTAATTGACTAAATTCTTAGCATAAAATTGTGCTTGCGCATTATTTGAAATGAACTTAATTGTTAGTAAAAAGACATTTTATGATATTTTGGAGTTTAAAATCATGCACAAAAAGGGATTTGAAAAGCGTCGTGAAAATTACGTGGATTCAAAGTTAGCTGCCATTGTGTACATGCTTCGTCTTGGAAAAAGAACAAAGGGACTTCACTCATTTCTTCATCAGTTAATTCATTTTATATAGATAATGCCAAAGTTGCCGTAAAGTTCGTATTTTATAAAATAAATATTTTACAAAATAAATTTCACTCCCTCACCATTGAAAAAAACTACTAAAAATTGGGAGATTTATACGATTTTAATTTAATTTTGAGTGCTGATTTGTCAACAATTCATCAAGTTTTGAAATAAAATAACAGAGACATTATCAGAACTAAATTTCCATTTCAAATAGTTTTATTTGTTTATTTATTTATCTAATTTTTACTTTAATAATTTTGATTTACTTATTTATGATACAAACCCTTAGAAAATGAATTTTTAACTCAACGCCCCAGGTAGTATCTTTCAAAAAAATAATTTTTACACCGTCCGGAGGGTGTTTATTTATTCATTTATTTATTTTATTTTTATTTTTTTTTTTTTGCTAGTTCCTGTAATAAATCTTTAGCACCATCGAATCATCAATAAATATTAAGCAGGCTCATCACTGCTTAACTTCGGTGATCCAGCGGGAACCGAGTGTTTTGAATGGGAATTGACCATACAAGTTTATTTCATACTACTAATACGAACAATCATCATCATCATCATCATCATCAAAGCATGTGTAAAGCACGGATTCCTTTCGCATCTTCTCACCATCCGTCCCTATTAGTCAATTTTCTTGGTATATCGTCTTGGCCAGTGTTTCACAAATATTCTTCAAGTGTATTTGACACAGAGATTGAATCTTAACAGGTACTACCACTCCGGGTCAGGGTGGACATGGGAGTAATGGCAATAAAGGGGTAACTCCACACTAACCGAAAGCTTCAGATCTGCTGTCTCAATACTGGATGCAGGAGAGTTATATATATTTACCAACTTCTCCGCACGAGCAGGATGTGACACAAGGTCAATTTCTTAAGCGGGGTTCAACAGGTTTGAATTCAGAGTTTTCCTTATCTTAGACCGGTTGCCTAACCAAGGTTAAAGAGCCCAGTCTGACCAACTATTTCTCCATAGCTGGAGGGAGAGTAGGATTCATACCTTTCCCAATAGTATTAGCGCTAAGTGAAATGGAATTACCACGTCCAGGATTTCTCAAACATTTCTTATACTTGTCCACGGTAGTTACGAGACTCCTAATTAATTTAACATAGTTAAATGTCTCTTACACAATAACTCTCCGTTTTCACTCTCACTCACAGAGAGAGACTATCATCATAGAGGGAGGAGGTAATCAAGTATAGAGAGGGTGAGAGTAACATGCAGAATGACAGTGAGAGACGGGTCAGTTTTTTACTTAATTGCTAATTTCGACTAATTAAAACCAATTAAAGTGGATTTTTTTCAAACATTAAGTAGTCCTAAAACCAAGGAATATCCTAGTATACATTTTGTATCAGTAACCTAAACAGGAAAAAAAGCCTTTAGGAAATAAAAAGTGTTTATCTCAGCTTTAGTGTCACCACATATCAGGCTCACATAACCACATATATAATTTCCATGTAACAGGACATCTCTATTAATAATGGAGATTCGCTTCCGGTTTTTGTCTGTAACAAAAACTACGTCACTGCTTACGTCACACTACCTAAAATCGTCATAACATAGAATAAATACATTCAAAATTTGAGCATGCAATGTTAGACAGTCCTCATTGGTTTTTTAAACAAGTTTTAATAAATACATACCTGGTATTATCTATCTATCTATAGTTTTTATTTATTTTAATATATATTTAAAGTTATCAGAACTAAGTTTCCATATCAATTTTTTAAAATTTTTTGCTCCTTTAATAAATTTATTTTATTTTTTACTCCTTTAATAAATTTGATGATTTTACTTTACTTATGATACAAACTGTCCGATATTAAATTTTTAACTCCAATCCCCTCAGGCAATATTTAATTTACGTCGCCCAGAGGGCGTTTCTTTTATTTTGCTAGTATATACAATAATGCAAAATGTGCTGATTGCACTATGTTCGACTTGCTTTTGTTTACTGTTGTGCACTAGCCTGGCGTACATAGCATAGAGGGTGAATGCGCTGATCCAAAAACTATTTATACACGGCTGTTTGAGAACATCGAGGTGATTACTGAGACTGCAAGGATTACGGAACCATTTACGCGAACCGTCTACCTCGAGGTTTTGGCACTCTGTTGCAAGTTGCTATATGTCTTTTACACATGTAGTTGAATATATTGAATACTGTAGGATCCAGTAAACAACATTTTCTGATAGCCAAGTCTGCTTTTTTCGCAGTTATTGGGATTTTGATTATTCTAATATATATTTTTGTATCATATTTTCTTTTCTGCTCTCAATTGTTATATAGTTGCTGCGTCTGTTTACATAGTCGACATTACTTGAGGTGTGTCTTAAATAACATTACAAAAAGAAAATGCGTTTCCTTTAAAAAAAAAAAAACAACTATTCAAAATTAGATTATTAAAATTAGTTTCTGTGGACTTTGCTTAAATAATTTGTTCATTCCTAGAGATATTCTATCCTAGATCATTCACATCCTAGTAACATTTGTTGAAAACACCAGTTCTTGCTAGATCACTGAAGTTAAGCAGCGACGAGCCTGTTCAATACTTAGCTGGGTGATCATTTAAGCAACACTTTTTGATAATTTTTACTAGTACATCTTATTTACAAAAGCAAAATGTCGTCGAAAATATAGATCTTGACTAATGACTACTATTCATCTAGTGCCAATCTATCAGTTTGTCAAGTTGAACTTCCCCGCTTTGTTTCAGTTTGATTCATTAAATCAGAGCTTATCAGGTTTGATACAAATTCTTTTTTGAATGAATGCATTTCAATATCAGAGCACCAAAGAGTTTTCACCATTCTTCAAAAATAATTGACAATTCGTCGATTCCAAGTTCTGTTACCAAATTATTTTTTTTCTTCTTCCACGCACCTTGCAGACACAAACTTCTCATTTCCAAACGAATCCCCCACCACCACCAATACACAGATAGAAACGGTTGAATTAGCCAACATCTACCCACTACCCCCACCCCTGTTTTTCCAATTCCTTAATTGGAAAGTTCCTTGGGGACATTTCCTGCTAAGGTTTCAGGCTTCATCAGATGCTCATCGATTAATGGAACTCTTTAATTTTTTTTATTTTTTTAACCAAGGCAATCTGGTAATCCTTAACTTGTTCCTCGTAAATTCCTACCATAAAATAAACTGAACCCCCATTTTACATTTGAATTTCATTTGAGCTGATTTAAAACAGAAAAATAATTAAATCTTTTCCTTTTTTATTTTAACAAACTTAATTATTAGAAAAAAGAAATAAGTAGCTTTATATTCCCTGTGATCGATAATTTTTATTTTATTTTTATTTTTGAAGACATTATTTTTCATTCGCAAGTTTTTTTTTGCGTGCTACCAAGCGATTTGCCTTTATTTATATGGTAAGTAAGTACATATTTTATCTTTTTCTATATTTTCCATTTCTTTAAATTTCACTCTTGAACATATAATTCAATTTGGTAATAAAGGACTATTTGCTCGTAAATTCCTACCATAAAATAAACTGAACCCTCATTTTATGTCCGCGTTTTTGCAATAAATGTTTTATTTTTCTTGCACCCGTTATTTTACAATACTAAATATATTTCCTTTATTTATTGGTAATAAAGGACTATTTGCTCGTAAATTCCTACCATAAAATAAACTGAACCCTCATTTTATGTCCGTGTTTTTGCAATAAAGGTTTTATTTTTCTTGCACCCGTTATTTTACAATATCAGAGACGAATATATGCAGTGTACCAGCATTAGGAAGAACAAGGTGTTTTTGATTTTTACAGGTCTTTATTGGTCTTCTGTACCCTTGAGTCTTTGATACAGTCGACGTGATTTACCGTAAACTAAAATTATGACAAAACAAAGGATATAACAAATGCATAAATAAACCAGTTAACAAAAGAGAAAATTTCAATTACAATACGACTTTCCAACTATTACTTCCTTACTAATAAGCACTCCTAACACCTTGCCCATCAGTGTTGATAGTACTTTGCGACGCGTCCGTCCAGTCCGGTTCTCGTACGATAAGTGGAAAACCCTTTTGATGGGCAAGGTGTTGGGAGTACTGATTTTAGCGACTCGCCTCGGTAACTGCCCTTCGAATTGGGCGGTGGATGGAACCCTTGTTAAGGTGACTCGTCCGGTCGACAATCTTCAGATAAGTGATGGGGTTTGGGTTTGCCGCCAACATCGTATGTTGATGATTCGCCCCCTAGCGGTAGGGGAAGGTAATTCTACTATCGGTTTTCCGATACAATATCGGAACCGATTTATTACTGAAATGTCAAAATAAAACGTTTTATTATTGTCAACACATGTCAATTATATACAATATATGTTTTCAATATAAAATATTATCCTTTTTATAATATCTCGCACTTTTATAATCACGCGCTTCTTACCGGGAGGTCAGTTGAGATCATCTTCAAGTCACTCATAATCCCAACGGGAATCGAAAATTTCATAACGAATTTTATTTAAATATTCGGTGCTCTTCGCGGAATTCCGTCCCGGGCTCCTGCCTCTAAAACTGCGAGCCGGTGGCTGCTGAAAAAGAGACACCAGCTACGATTGAAGTCCGTAGCCGAAGCGGTGTCACTTGAAAAAACAAAAAACTTAGGGTGTTTTTCCCGAAAACCCAACCCCAACCCCAACCCTTACCCTAACCCTAAACCCTAACCCCAACCCCCTAGTTAAAATTGAGTTTTATTACAAAATTTGTGGGTTCTGTTTTTTCTGGATCAACCTGTATACAGGGTGACCCAGAAAAATCAGGGCCCAAATTGTTTATTCATTTTCCCATTAGACTAACCCTAAACCCCAACCCTAACCCTAAACCCTAAACCCTAACCCTATCCCTAGTTTTTTTTAAGTGTCACCGCTTCGGCTACGGACTTCAATGGTAACTGGTTATTTTTTTCAGCAGCCACCGGCTAGTGGTTTTTCAGACAGGAGGCCGGGACGGAACTCTGCGAATATACCCAAATATTCTAACTACAGTTACGTTCATAATTTATGAGCTGCTCATAATTATGTAACAAATGAATTCATTTTAAAAGAACGGAACAGATTTATTGCTTAAAGATCGAAATACAAGGTCTTGTTACAGATAATACATATCAAATATATGCAATGTATGTTTTGAATTTAAAATAACATTTTTATAATGTCTCTTTTCAATATGAAATAATATGTTTTTTTATAATCATTCTTTTTTTCTAGAGATGCCCTGCATGGTAGTCCCTGTTTTGGAATTTGACGGTTTCAAAATGCCACAGACAATGTCCATTGCAAGGTACCTGGCCCGGGAATTCGGTGAGTTTCATCTTTCACACACACACACACACACACACACACACGAGAATTAAAATAAAATGAATAAATAAAAAATTATACGCAACTGTATACTATTATATATATATATATATATATGTATGTATATATATATATATATTTGGGAGAATATGTGCTTAATTGAAGACGTACCTAATTTTGAAAGTTAATTAGTTAATAATTAATTAATTAGGCGGGATTAATTATAAATTTATTATTAACTAATTAACTAATTATAAACTAATTATAAACTAATTAACTAATTGACTAATTATAAACTAATTATAAATTAATTATTAGCTAATTAACTTTCAAAAATTAGGTTCGACTTCAATTAAGCACATATTCTCCCAAATATTGTCGGCTGAAAATAGCCATATCACAAACATCGTCTGTTTGTTTATTTCTTATATATATATATATATATATATATATATATATATATATAAACCTAATGAGTCAGATAAACCTACTAAAAGTTTCGCTAAGCGCTCTTCAGGGCTAAGTTTCATAACGAAACATAAAAAAATCAGTTTAAAAAGCAGGATAACACAAACGATATAAATGACGCCGTTGACTTTGTCTTCGCTACGTTAACTTAAATATACTTCATCAACTATATTGATCACTTTTTAATAATGAATATGGCTAAGTATATTATCAATATTAATTTACACACACACACACACACACACACACACACACACACACACACACACATTATACGCTCCCAATTTCGGTAGAGCACTCTATTTAGGAGGTATATAATTGCAGATTCACCGTATTCGGCTCAGCCAAATCTCACTTTGTTTACAAAGTTTGAGAACTCTAGGTGAAGGTCATTTCCCCTTAGAAATTTAGCGATTAAATAGCCTGCTATACTTGGCGACTGACTGTGGATGTGTGGGTAAGAGGCTTGGCGAGCGTAAGTTCGTTCGGGTCTCGAACCCAGCCAGAGGCAGCTGCTAAAAATCGTATAACTATACTGATGAGAGGTGATACCTCGAAACACGTGTCTATAGTTTACCCTATATATATATAATATATTATATATATATATATATATAATCAATTGTATTATAATGGATTTGGACTCATATGGTTATGCAATCATCAGATGAGTCAAATGGTTGAGATCTTAAAAAACATTTTTCTAAAAAAATCTCAATCATTTGACTACTGGTTTTTCGGATCTCAACTATTTCTCATCTGATGATTGCATAAGCATGAAACTTTAAGTTATGAGTCCAAATCCATAATATTACAATTGATTATAAATCTGCTCTGCTTTATTAGCATTGAGCACCTTTTCATGTCAATACTTTTCTCATTTTCTCATTCATTCTCTATTCATTATATATATATATATATATATATATATATATATATATATATATATATATGGTGGACTCTCTTATCGAGAACGATAGATGAGGGTCAGCAGTGAGTGATTTGATTCCTCCCATGTTGTGCATGCTGTCAAGAAGACATTTTATGTTTCCTCGAGTGTGACAGCAGCCCAGCCCTGCTGCGAGCCATGAAGCCACACTGACTATCGAAATGATCCAAGGCAGGAGTTAAATGTTTTTCTTTCAATTGAGAAGAGTAAAGTTAGGCGGAGCCGATCTCTATGCTTCAGTCTATTTTGTTCAAAGCTTTTTAGTTTAGCGAAACAGGTCTTACGCCATTCCTTCCGATCCGATGCTAGATCTTCCCAAGCACTTAGGTCAATATCGAGGCGTTTCAAATTGTCCTTCAATTTGTTCTTGTAGCGTAATATTGTAGGTATACACACACACACACACACATATATATATATATATATATATATATATATATATATATATATATAATTTATCAGAAATAAATTCATTTCGGCAGCTTTAGCCTTTTCAAATCTAATTTTAAAATGGACAAGAATCACAAATTCAGTCTATTTGAATATATTTTCTTTTACCAAATATTTTGTTTTAAAATTTCTTTCAATTGAGAAGAGTAAAATATATTTAAATGGATTTAATACGTAATTATTGTCCATTATGAAAATACATTTAAAGAGGCGAATAGTTTGCAGAAATGGAGGTTAAACATTCTTGATATTACTTGTTTCATGTTTTATTCATTTGCCTATATTAATGTTGGATAGTTTACAGAAATGGAGGTTAAACCATATGATTGGTCTTTTTTTTTTCTGTATTATTTTCTATCTTTATTATTGTATTTCTTACAAAGGATTCTATTCTAACAACAATATGGATATGATGAGAATGGATTACATCTGTGATTGCTTTTATGAAATTTTGGACGATTACATGAGATATTTCCACTGGAAGAACGGACGCTTCAGGGTGAGTCAATTATTTTTAATCGGCATAATATTTCCTTTCTGTACTCTTCACAGTAGTCTATAAAGATTGATGTACAAAAAGCCACAGTGGCGTTACGATTAATTGTTGAGATTTTTGTAATATAAGGCGTGTGTTAGAAGCCCACTTCTACTTATAGACTCGTCGAGAAATATGTGATTAAACTCTTGGCCAATCACTGGCGGTACTCTGCTGCTGATATAATACTTAAACCCAAGGGTACTGGCCATAGCTACTCATAACTACTGCGGCTTTCGTTGACGACGGACATAGGATTGAATCCCGGGACCTTTAACAATACGCAGGATAGGACTTATTCACTTACCAAAGGATTCCATAACTCAGGACTTACTTACTTTAAGCCCTTTTCAACTGGCCAAGGATGGCATTTAAAAATGTTACTAGAAAGGATCCCAAGAGTTTGCTCCTCAGAAATAGATTCTTTAATGAAAAGAAAATATAAATTTGCTTTAATTGAAATTACAATTATTCTATATTCATTATTGCATAATTGCACACAAATATAGAAAAAATAAGTTTCTTTAAAGACATGAAACGATTCATGTTTTAAGTTTAGGGGAGAAAAATCAATGTGGTCCCAAAGACTTGGTTGGTAGTGAATGTGTATACATACAAATATAAATTTTGAATGTGTATACATACATATATAAATTTTTTTGTTCCTTCACACCCACGAGCTTCGGCTTGTGGGTGGGCCCACGTTAAAACGAGGCCTTGTGCCCAGCCCATACAAGTGGGGTATGAGGCAAATACCCATACATATATAAATGCATTTTACATACACACACACATACACACAGAGAGAGGCAGGCATCATTTATATATACACACACACAGGAATTATACACAAATGGACAGCCATTAGACATACAGGCATTACACACACATACACACATAGAGACAGACATTAAACACTGTATAATGGCTTGTGTGTATACAATATACACACACACACTCACACCGAGGCATCATACACACACACACACACACACAATGTCATCATGCGCGAGTGCGCGCATACAGAGGCATTTTTGATAATATTTTTAGAATTAATTTTTTATTACCTCCCTTGACAAAAATTGGACCTACCTTATATACATCATATATATATATATATATATATATGTGTGTGTGTGTGTGTTTGTTAAAAACTTAACATTAATATTAAAACGCATTATCTATTGTCAGAGACGAGTTTATTGTATAAACTCAAAAAGGAGCCACACTTCAAGGTTCAGTTTTTCTGTTTAATATAATATCAACTTTTATAGAAAATTCAATATAAAAGTCATCCTTGTAGAAGAACAGTAGTAATGCTCTATTTGTTTCTATTCATGAGATGAAGCTTGATATGAATAATTATGATATTTCAGACTATTGTCTTCATCTTTATAGTGTATAAAAACAATGCTCAGGCCACAGTAACCTCGAGCACTGATTTAGGCGTTTTTTACTTAAATTACGTTAAAAATAAATCATCCTTAGAAGGTTACCCATGAATTCTAATGTAGTTTCGGAGTCAATATCGTTACTACTATTTTAATGGGAGCCCTAAACAGCACAAATGCCAAGAGACTTATTGACAAAATTGTGGTTCGATATATAGATATTTGAAATTTCTGTTTTAGAATAAGTACCTTATTTTTTATTTTTTATCTACGTCATCACAAAGACCCTCAAATACCGCATTCTAGCACCTATATGATGAAAAGGGTTGGATTTTGCTATAAATGCAATGGGGTCGGGACAATTATATAGGTGCTAGGGCTTTATGGGACCAGCCAACTGATCTCTCCGCCCGCCTGTCTAGCCTAAGTAAGAGCCGAAGTGGAGTGTTGCATATCCTGGACTGCTCAACCAACAGGATTCCGTCCTTAAGTATCGCGGATCTCCATCCACGCCTAACAGAAGGCTTCATTGGGGGAATTTTTACCCGATACAGAGGTGCAGTCGGGGTATTCTTCTGCCCAACTGATGGTCTTCTATTTTGTGTATAACTTATGGGGACTTTGGGCCCTATTTATGTGTGGAATTGAATACATTAAAATAATTAAGTTTTCTGAAACAAGTAATTTTACAATTGTATAAGTTAAGTTTAGAATTATGTAAACAAAAAGTAATCGAATAAATATTAGTTTAGAAATATTTTAGCAACAATAGAAACAATGGTTTAAATTCCATTGAAAATATGTACGCCATCGGAATGTTACAAAATCATCCGATATTTACGTCATTAGAAAACAGCTGATATTTGAAAATTCCAATATTAAATTTAACTTAATGATCACGTAGACAATTACAATAGATAATTATAAAAATACCCTTTTAGCTGAAAAACTACAGTGGGAGCTTACGCTCTTCCCGACTCGACAGAGTTAGAGCTGATGCTCCTAACTCAACAGTGGGAACGGACGCTCTTCCCAACTCGACACAATGGGGAGAAGACACTGTCCGAAAACATAAAATACGACTCAACAGGTCCGTCTATTTTTTCGTTTCATATTTTCTCTCTCTCCTTCTCAATACGACACAAGTTTCAATCACAGACATTGTTTTATCAAAACTGCTACAATTTGACATATCCAATCACACAAATATAAACAATACATGAGCACTACACACACAACTACGTACAAACACATACAGTCTGCAACATCGCTAAAAGAACAATTGAATATACCAATTGTAAAATTATGGTATATAAAGTTTGTTTCTTTTATCAATTTTATCTTCTTTTTTTGTTTTCTACGGAAACTTCATTTCCGTAGTCTTATACATTTCTAATCAGTGGGGGGGGGGGGTCACAGTCAAGTCTGACGCAAGGTTCCAATCGACAGTCTAAACACTCCCAACTGTATCACGCTCCAAAATCCAATATCCAAAATTATTTCTTTGTCCCGCTCGTCTCGACAACAAAATACTACTGCAGTCGTTCTTTCCGGTCTGTGAGAATAAGTCCTTTAAATACTCCTCAATTTCACTACATCTGGGCTCCTCACTCATAATTGTCCGTGCAGCACGTGCGACACTCGTCAGCATGGCGCGACCACCTACATCCGGGCCACTGTGCTATTTCTTATTTCACTGATCGTCCACAGCTCTCACATTCGACTATAGGTCAGTCCTACACATCAGGCAAAGCCTAGCCCGCTTCCTTCGAGAATACGACAAGTCTTCACGCCCGCCACTCTCTCTGTCACACTGTGTTGCACGAGGTAGGTCTTCTCTCTCACTACATTATGTAAACTAGGTTGCCTACATAAAAAGTATAATTTATTTCTCTTTGTCTTTTCTACAGTTTGGCAATAATGGAAACATGGCACCCGAAATGGGAGGCAACGGAGACACAACATCTGATAATTACGACGTAAGTAAATTTGCTATCTAAGTAAGTTTATTGAAGTAAGCACTTTTGTCATGTATCTTATTATAACAAGCAAGTCCTTGTCTGCTTTTTGTGTCTCCCTGCTTTTCAGTCAGTGTATCCAGTGTAGAATCGTTAGGGGAGATAACTCTACCTAACAGAATAAAAAAATAATTTAAAGAAAGAAAGAAAGAAAGAATGAAGGGATGTTGAAAGTTATAGAATTATTGAAAGACAGAAATTATATCGTCATTTATTTCTTCTTTTCAGAACTACATGTATTGGAGATACATGAACACCTTCAACAGGATTATGCCCTTCATGGAGAGGAGTCTGGCCATGCGCAATGATGGAAGTAAATTCTTCATGGGAGAACAGGTAGGTTTTAATTATCCGTTTTCATTTATGCGCAAACGTTAAACACATCGTCAAATTACGCTGATATAATAACATGTGCTGGGGCACGTTCTTAATGTATGTAACGCGATGCCCCAGCAGAAGTTATTATATCGGACGCCGCAATTGTTACATAATCATTAGATACTTAATGATTATGACAATAGTGTAGAAATCATATTAGTGCAGCTGATGGACTTGAGAGTGAGTGACAGCGTTTGACCTCACTCTGACCTTGCGTTCTGGGGATGATCGTGAGAATCGGAAGGCAATAGAAGGCCCCCTTCCGGTTTAAGGAGTAAGCAACTCAGTTAGTCAGTTACAGTTAGAACTTAGAAGCGAAGCTAGCAAGATGTAAGGATCCGCGCGCATTGTCTGGTCTGGGGGTTTATGGAATAAAGTAACATCATCGTAAATCGAAGTCTTGTTGTTATTACTAAAAGCTAACAATAGCACAGGGCTTCTGATAAGCAGTGATCCCCAACAGAAACCAGACCCGGAATCCTCAATAGAAGACCAGACGAGACCTTAGAAGATATACCAGATCCGGCCAGAAGAATAGACGGCAGAGTAAGAAGTAAGAGAAGTATATAACATATAGATATTTGGTACCGTCAAAGAAAAGGCACTACGTAACACAACCAGAAGACTCGCTACACGTCTGATCCCTTGTCACCGTCCATACTGCACTCGGTAACAAACCAAATTAAAAAGTTATCCCAAAACAACTAGCTGTAGATCGCCAGTCAACTAACAAAGAAATTACCTCGCTCTTCTGACATTATACAAAAATATTAATCATTGTATAAAAAAACAATAAATATATATATATATATATATATATATATATATTGTATATAATTATCAGAAGGCGTTCCTGTTTGTTTTGTTTGACCCCGTTGACAGCTTTTGGTTATCATATTTCAGCCGAGTTGGTAAAGGAACGAAACCGGCTCTCCTTCAGGACCCTATAATACTATAATCTGTGTTACGACCAGCATTAGAAAAAATCTCTCATTATAGTATTATATTCGGTATCATCCCATCCAAACGACTGTAATACTGAGCCGTAACATCGTTCCCATAAACCGACACCGTGCACCGGCTTGTTATTATACTGATTTATAAGAAAAATATTGGAAATAAAAGCTGAATAGGAATAGAATAAGGGTATAAATCAATACTGTATTCAAAAATTGATTTTTTTTAATTATCAAAAATTATATATATATATATATATATATATATATATATATATATATATATACTAGCAAATATATGCACCCTCCAGGTGCAAGTATATAAGTTTTAATGTAATAAAATATATTAAATTAGAAAGGCTAATGAAACTAAATAAGAATGCAGATAAAAAGATTTGAAACAGAGGTGGGTATAATCGAAAAATAGAACAACTGAAATTTACTCCTCCATCACTCTCGTCTTTCATTGTTATTTTTTCTAATTTAAGTATTTAGTTAAAAGAGGAAGTAAAGAATAAAATGACAGTTATTTTTTCTTGTTAATGGATTTCATTTAAGATTCATTGAAGAGATTTTTGCTTATATTCATTAAAATAAAGCCAAACAGTTAGAAACCAATAATACTAAGCATATATTTATTAAAATTACATTTTTAATATCAATATGTAAATTAGCCTTCCCGTTCACACTGTAAACCGCTGTTTTGATGTATATATAAATTCAATTGCATATCATTAGTATGTAGATATGGTCAACAGTATTAATAATGTAAATAATTTTATTAATAATTGAGGTTTAAATAAGGATAATTCATGGTGAATGACGTCAATTACTGATTTAGTGAGGGTTACAGACAGAACTAGCAAATATATCGAAATATCAATTAGAAAGTAGATAAAAAGCGAATTGCTGACATTAGGAAGAATAAAATTTCTTGTTAATGGATTTCATTTAAGATTCGACTAAGTAAGGGCAGGCTCAATAACGAAGGGAATTGTGACAGTTACAGACAGAAAACACACAATCTCCATTATAATAAATATACATATATATATATATATATATTAGGGTAAGTAAACAAACAAATGTGTTTATTTTTTTATATGGCTTTAAGCCGACAATCTTTTTGGAGGATATGTGCTTAATTGAAGTCATACCTAATTTTGAAAATGCCCGCCTAAATTCATTAATTATTAAATAATTAATTTTCAAAATTAGGTATGACTTCAATTAAGCACATATCCTCCAAACATCCAAAAATCTTATTTCCTTCACCGGGGCATGGGTCTGGTTTGTTGTTATTTACTCAACGTCGGCGTACCTCATATAGTAGAGGCGTGCTATTATCATTGACAGGTTAATTTCGCAGGGATTGTACGATGCGGACTGTTGGCCGAGCGGTAAAGTCACAGACTTTGCCTGCTGGACTACCGGTTTCGATTTCTGTCGGAGAGAAATCGTTAGTATACATCGCTGATGACACTTAATAAAGTTGAAACAGACTGTACGATGTTCTAGCATCGCATGATCGTTTGCGAAATTTACTTGTCATGGTTATTTTCTATAATTATCGAATTTTATACGATATACGCATTGTAATTGCCTTCAAGCAAAAATATAAATAATAATATATACTTTATTCAACAATGCTTCTAAAAAACAAACATCCAAAAATCTTATATATATAATATATATATATATATATATATATATATATACCAACCCTCCGCACAAGCAGGATACGACACAAGGTCAATTTTGTAAGCGGAGTTCAACGAGTTTGAATTCAGAGTTTTCCTTCTCCTAGGCCGTTTGCCTAACGAAGGTTAAAGAGCCCAGTCTACCCTACTCTTTGCCCATGTCTAGAGGTAGAGTAGGATTCATACCTTTCCCAATGGTATTAGCGCTAAGTCAAATGCAATTACCACATCCAGGATTTGAACTCGGGGCGACGTGTCCATTTCCCATGACTTTAGCCATTACACCACGCGCTATATATATATAGTCATCCACAGGCATCTTGTTACGATATACTGAACATGGCTTGTCACTTACAGCACTGTTACCACTAATTAAAGAAATTACCCACCACCTAACTGTGCTCACATCCACTGTTTGTTCTTCATAGATATTCAGTAAATATCGAAGAATCTCAGTGGATTTATTCTTTTAACATGGAAGAATCTATTGATACACTTCTACTTTCATATCAGACCCTATTTTTCAAGACCACTGCTCAGTCTGTTGTAAGGCAAAAGAAATAGGGGCTATTGGCAAGAATGTTCAACTTCTACTGCCATGTGATTATCATTGTGGAACAATATAATAAAATAGAAGGCATTAATTTTGGAGCATACTACTTACAAATATGGCATGCAGATTCTTGTTTCTTTCTGTTAACAATGTGGCAAAACAAGTGCACGCTACCTCCAGCCTGAGGAGTGGGAGTTAAATTGAATTTTTAACTCCCACCCATGAGGCAATATTTTTTAAGAAAAAAATTTTTACACCGTTCGGAGTAAGGTTTTTGTTGCTATTTTTAAAAAATCTAAATTGGTCGGTTTTTGACTTATTGCAAATTACCACTAATTAGAACCGATTAAACCAGAATTTTTTCAAACATAATTAAATCCTAAAAGTAAGGAATAATTTAGTATAATTTTCATGTCATTAAACTAAACAGTAAAAAATAAAATTGAGGAAGCAAAAGTTGATAAACTTAGCTTTAGTATAATAATAGATATACATACAAATTCTAAAAAAAAAACGAAAGAAGAGCCACTTCCTGTAAAACTAGAAAAATTAATTCAGAATTCTGACTAAATTTCTGTGCAGGTGATAGGTATGGTCAAAATTCAAAGAATTTTGAAGTATTCGAAAAAAATAATTTTTTTGAAATTATTTGTGAGACGCTCCACAGCAAGAGAAAACAGTATGGAAGGGGGGATATATGGGGGGAAATAGATGTTCGTATTAACAAGCTCCCGCCGAGAGGGGGGCAAAAAATAAGCGAGTCCACAGTCTTCCAGCAAGCCAAACCTTCCCCTGGTCAACACGCTTTTCGTTTTCGTTTAGCAGCTGCAAAAATCCGTCACCGTAGTCGAAATAATTTTTAGCAGCTGCAAAAATCACATTTCTTTACTCGGTCGTTCGCGTCAGTCAACCTGCTGGTGCTAACTCCTTACTGCCCCGCGTTTGACTCACACGTTATTTATGTACGTATTTACCGAAACATCCTAGCACTTCGCGTCCGTCCAGTGCCTAAATTGGGAGGACGCGGGCTCGATCCCGGCAAGCAAGATAATGTCTTGCTCTTTTTCGTTCTCCGTCATAGTTTGTGTGACAGTTACGGTTAGAGAATATTCTATAACCACACCACCAGAACCTTTCCTTTCATGAGCCCTCAAATGACGATTTATCATTGAACGATTTATCTAATTGTATTTTCTTTTCTTTTTTTCTTCAGATGATGTGGTGCGATATGATGTTCTACAGTTGTATGGAGAACATGTACGTGGAGAACCAGTCTATGTTCAGCAACTACCCCAAATTGATGGGTCTGTACAACCGCGTCGCTGGTCACCCCAAGATCACTGCATATATGAAAAGCCGCTCTAATACCAACTGGTAAATACGTTGACAGAAATAACTCAATTGGAATATCAAAATTCTTCCATGGATGGTTGAATGATGAATTGTCCGACGTCTGATATTTTTTGTTGTCATGTTAACCAATTTTCCCGCGGAAACTCATTTAAAGAAAGAAATTCATTTATGTAAATGCTGATTTAAAAATAAATATGCCAACTAAAAATATATCATCTTGTCTCTTTATGGTATCTTTCAGAATATTTGTTTTGTTTTGTTTTACGGCATATCAACCTCAGTGGGTCATTTAATGCCGATAAAGTTTTGAAATAAATCAATTCTTAATGGATAATACAATTTTTTATAAATGCATTTTTCTATTTAACCCATAGATGGGACTCTAACAGGTACTACCACTCCGGGTCAGGGTGGATCAGGGAGCAATGGTGATGAAGGGGTGCTCTACATTCCCCAAACCTCCAACACTGGAACCTCACCATCAGATAGAGTTTAACGTCATTCCCAGGACATGTAGACCTGCAGCCACCGCCTTCTAGCACCCATATGATAAAAAGGGATTGGGGCTTGCCATAAGGGCAATAGGGTTGGGAAAATCATATAGGTGCTAGGGCTTGACGTGACCAGCCGATTGATCGGAGGGGGCCTCTCCGACCGCCCGTCTAGCCCAAGATAGGGCCAAAGTGGAGTATTGCATGTCATGAACTGCTCATCCACCTGGGCTCTATCCTTAAGCATCATGGGTCGCCACCCACGGCCAACAGTTGCCCCCTTTGGGGGAGTCTTACCCCTCTGCAGAGGTGCAGTCGGTGCATTCTAACGCCCCAGCCGACAGGGCGGTTTTCAGAATCTGTTTTACGCCTCAAAGATACATGATTCCAAGTTAACAGACTTGAAAAACTGTAAAAGTTCTTAAATAAAATAACTGGTCCATTATATATTTTATTCATTAAATATACTAGTAAAACAAAACCGCCCTTCGGGCGGTGTAAAAATAAACTTTTGAAAAATGTAGCCTGAGGGTAGTAGGAGTATCCAAGTAAAATTAATAAATCAATTAAAGTAATAAAAAACAACAATGCCAAAATATTTTTTTTAAATTCTTCCTTTTATTTTAATAGATAAATTTGTAGAGAGATGATAAAAAAATCTTTTATTTTGATAAATAAAACACTGAATGATAATAATAAAAAAACACTCTTCCTTTTTATCGTAATAAAATTTAAGATTTTTGTTTATTTAGAAACGTTGCTGAATAAAGTATATATTAATTTTTTTTTTTATTTGAAGGCACTTACAACGCATGTATCGCATAAAATTCGATACTTTTTCTTATAGAAAATGAACTTGACAAGTGTAATCCCGGCAAAGGATGGTTCGATGTGTAGAATACCGTACAGACTGTTTCGACTTTATTAAGTCTCATCAGCGGTATATACTAACGATTTCCGTCCGACAGAAATCGAAACCGGGACTTCAGCAGACACAGTGAAACACTAGTGAAACACTTTTATCGCCTCGGCCACAGTACACAGCTGACCATCCTAGCGAAATTAAGCTTGTCAAATGATACTACAAACGCCTCTACCATAAATAGGTAAGGGGGCGTTATTGAGAGAATAATAACAATAAATAAAATTTATTAAAATAAAAAGAAGGGTGTTTATTTATTTTATTATTCAGTGTTTTATTTATTAAATAGATAATACACTACACTGAATAATAAAAATACAGTTTTTAAACAAAATTTATCCTTTCCATCGTAAAAGATGTAAACAAAAAATAAGTTGGTAGGTTTACGTTTTTTCAAAGTTAAAAAAAAGGTGTTACAGTTACATTAATAAAAGTTTGCAAATACAAAATTAAAATATATTGAGTAAAATCATTAAATATATAAACACGAAACGTTTTAACTTAAAAAAAAATTAAAATTGTAAATAGATATTTATTTAGTATTCCAAATAAAAATTATGGTTTTAGCGCCGGAAAAAATCCAGACACTGACTAATTACAGAATAAACGATATTAGGAAACTTTACCAAAAAAACAAAAACAGAAATTAAATTATTCGCTATGTAAATTTTACTATAAACTTATTTTAATTAAAGAAATTTCAATAGTGAATAATTTCATAAACAAAAATGAGAATTCATTTGCCAATAATCCCTGTTAACGCGAATGAAAATTTACATGAAAACTGCCAAAATTTCACGTGTCTACCAAAACTTTAAGTGTTATTTGTTTGTTGTTTTTAAAAAAATATAACTACAAAAATGTTTACTAGTTAATGTTAAAGTGTTATTTGTTTGTTGTTGTTTTTTTGTTTGTTTTTTTTAATAATTTTTTTGATATAGCTACAAAAATGTATACTAGTTAGTGTTAGTATAACAATATCTACAATAAAAATATTCGTGTAAAATATATTTTTAAGAACATTCAGTTTAATTTCAGTGTTCAATCATTTATTTTTGTTCTTTTAATTAGATTAGGTATTAATTTCAAGTTTACTATTTTTGAAAGGAATGTAAAAAAATAATAAATAAATAAAAGAACAATGTACTTTTTGAAATAAAGTTTTCCTTTAATGAATGAATTATAATAACTCGGGAAATGCGTTGATTTCGTTCACAAATCACCGTGGTCATAAAGGGAGATAATTTGGCTCTTTTAGGCTTCCATACATTAAATGTTGGGTATATATACAATGAAAGTTCTTTGATAGAGAGAGGAGAGAGGTAGACAGATAGAGATGCATAACTTTCTTTCTTCTTCGCTTGTTTGGCTATTCGATCGTAAGGTAAGGTCCCAAATATTTAGAAATCACAGAAACGTTTATTGTTTATTGTCAATGATGTTTGTTAAAGTTTGAACATGTATCTAGTTTTCTACATAATCGCCATTTCGGTCGATGTGTGTTTTGTAGCCGCTGTGGCAGTTTTTGTATGTCCATGACATACCAATTCGCCGCCATGTCGCTGAGGAAGCGTTGAATCTCGTCGTCGTTGCAAACACCCTGCACCACTTGCTGACATTTTTGACATCCATGCACGACTCGCCAAGCACTTCCGTTAATAGTCAATGAATTTCAATCAGTTTAAGGCCTTTTGCATTCTAAAAACTAATAACTGCACGAACGTCCCACTTGTTGCTAGCGTATTTCAAAACTACACACATTTTTAAAAAGTCCAATTCTGGACTTGCAGATACAGTCACACACATTCCAGGGGAAATCCTGTATTATTATAAGTGCCAGGGCTCGACATTAACGTCGTCCCGTTGTCCCAGGGACGATAAAAATTACATCCGGAACGATCAATATGTCATCCGGGACAGTTTGCCGGGGACGGTAAATTTTTTTCCTAAAAGTTAGTTCTACATTCCAATATTGGCCGTGCAGTGATTGCTACTCTTGGCAATTTTCTAGCTATTTATGGCGGTTGGCGACAATTCTGTGGCTATATTTGTACATATTGAAGTCCTCGAGTGTGTGTTCTAGCCATTTAGGGATTAGTTTTCAATAAATGTAGCACTTTGAGTCACAAAACTTTTCTAGACATATTTTGATACAAATCTAGACCCAAACTAAAAAAAAGTATCAACTGTGGTCTATTTATTTACGTTTTTATTGGACAGGTTTGCAACTTGACTTGAACAAGTGTTCTTCTTTTACCAAAATGCATTTTAGGAGGCGTCAAAATTAGTTATAATAATTTGTATTAAATGCTAGCAGATTTGAATAAATAATTAATATTGGACAAAAAATCCATTTCCTAGTAACTAGGAAGTGGATTTTTCGTCCAAATATCCAGAATTATCACTGCTTCAGTTTTTCTTAATGTTTTATTACATGTTATTATGCTACTGATGACTGACAAGTATAGACGATGCTAATGAATTAAAGAAAAATATTTTGATTTCGGGACGGTCCAAACCCTATTTGGAACGGTCCAAGCCCTATTCGGGACGGTTGATAATTTTTGTTCGGGACGGTCATGAAAAAAGTTAGTGTCGGGGCCTGATAAGTGTAGTTTAAAATAACTCATTAGTCTTTTTTTAAGCACAATTTTTTTGTGTGTATATGTCCAGATGAAACAACGAAAATAAAACAATTGACGACAAAGTAAATATACGGGGACTATAATGATGGGACACTTTTTAACTGCTATTTTCTCAGATTACAAAAGCGACCAGAGTACTAAGTAATAATCTTCATACAATGACGGCTATTTACACAGTAGCATTGCAACCAACAAAGCCTTCATCAGATGATGACTCTGGGTTCAGGCATGGTTTCGGGGCCGAAGCATCATTACCACTAACCCAGAGCGCCTCAGCAGTATCTCACGATACCATCAGACTTTGTCGGTTTGATGTCACAATATAGGACTGCGATATCCACGCTGATGCGGTTAGAGCTTTCTCCTGAATCTTTTTTAAGTATTTCCTCTTGTCTGGTAGAGAAAGTCCAAGCTTAGACAAAAATGCCGAGGTTGAGTTGGTAATAAATCCCCGACATCCAACTTCAATGGGAAATACATCTGTTATCCATCCGTTTTTGGCGCATTGTTCACGTAGGTCTTCATATTTTTCCAACTTCCGCCGATGGGCCCAATCAAGATTTTCTTCAAATGGAACTGTCAATTCAACGATAAAAACTTTCTTTTGATTAAATATGAAAATTTAATTGTAAAAATTTTTTTTTAAATTTTGATCTATAAAAAATCTTTACTCTTTCTAAACGATATATATAATATATATATATAATATATATATTATATTATATATATAATATATATATATATATATAATATATAATTGTCTTTTAATTATCAGTAAAAAGATTTTACATTGATATTTTGTTTATTAAAAAGTGAGGGCCTAACTTTTCAATTGATTTTTTCCAAAAATTATTAGATAACAATCATAAAGTGGGCTTGTTATTGAATAGATATTTGTAAACAAGAGCGCTTGATTTTTGGGGGACTCTTTAGTCTTTCTGTGTGTTTTGAACAAAGAAAGATAGTTAATTTAACTAAATATCAAAAAGTTAATCATTTTTCTGTACATAGTGTATTTAACTTTTTTCTATTATTAATTTCTAAGAAGAAACTATTATAAGTTAAAATCTTAAATGATGTGGGGATTTTAAGACTGTAACTCCTTCACAGCAATGGCCCATTTTGGTTAATATTTTTTTAGCTGAAACAAATTGTTTAAAATGTATCAAAAATATTTTTCTGGTGCTTATCATACTTTTCAAAGTAAACAAAAACTTGACCTTAAATAATCTATTTAATTAATGTTAATTTGTTTTTAAAATGAAAATGTGCACACAAATTGGTGGAACCTATCAAATATGTAGTGATTTCTTTTTTTTTTTTCTTTTTTTTTTTTGCTTCTTATCGACATATATGTTGTTGGTATCCTTCCGTGTACGAAAGATGATGGAGTAGTGTCAAGGTTTTTGTTAGCTTGAACTGCATAGCCTGGGCGGGTTCATATGGAGGATAATCTGTTGCCCGTGCAGCAAATCCCCCCTCTCCACACTGCCGCTGTGACCCAAAGGAAAGGTAAGGGACCATTGCAGTTTGGCAACGGAAGTGTCGCAGGAGTTGATGGGTAGCACTGGAGTTCAGCATCACACCACCTTAGGGACTCCAGCTCCTGATTTATTTTCGGGGTTTACTCCCCTAGCCTTTCCTTGAAGACAACAGAGGTTCTGTGTCGGACTTCTTGAGTTGATGGATTGCTGACCAAGGCTAAGGAGCCCATTCAGACCCATTTGGGGATTTATCGACAAATATATGTAGATATTATTACACTATATTAATATCAGGACACTGGGCTGTTAAGGTTATTTCAGTTGTAGTAGTACCAATTAGTCATTTAGGTGATATTTTTAAAATTATTTTTAGTTTATTTTTAAAATAGTTTTAGTGAAAGAAAAAATATACTTGCCATATGTTGAAAAATGAAAACGTGACTAAGAAAGAAAACTAATAAAAAGGTTGATATTTTTTAACTCGCCAGTTAAATGTTAAAAAAAAAATCAAAAGAAAAAAAGATCAAATAATTTCCAAATAACCTTTATGTATACATATATAAAGGACAGTTGTGTGAATCTGTATGTCCGGAAGAAACTTAGAAAATAAAGCAATTAACGATAAAGTAAATATATATATATACGCATTAAATATCACCAGGGCTTGGATTTTGAGAAAAATAATAGAGATTTGATTTATATTCGTGAAGATAATTAAACCATAAAATTTAAATGATAACAGCATGGAATTTTTTTTTGTATTTAATATTTTAAATAGGAGACATTAATTTTTTTTGAGTGGCTGGATCAACGCAAGGTCTTTTTGCATAAGGATTTTAATGTGGCATCCGGTGAGAATCCAACTCACGATTCAGTAATAATGGATCTGTAATTCTATCTTTCTATAACTCTTCTACCTAGATGACACCGGATAGCCACTTCTAGTGTATAAATAAAGCCTACATATTAAAAAGTCAGGACTCATTTTAGTGTCACATCCGCATACGTATGATGCGCGGAAAATAGCCTGGGGGGGGTAATCCATCTGCTTGGATTCGTCCTTTTTTATGGGTGTAAACTAATGAGTATCAAAGTCAGTGTGTGAGGTCAGCGGTGGATTGACGTGGGACAAATGTGTCCAGTGGCTTCGGACCAGAACCGGTTACGTAATTAACAGCGTTGGTCTCCTTGATTTAAAGAGGCAGGGCTGGGTTTATTGCCCACGCCCTCTTGAAGGAGGGGTTATTATCCTTGTACCCCACTTGTACTAGGTTAGGCACAAGGCCCTATTAACGTGGGACCACCTACAAGCCGAGACTCATTGGTGGCGGGGTTAAACATTGCGTCTCTCCCTCCGGCATTTCCCTTCAAGGGGGCGCCTCAGGCACTGGGCAATAAAACCAGCTTTACCCCTTTAAATTGAGGGGGCAGGTGTTGCCTGGGGGATGGCCCCACTGGGATCAACGCTCGTGATTTTGACCCGGAGCGGACGCGTACACCCGACCCCGGTGGGGGGTGAAGGGTAATGCCGATGGGATTTACGTATTTTTTGCACCAACCATCCAATGAGCTTCGGTTCATGGGTCGTCCCTCATTAAAAAGTCTTTTGGAAGTCCTTCGCAGACGACGATGACGTCACTTCATATATTCAGTTGTGGACCCTCTGGTAGGTCAGTAGTCCAATTCTGGACGTGCAGATACAGTCACACACATTGCAGGGGAATGTTGGCATCCTACCGTCTACGGTTTCATATGGAGGATGAGCTGTTGCCCGTGCAGCAAATCCCCCCTCTCCACACGTCGCTTATGAGTTAATCCTTGCTTCTCCAGCAGTGTCCTGCATGCCTTGTCCGTCTCACTCGGATAGTTTGTAAGATGGGGGGCAGATGACCGTACAACTGTTTCCTTGTGGGCTGCTGTTTCCACGAATTGTTCAAGACTGCACCTAGCATTCTTGTGCAACTCTCATCTAGCTTATTCCCAAGACGCTTTGTTAGGGTCCAGGTGGTGCAGCCATATAGCAGCACCGACACAACCACAGCCTGGAAGAATTGTCGCTTCAGCTTGTCAGGGAGATCGGACCTCCATATGACTGATAATCTATTTGTGGCCGACCATGCCTTTGCTATCCGTGTATTAACATCGCTCTCTGTGGAGGAGATATTACCACCTAGGTACGTGAATTGTTCTACTGGCTTAAGAGGCTTGCCGTTGAGTGTGGAGATGTTTCCTTTATTTTTGAAACTCATGAACTCTGTTTTACCGGAGTTCACATGGAGGCCGATATTCTTTGCTGCCTCCTCTAAGCTATGTAGCAGTGATTCAGCCTGTGCCGGTGTATCTGCAAGAAGTGCAAGGTCATCAGCATAGTCTGCATCTGTGTCTGTTTGTGCGGGATATCGCCTGCTTCTTGCCTTTTTCAGTGTGAAACCTTTTTCTTTTATGGTATCTAATGATGTTCGGAGTACGTAGTCTAGGCATATTATAAATATATATGGTGCCAATGTGTCTCCTTGTAGGACTCCAGCGGCGATGTCAAAGGAATCTGTGTCGCCATCAGGTGAGCATACCATCGCTTTAGTGTCTTTGTATAGCATCATTATAGCTGTAACCGTTTCTTTGGGGAGACCATATTATATAATCATAATAATTTTAACTTTAATAAAAGTGACTCTACAATATTTATATATTAGAATGAAAAGTAAAATGGATATTCATCCGACAGTATGTGTAGAAAGTTTGTAGAAAAAACAAGATGTTAATAGTTTTGCTGACAGAAATCTGTTTCGACCATATAAAGCGGTCTTTATCAAAGCAACTATGTATAATAGGAAAGACGAAATGAATAGATCGTTAATCACGAGGCACAAAACGCTCTCAATCAGGGACGGAATTTTCAAAATTTTTTAGAAATGAGTATTCTATGTTAAAAATAAAAATAAATTTTATTTTTTAAAATTAGAAGCATTTTTATCATGGAAAAAGCTCAAAAGAGTTTGAAGTAAAACGTGTATACAAATATTAAAATGTTCAAGAATATGTTCCGTCAGCAAAACTATTAACATCTTGTTTTTTTTACAAACTTTCTACACATATTGTCGGATTCATATCCATTTTACTTTTCATACTGTCTACAGAAAAAAACAAAATTGGAATTGTTTAAAATAAAGCGGACTTTATCAAAGCAACTATGTATAATAGTAAAGACGAAATAAATAGATCGTTAATCACGAGGCACAAATTATTGGAGAAGAATAGCAAAAGATAAGCAAGTGCAAATCATTTAAAGAAAAAGTCAAATTTCACAAAACTGAAACCTATTTGCATAACTTTTATTTAAATGAAAAAATAAAAATAAAGAAAAAAGCATTGTATGTATGAATTAACTTGGAATAAAAATGTTAAAAAAAAGATTTCTCTTTGACAACAAAAACTGAAGAAAAACATATTTTTCAACTAGCTATTACCTATTAATCCATCTGCTTGGATTCGTTCTTTCTTATTTAGATTACTGTGGAATATGTGACGTAAGCCGTGACGTAATTTCAGCTTCAGACAGAAATGCAATCTATCTCAATTATATATAGAGATGTCGGTTCTCTGTAAGAATTGTCTTTTAAGTGTTCATCAATTTGCATATTTAGGTTTCTGCTGATGGCATTTGTTTTAAGAATGCACATTCCATAATTCAAACTTTTATTTAAATAAAAAATGCAAATAAAGAAAAAGACATTGTGTCTATGAATTAACTTGGAATAAAAATGTTGTTAAAAAAGATTTCTCTTTGACAACAAAAACTGAAGAAGAAAAATATTTTTCAACTAGCGATTACCTATTAATCCATCTGTTTGGATTCGTTCTTTCTTATGGGAGTGGTGTTAAATGATCAGCGTGAAGGTCAGTGTGTGACGTCAGCGGTGGGTTGACGTGGGACAAAGGTGGAAAAGTTGAAAAATGTCATAATAGAAAATAGCAAGAATGTGTAGATTAGTGGTGACGTAGAAGTCGCTGACCTTGGCTTTTGATTGGACAGAACAAGGTAAGAATTGAGAGTAAGAGTGAATGGGAGAATTTTTGGAGTCTTGACTAGGTTTTTGACACAGACGGGATAAGAAAGTTAGCTTGTTGTTTGAAGCGAACAGACGCAAGATGCGGTCTGTCATCCGAGGCCATTTCTTGCTGGTTAACGTTTTACTGGAAAATAAAGAACTCTAAAAATAAAAAAACCAACAATATCAAGTTTTGTGTTTGTTAATTAAAAACTAAGCAACGGCACAAGACACGACACCGCAAGAAGCAAAAGGTTCCAGAGTAGCTCAAGTAGCTGGCTGGTACCGTATGGCTAGCTTTTCTACCTTCTGTTTCTAGTGTTCTGTAATCATTTCTTCAAATTTATGTTGAGTAGTCTGGTCTGTCTTTCCAAATCTGGTTCGCAAACGCTACCATTTAGTTCATAGATACAACCAAGGCATATTTTGTGATCGTATTTTGAAGAAAATGAACGTTTTAGTCATTTCTTTCTAGGTAAAATACTTTCTCAACAGAGCTTGTATTTTGAAGAAAATTAAAAAACCAATCTCTGTGTGTAAGTATTTCAGTTTTAATGTAATGATATATTTTGAATTAGTTCGACTAACGAAATTAGATAAGAATGCATATAAGAAGATCATACTTATTTAAATTATATTCTAATTGGTTTCTATATAAAATTATTCCTAGTACTGATTTGAGACGTTGAAAATAAAATAATTATATTATAACACCATGTAATTATTTAATCTCCATGTTGTTGGCATGTTTCCGTCTGTTAAAGACGATGGCATAGTGTCCATTTTTAACTGTATTTGCATGAGTGGCTGAACAGGCCACTTTTTGAATGGCAATCTCTGTTGCAGGGACTGCAAACGAAATCAGATTAGATCACAGGTAAAACAATAAGTAGGTTATCACTAAGAAAATTATCTATCTATCAATCATTTTTATTCCGAACCAAACTTTCTCAACCTAGGATCCTTAACCACATGCGTTAGTTAAGCGGATCTCATCTTTGATCTCATCTCATGAGTTGGATCTCATTCGTTAACCCGACTGTCAAACCAACTCCACTGCCCCAGACCAACTGTCGCAAAATCTGTAACCCGACAGACTTAAAATCTAAGGTTCCCTCATCATATAGAAATGGGTGTGGAGCTTTCTAGAATCTTTTGGAACCTTTCGAATGTTCTAACTGTTTTACCAAATTGCCCGTGTCACTTAAGAGGTCAACGGGTCAACCATCCTTTCTTCTGACAAACCGATTAAAATAAATTCTAACAGCAAAATCCTAGACTTCTTGGCTATCGAACATGTGATAACGAGAATTCCATAACGTTACGTATACGATTCAGCGTCGTGTAAGAAGCCCGCTATGTTACAAATTATACCGACCCTATTACTCTTAGGGCAAACCCCAAACCCCTATGATATATGTGCTAGAATGCGATGATGGAGGTTCTTAGTGTCCTGCGTACGAGGGGTGAGGTTCTAAGTATGGAGCTCTGGGGAATCTAGAGTAGGCCTTCATAGCCATTACTCCCATACACTGATCGGGAGTGGTAGTACCTGTTAAGTCCAATCTGAGACTTAAATAGATAAAAAAGGGAGTTTACAAAAAAATATCTATTCCTTGTGACCTGTGTCACGAGGTGTGAGTTTAAGTAGGAGCTCTGAGGGGAATCTACGCCCTCATAGCCATTACTCCCAGGTACACTGACGGGAGTTGTAGTACCTGTTAGGGTCCAATCTGAAGTTAAAAGATAAAAAGATGATTTTTCTATGAATGTTTGAGATGAGGCTTGAGATTTATTATCGCGTTATTCGGACTATTGTCCCCATCTTTATTGTTATTTGTACAACGTTTCGGCCGATATGCCCTCCGGCCTTCTTCAGGTATTTCTTGTCGGACACGGGAACCTTCTTGAACTCGGGAACCTTCTTTTCGAACTCGGGAACTTTCTTGTCGTATTCGGGAGCCATCAAGGAACTTTGAACCTAACCCTTTATTTATTCCACGGGGGTATCCTGTTCTCATTCCGCTAACCATAGCTGGGGTAGGAGTTGTGTTAATTAATTATTTTTCTAACTGCTATCATTCAGGATTGAACTCGGGTATCAGAGGTAACTGTCACTTAGAACTGTCTAAACCTAACTGCCTTATCCACTCGGCCATGTGTCCAATTCCCGAGTCCGAGAAGGTTCCCGAGTCCGACAAGAAATACCTGAAGAAGGCCGGAGGGTATATCGGCCGAAACGTTGTACAAATAATAACGCAGATAATAATAAAAAAGTGAGTTTACAAAAATATCTTTAAAAAAGAATTGAGTTTGAAAATCATTACCAGTACAACTTACATGGTAAATTTACTCTGGCGGTGAGGTTCTAAGTATGGAGCTCTAGGGAGTGTGGAGTACGCATTCATGGTCATTATTCCGCGGTACATTCTGATCGGAGTGGAAGAACCGGTTAGAGTCCCATCTATGAGTTAATAGATAAAAAATGAGTTTACAAAGAATTTAAAAAAGAATTGAGTTTGAAAATTAATTTAAGCAAACACGTATTCGGCATGAAATAACCCAAGTATTGATGTTACATAATTATTAGATTCCTAATATTTATGTACAGTAGTGTAGAAACCAAAATGGCTGTCATAAGTTCAGCCGGCGGCCTTGAAGGATTGAATGACAAGGCTTGACCTCAGTCCTCATCCTCCTTTCGGTGGATACCGTGAAAATCGGTGGAGAAGACCCACTTCCGGTTTAGATTAGAAAGAGTTTTAGTTAGATCGGCCAAAAACCACGACGGTAGTAAGTCATCTTATGCACGCTCCGACTCAATCTGCGCAGGTGGTCTGGTGGGGATTTCACAATAAAATATGATCTAAGTTAAATCGAAGTCTTGTGTTATTATCTAAAAACTACCAATGACACAGGGCTTCTGATAAAGAGAAATCCCCAATGGAAGATCAGACACGAATTCCCCAAGACGAAGTCCAGACGCTAGAAGAGACGCTAGAAGAATAGAAGTAAGAAAGTAAAGAAAGAGGTATACAACATTGGCAAGCCGTAAAATCTAACCAACCAACCAACCAACCAACCAAAACTAATGGTGAGAAATATGAGATTTAGAAGTGTATACGCCTTTAAGAAGCCGATATCCAAATAAGTTCATGATTGTGTGTATATAATTTTTAAATCTTATTATAATGGAGAATCCGTATCTGTCAGTCTGTAACCGAAACTACGTCACTGCAATTCAATACCCAACAGGAATGAGTCAAGCAAAACGTCTTCGGCATAAAATAACCCAACAGGTTGACATACCATAAAATCCCAATCAACCAATCAATACCAATGGTGAGAAATCTGATATTTAAAAGAGTAATATTCACATTTAGGTGGATACTCTGTAACCCGGACAAAGGTTACATTGTACGAATTGGATTCTAATGCATAATACTAGTCACTGATTAATATACAAGGTGTGTCAGAAAAGTATCGAGATTGAAGCTGTATTTACCAAGATCGAAATGAACAATGAATTGAAAGTTAATTATTTTATCAGAATACAAGATGTGTCATACAATTGCTGAGTTTAAAGATGTATTTACCAAGATAGAAATGAACAATGAATGGAACGTTAATTTTTTTCAGATTACAAGGTTTGTCATTAAAGTTCCGAGTTCAAAGCTGTATTCAACAAGATAGAAATGAAGAATGAATGGAACCTTAATTTTTTTCAGAATACAAGGTGTGTCATAAAAGTTCCCAGTTTGAAGCTGTATTTACCAAGATCGAAATAAACAATGAATAGAAAGTTAATCATTTTATCAGAATACAAGATGTCTCATAAAATTGCCGAGTTTAAAGATGTATTTACCAACATAGAAATGAACAATGAATAGGACGTTAATTTTTTTCAGAATGCAAGTTATGTCAAAAAAGTGCTGAGTTTAAAGCTGTATTTACCAAGATAGAAATGAACGATGTATGTAACATTAATTTCTTTTCAGAATACAAGGTGTGTCAAAAAGTACAAAAAAATTTAGATACTTTTTTGAGCTTGTATATTCAACTCCTTTCGAAGATACCATTTCTTCACTTGTATAATTAGCGCTGTGTAATCTTCGGCTTGGTACATAGCCCCCATGTACCTGTGCCAGCCATGTGAATATCAAATGTATTGCATGACGGGGCAATTGAGCCAGAACTCATTTATTGAACCAAGGACAAGAGACGTCGAGTGAAGCAGTTTAAATAATTCATTCTTTTTTCTTTTCTTGCCTTTTTTTTTTTTTTTTTTTTTTTTTTACTCCACAAGAACAGTTGTCTGCACAACTAAGTTAAAAACAATAATTACCATTACAACTTGCATCGTAAATTTAATCTATGGGGGAGGTTGTAAGTATTGAGCTCTGGGGAGTGTGGAGTACGACTTTATAACCATTACTCCCCGGTACACTCTGACCCGGAGTGGTAGATTCTGTTAGGGTCCCATCTATGAGTTAAATAAATAAAAAATGAGTTTACAAAGAATGTCTTTAAAAAAGAATTTAGTGTGAAAATAAATTCGGACCATATGACCTTTAGGCACCACTTTGTGATCTCGATTAAGAAAGGACATTTTTTTCATTTACACCGTCAATATCCGGTTGTTTTAACAAACGATTTTTAGTTTTTTTTTAAATTATAAAACTAACCCCTAACCCTAACTATAACCCCTAACAAACAACCGGATATTGATGGTGTATGTGAAAAACATGCCCTTTCTTAATCGAGATTAAAAGAGGGGTGCCTAAAGGTCATTTGGTCCATAAATTCAATACCCAACAGGAAAGAGTAAAGCAAACACCCCTTTGGCATGAAATAACCCAACGATTGACATGCCGTAAAATCTAATCAACCAACCAACCAACCAACCACCCAACCAAAACCAATAGTGAGAAATATGAGATTTAGAAGTGTCTACGCCTTTAAGAAGCCGATATCCAAATAAGTTTATGATAGTGTGTATGTAATTTTTAAATCTTATTATAATGGAGAATCGGTATCTCTCAGTCTGTAACCGAAACTATGTCACTGCAATTCAATACCCAACAGGAATGAGTAAAGCAAAAAACGTCTTCGGCATAAAATAACCCAAGGATTGATAGAATACAAGGTGTGTCATAAAAGTGCCGAGTATGAAGCTGTATTTACCAAGATAGAAATGAACAATGTATGAAAGGTTCATTTTTTTTCAGAATACAAGGTGGGTCATGAAAGTGATGAGTTTGAAACTGTATTTACCAAGATAGAAATGAACAATGAATGGAACGTTAATTTTTTTCAGAATACAAGGTGTGTTATAAAAGTTCCAAGTTTGAAACTGTATTTACCAAGATAGAAATGAACAATCTATGAAACGTTCATTTTTTTTCGGAATACAAGGTGTGTCATAAAAGTGCTGAGTTTGAAGATGTATTTACCAAGATAGAAATGAATATTGAATGTAACGTTCATTTTTTCCGAATATAAGGTGTGTCATAAAAGTGCCTAGTATGAAGCTGTATTTACCAAAATAAGAAATGAACAATGAATGGAACGTTAACTTTTTTCAGAATACAAGGTGTGTCATAAAAGTGCTGAGTATGAAGTTGTATTTACCAAGATAGAAATGAACAATGAATGGAACGTTAATTTTTTTCAGAATACAAGGTGTGTCATAAAAGTGCCGAGTAAGAAGCTGTATTTACCAAGATTTAAATGAACAATGTATGGAACGTTAACTTTTTTCAGTATACAAGGTGTGTCATAAAAGTGATGAGGTTGAAGTTGTATTTACCAAGATAGAAATGAATATTGAATGGAACGTTCATTTCTTTCCGAATACAAGGTGTGTCATAAAAGTGCTGAGTATGAAGCTGTATTTACCAAGATTGAAATGAACAATGTATGGAACGTTCATTTTTTTTAGAATACAAGGTGTGTCATAAAAGTGCCGAGTTTGAAGCTGTATTTACCAAGATAGAAATGAACAATGAATGAAACGTTAATTCTTTTCCGAATACAAGGTGTGTCATAAAAGTGCCGAATTTGAAGCTGTATTTACCAAGATAAGAAATGGAACCTTAATTTTTTCAGAATACAAGGTGTGTCAAAAAGTACAAAAAATC
>CM042175.1:7058920-7060972 GCA_023376005.1 Doryteuthis pealeii
TCATATAACCGCTAGGAGAAGCTAATTTGTAAAAAGTGCTCGATACCTAAGTAGAGCCAAGTAATAAAGATAATCTACTGAGTCAGACGAACCTACTATTAGTTTCGCATAAAGCTCTTCAGGGCTAAAATCTGACTCAGATTTTAGCCCTGAAGAGCTTTATGCGAAACTAATAGTAGGTTCGTCTGACTCAGTAGATTATCTTTATATATATATATATATATATATATATATATATATATTATTATTATTATTATTATTATCATTATTATTATTATTATATTATATTATTATTATTATTATTATTATTATTAATCATTATTATTATTAATTATTATTATTATTAATGTTGTTATTTTCTTTTCTAGATTTCCCATGCATGCGTCTGCCTTGTTTGGAGATGGAAGGTGGCATGAAAATGCCAGAGATGATGTCCATCAGCAGGTTTTTGGCTCGTGAATATAGTAAGTTTTTATTTTATTTCTTTTTATTTATTCTATTGTTATGAACAACAGTTGAAACATTAGCTTATTAGTTTTAAGAGTATATTTCTTTTTTGGTAAACTCCTAAACTTGGTGTTGCGATTGTCAAACACCTTTGACAGTTAAACACTTATTCATGAAATGCAGGGTTTTTTTTTGCTCACATCAGAAACCGTTATTTTAAAGCAAACAATATGAAAGATCTGTTTGAAAATGTCAACATGGAGGATATTCTCTCCTTTTTGAGGGAAATAAAATTATACCATAGAATATAGACATGAAACAAATCAATACCATACAACATAATCCTCAATACTGCTAACACATTGTTAAAACCAATTACTAAAAAGTATAAATATAAGTATACGATATGTATAACTTCCTAACTGTTAGGCATGACATAACCCCAGACGGGTTGATATGCCTTTTGAGGGAAATAAAATTATACCATAGAATATAGACATGAAATAAATCAATACCATACAACATAAATCCCCAATAATGCTAACACATTGTTAAAACCAATTACTAAAATGTATAAATATAAATACACGATATGTATAACTTCTTAACTGTTAGGCATGACATAACCCCAGACGGGTTGATATGCCTTTGGAGGGAAATAAAATTATACCACACAATATAGACATGAAACAAATCAATACCATACAACATAATCCCCAATAATGCTAACACATTGTTAAAACCAATTGCTAAAAGTATAAATATAAATACACGATATGTATTACTTCCTAACCGTTAGGCATGACATAACCCCAGACGGGTTGATATGCCTTTTGAGGGAAATAAAATTATACCATAGAATATAGATATGAAACAAATCAATACCATACAACATAATCCCCAATAATGCTAACACATTGTTAAAACCAATTACTAAAATGTATAAATATAAATACAAGATATGTATTACTTCCTAACCGTTTGGCATGTCATAACCCCAGACGGCTTGATATGCCGTTAAAATCAATAAACAAACCAAATATTAAGGGGTGAATTTTTTTTCTAGACACAATTGAATTGTTACGTTTTTTTCTTTTAATTACAGAATTCTATCCAACAAGCAACATGGATATGTTCAGATGTGATTACATCTGTGATTGTTTCTATGAAATGTTCGACGATTACATGAGGTACTACCACTGGAAGAACGGACGCTTCAGGGTGAGTATCATTTGTTAACTTATAATAGGTTGACCCGAGTTCAATTCTTGGCCGAAGCTGTTGGTATTTCACATAGCGCTAATACCCTTGGGAAAGGTATGAAACCAATTCTCTCTCCAGCTATGGGTAAATAGCAGGGTAGACTGGGCTCTTTTAAACCTGTTAAATTCCGCTAAGAAGTTGACCTTGTGTCACATTCTGCTCGTGAAGTTTCGGTGTCTATATCCTAAACTAGGTCACTGCTAATGTCACAATATAAATATATATATAATCATTATATATATATATATAAATATTACATAACGTATTGCGGATGTGAACACTTATAAATATATGATAGATATATCTCCTCCTCTTCTTCCTCCTCTTTCTCTCTCTCTCTCT
>CM042175.1:7061072-7068572 GCA_023376005.1 Doryteuthis pealeii
GCTATCTGTCTATATCTGTCGTACTATCTATTTTCCTGTCTCTCTGCTATCTATCTATTTCCTATCTATCTATCTATCTATCTATCTATCTCATCTCTCTCTCTATATATATATAATATATATATATATATATATATATATATATATATATATATATATATAATATTATATATGTATGTCTCTTCCTATCTATCTATCTATCTCTCTCTCTCTCTCTCTCTCTCTCTATATATTATATATATATATATATATATATATATATATATATATATATATATATATATATAATGTCTCTTCTTATCTATCTATCTATTTATTTATCTATCTATCTATGTCTGTTCCTCTCTATTTATCTTTCTCAATCTGTTCTTATCTCTCTCTCCCGCTCTCTCTATCTCTCTCTCTCTCTCTATATATATATATATATATATATATATATATATATACATATATATATATATATATGTCTATGTCTGTTTCTATCTATCTTTCTATCTTTCTCTGTCTCTTTCTTTCTTTCTATTTTTCTCTATCTCTTCCTATCTCAATATTTATCTATCTATCTATTTTATGTCTGTTCCTATCAATCTTTCTCTGTCTCTTCCTATATATCTATCTATCTCTCTATCTATCTATCTATGTCTCTTTCTTTCTTTATATCTTTCTCTATCTCTTCCTATCTATCTATCTATCTATATCTCTTTCTTATTTCTATATTTCTCTATCTCTTCCTATCTATCTATCTATCTATCTATGTCTGTTCCTATCTATCTATCTTTCGCTGTCTCTTCCTATCTATCTATCTATCTATCTATCTATCTATGTCTCTTTCTTTCTTTATATATTTCTCTATCTCTTCCTATCTATCTATCTATCTATCTATGTCTGTTCCTTTCTATCTATCTCTATCTATCTCTCCCTATCTATCTATCTATCTATCTATCTATCTATCTATGTCTCTTTCTTTCTTTCTATCTTTCTCTATCTCTTCCTATATATCTATCTTTCTCGGTCTCTTCCTATCTATCTATCTATCTATCTTAATTAAATGTTAAGATCAATGACCAGCCCAGTAAGAAGAATTAGCAAAGAAAATCAACCCCCAGCCATAAAGCCTGAATAGAAGTCGGCCCAGATAAAATGTTTTATTTTTCGATTATATATCCCTCTGTTTCAAAACTTTTTATCTGCATTCTTATTTAGTTTCATTATCATTTCTAATTTAATATAATATTTTATTACATTAAAACTTAAATAATTGCACTCTGTTTCAAAACTTTTTATCTGCATTCTTATTTAGTTTCATTAGTCTTTCTAATTTAATATAATATTTTATTACATTAAAACTTAAATACTTGCACTCTGTTTCAAATCTTTTATCTGTGTTCTTATTTAGTTTCATTATCCTTTCTAATTTAATATAATATTTTATTACATTAAAACTTAATACTTGCACTCTGTTCAAATCTTTTTATCTGTGTTCTTATTTAGTTTCATTAGCCTTTCTAATTTATATAATATTTTATTACATTAAAACTTAAATACTTGCACTCTGTTTCAAATCTTTTTATCTTCATTCTTATTTAGTTTCATTAGTCTTTCTAATTTAATATAATATTTTATTACATTAAAACTTAAATACTTGCACTCTGTTTCAAATCTTTTTATCTGTGTTCTTATTTAGTTTCATTAGCCTTTCTAATTTAATATAATATTTTATTACATTAAAACTTAAATACTTGCACTCTGTTTCAAATCTTTTTATCTTCATTCTTATTTAGTTTCATTAGTCTTTCTAATTTAATATAATATTTTATTACATTAAAACTTAAATACTTGCACTCTGTTTCAAATCTTTTTATCTGTTTTCTTATTTAGTTTCATTAGCCTTTCTAATTTGATATAATAGTTTATTACATTAAAACTTAAATACTTGCACTCTATTTCAAATCTTTTTATCTGTGTTCTTATTTAGTTTCATTATCCTTTCTAATTTAATATAATATTTTATTACATTAAAACTTAAATACTTGCACTCTGTTTCAAATCTTTTTATCTGTGTTCTTATTTAGTTTCATTAGCCTTTCTAATTTAATATAATATTTTATTACATTAAAACTTAAATACTTGCACTCTGTTTCAAATCTTTTTATCTGCATTCTTATTTAGTTTCATTAGCCTTTCTAATTTAATATAATATTTTATTACATTAAAACTTAAATACTTGCACTCTGTTTCAAATCTTTTTATCTGCATTCTTATTTAGTTTCATTAGCTTTCTAATTTAATATAATATTTTATTACATTAAAACTTAAATTTGCACTCTGTTTCAAATCTTTTATCTGTGTTCTTATTTAGTTTCATTAGCCTTTCTAATTTAATATAATATTTTATTACATTAAAACTTAAATACTTGCACTCTGTTTCAAATCTTTTTATCTGCATTCTTATTTAGTTTCATTTCTAATTTAATATAATATTTTATTACATTAAAACTTAAATACTTGCACTCTGTTTCAAATCTTTTTATCTGTGTTCTTATTTAGTTTCATTAGCCTTTCTAATTTAATATAATATTTTATTACATTAAAACTTAAATACTTGCACTCTGTTTCAAATCTTTTTATCTGTGTTCTTATTTAGTTTCATTAGCCTTTCTAATTTAATATAATATTTTATTACATTAAAACTTAAATACTTGCACTCTGTTTCAAATCTTTTTATCTATTCTTATTTAGTTTCATTAGCCTTTCTAATTTAATATAATATTTTATTACATTAAAACTTAAATACTTGCACTCTGTTTCAAATCTTTTTATCTGCATTCTTATTTAGTTTCATTAGCCTTTCTAATTTAATATAATATTTTATTACATTAAAACTTAAATACTTGCACTCTGTTTCAAATCTTTTTATCTGCATTCTTATTTAGTTTCATTATTTTTCTAATTTAATATAATATTTTATACATTAAACTTAAATACTTGCACTCTGTTTCAAATCTTTTATCTGTGTTCTTATTTAGTTTCATTATCCTTTCTAATTTAATATAATATTTTATACATTAAAACTTAAATACTTGCACTCTGTTTCAAATCTTTTTATCTGTGTTCTTATTTAGTTTCATTAGCCTTTCTAATTTAATATAATATTTTATTACATTAAAACTTAAATACTTGCACTCTGTTTCAAATCTTTTTATCTGCATTCTTATTTAGTTTCATTAGCCTTTCTAATTTAATATAATATTTTATTACATTAAAACTTAAATACTTGCACTCTGTTTCAAATCTTTTTATCTGCATTCTTATTTAGTTTCATTATTATTTCTAATTTAATATAATATTTTATACATTAAAACTTAAATACTTGCACTCTGTTTCAAATCTTTTATCTGTGTTCTTATTTAGTTTCATTAGCCTTTCTAATTTAATATAATATTTTATACATTAAAACTTAAATACTTGCACTCTGTTTCAAATCTTTTTATCTGTGTTCTTATTTAGTTTCATTAGCCTTTCTAATTTAATATAATATTTTATTACATTAAAACTTAAATACTTGCACTCTGTTTCAAATCTTTTTATCTGCATTCTTATTTAGTTTCATTAGCCTTTCTAATTTAATATAATATTTTATTACATTAAAACTTAAATACTTGCACTCTGTTTCAAATCTTTTTATCTGCATTCTTATTTAGTTTCATTAGCCTTTCTAATTTAATATAATATTTTATTACATTAAAACTTAAATACTTGCACTCTGTTTCAAATCTTTTTATCTGCATTCTTATTTAGTTTCATTAGCCTTTCTAATTTAATATAATATTTGATTACATTAAAACTTAAATACTTGCACTCTGTTTCAAATCTTTTTATCTGCGTTCTTATTTAGTTTCATTAGCCTTTCTAATTTAATATAATATTTTATTACATTAAAACTTAAATACTTGCACTCTGTTTCAAATCTTTTTATCTGCATTCTTATTTAGTTTCATTATCATTTCTAATTTAATATAATATTTTAATATTAAAGCTTAAATACTTGCACCCAGCGGAGGGTGCATATATTTGCGAGTATATCTAATGTAACAAATTGTTTCTCTCTTTTCCAGTTCGGCAATGATGGTATGATGATGGGCTCTGAGATGCAGTCGCAGATGCAGCCGCAGATGCAGCACAGATGCAGCCGCAGATGCAGATGCAGCAGCAGATGCAGCCGCAGATGCAGATGCAGTCGCAGATGCAGATGCAGCCGCAGATGCAGATGCAGACGCAGATGCAATCCAGTGGAGATATGAACAACTGCAATTATGACGTAAGTCATATCTGATCTTTTTGCACATGCATGTTGGTATCAATCCTAAATTTTGAAATGATTTTCTCTGTCCGACAGATGATATCTCACTTTTTTTTATTTTCATTTTGTTCTTTGTCTATTGTTCAACAGAATTACATGCAGTGGAGATATATGAATAGTTTCAATAGAATTATGCCCTTCTTGGAGAAGACTCTCTGCATGAAAAATGGTGGAAGCAACTTCTTCATGGGAGAACAGGTTTGTAGTTGAATTGCTTTTCAGATCTATCGATCTATCTATCTATCTATCTCAGTCTGTTCCTTATCTATCTTTCTATCTATCTCTGTTCCTTATCTATCTATCTATCTATCTATCTATCTATATCTATCTATCTAACTATCTATCTCAGTCTGTTTCTTATCTATCTATCTATCCATCTCAGTCTGTTCCTTATCTATCTTTCTATCTATCTCTGTTCCTTATCTATCTATCTATCTATCTATCTATCTCAGTCTGTTTCTTATCTATCTATCTATCTATCTATCTATCGGAGTTTGTTCCTTATGTGTCTATCTATCTATCGATCTATCTATCTATCTATCTCAGTCTTTTCCTTATTTATCTATCTATCTATCTATCTATCTATCTATCTCAGTATGTTCCTTATCTATCTATCTATCTATCTCAGTATGTTCCTTATCTATTTATCTATCTATTTATCTATCTATCTATCTTTCTATCACCTTATTCCTATCTATCGTATTCATATCTATCTACCATCTAATACTTATCTATCTATCTATCTATCTATCTATCTCAGTTCCTTATCTATCCAGCTATCTATCTATCTATTTATCTTTCTCAGTCTGTTCCTTATCTATCTATCTATCTATCTATCTATCTATTTATCTTTCTCAGTCTGTTCCTTATCTATCTATATCTATCTATCTATCGCAGTATGTTCCCTATCTATCTATCTATCTATCTATCTATCATCTTATTCATACCAATCGTATTCATATCTATCTATCTACCATCTTATACTTATCTATCTATATATCTATCTATCTATCTATCTTTCTCAATCTGTTCCTTATCTATCTATCTATCTATCTTTCTCAGTCTGTTCTTTATCTATTTATCTCTCTATCTATCTCAGTATATCCCTTATCTATCTATCTATCTATCTATCTATCTCATTCATATCTATCGTATTCATAACTATCTATCTACCATCTTATACTTATCTATCTATCTATCTCTCTATCTCTCTATCTCTCTCTCTCTCTCTCTATATATATATATATATATATATATATATATATATATATATATATATTAAGAAATTTGAAAAAACAAATGTTCCGAAAATAGGATTTTCATCTCCAGTCATCCTTAAAAACATCCATCAATTTCTTCACCCCAAGATACGTCCTGATGAAGGTTTAAAGAAACCGAAATGTTTAAACATCGATAAATAAATCCATCCTATTTTCGAAACACTTTTTTTTTTTTTTCAAATTTCTTAATATTGTCGGATGTATTTCCATATTTACTCCCATATATATATATATATAATATATATATATATATATATATATATATATATATATATATATATGTGTGTGTGTGTGTGTGTGTGTGTGTGTGGTGTGTTTTGTGTGTGTGTGTGTAAAAATGGAATAGGAATTGAATCCGACAATATGAGGAAAAATGAGTAAAGAAAAGAAATGTAGATGGATAAAAAATGAATTTAATCGATATCACTTACACATGTGTTTCGGTCTGTTTATCAAAATGTATACGGATTAAGCTATTATTATCATTAAGATAATCAGATGAAATTGAAATAATGATAATAATAATAATAATAATAATAATAATAATAGGAAAAATGTAAAAATATTCCGTACACAGAGAAATTTTGCGACCTTCATTTGAAAAAATAAAAAATTTCCTCATATATATATCCTATTATAATGGAGATTGTGTGTTTTACTGTCTGTAACCGAAACTAAATCACTACTCAAGTCACAATTCCCTTAGTTATTGACGTCACATTCACCATGAATTTATTTTCATTTTAACCTCAATTATTAATAAAATTGTTTTACATTATTAATACTGTTAATCATATCTACATACTAACAACATGCAATTATATTTATATATACAACAAAATAGCGGTTTACAGTGTGAACGGGAAGGCTAATTTGCATATTGATATTTAAAATGTGATTTTAATAAATATGTGCTTAGTATTATTGATTTCTAACTGTTTGGTTTTATTTTAATGAATATAAGCAAAAATCTCTTCAATGAATCTTAAATGAAATCCATTACCAAGATAAAATAACTGTCATTTTATTCTTTGCTTCCTCTAACTAAATACTTAAATTAGAAAAAATAACAATGAAAGACGAGAGTGATGGAAGAGTAAGTTTCAGTTGTTCCATTTTTTATTATACTACCTCTGTTTCAAATCTTTTATTATACTCCCTCTGTTTCAAATCTTTTTAACTGTATTCTTATTTAGTTCCGTTAGACTTTCTAATTTAATATAATATTTGATTACATTAAAACTTAAATACTTGCACTCTGTTTCAAATCTTTTTATCTGTGTTCTTATTTAGTTTAATTAGCCTTTCTAATTTAATATAATATTTTATTACATTAAAACTTAAATACTTGCACTCTGTTTCAAATCTTTTTATCTGCGTTCTTATTTAGTTTCATTAGCTTTTCTAAGTTAACATAATATTTTATTACATTAAAACTTAAATACTTGCACTTTGTTTCAAATCTTTTTATCTGTGTTCTTATTTAGTTTCATTAGCCTTTCTAATTTAATATAATATTTTATTACATTAAAACTTGAATACTTGCACTCTGTTTCGAATCTTTTTATCTGTGTTCTTATTTAGTTTCATTAGCCTTCCTAATTTATTATAATATTTTATTACATTAAAACTTAAATACTTGCACTCTGTTTCAAATATTTTTATCTGCATTCTTATTTAGTTTAATGAACCTTTCTAAGTTAACATAATATTTTATTACATTAAAACTGAAATACGTGCACTCTGTTTCAAATCTTTTTATATGTGTTCTTATTTAGTTTCATTAGCCTTTCTAAGTTAACATAATATTTTATTACATTAAAACTTAAATACTTGCACCCGGCGGGTGGTGCATATGTT
>CM042175.1:7071072-7161072 GCA_023376005.1 Doryteuthis pealeii
ACAATGCTTCTAAAAAAACAAACATCTTAAAATCATATATATATATATATATATATATCTTATTATAATGTAGATTGTGTGTTTTTCTGTCTGTAACCGAAACTATATTCCTACTCAAGTCACAATTCTCTTAGTCATTGACATCACATTCTCCATGATTTTATTTTTATCTAAACCTTAATTATTAATAAAATTGTCTTACATTATTAATACTGTTAACTATGTCTACATACTGACAACATGCAATTATATTTATATATACAACAAAATAGCGATTTACAGTGTGAACGGAAAGGCTAATTTGCATATTAATATTAAAAAATCGAATTTGATAAATATGTGCTTAGTATTATTGATTTCTAACTGTTTGGTTTTATTTTAATGAATATAAGAAAAAGTCTCTTCAATAAATCTTAAATGAAATCCATTAACAAGATAAAATAAATGTCATTTTATTCTTTAATTCCTCTTATAACTAAATACTTAAATTAGAAAAAAATAACAATGAAAGACGAGAGTGATGGAAGAGTAAGTTTCAGTTGTTCTATTTTTTATTATACTCCCTCTGTTTCAAATCTTTTATCATACCCACCTCTGTTTCAAATCTTTTTATCTGTATTCTTATTTAGTTTCATTAGCCTTTCTAATTTAATACAATATTTTATTACATTAAAACTTAAATACTTGCACCCGGAGGGTGCATATATTTGCTAGTATATATATATAATAAGAGAGCCATTATTAAAATAATTGCTATTGGGAATTTGTTTTCTCAACTAATCTAGCCAAAACTGATTTATTTCCCTCGTTTTATCTTTATTTGGTGAATCAAGGGAGGACAATTCGTGTATAATAAAAGTGAAAGACCTAAGGAGTTGTCTCCCTTGTTCTGCTCATAAATCAAGTTGCCAATATAAAGAGTGTTTCATAGATGAGAAATCTGCTTATTTTTGAGCGGTGTAAGAATTCTATTAAAATCTACAAATATTTTCAAATCAGAGAAAATTTTACCATTAAGCGCCATTGTCTAGACATAGAAATATGATTGTAATATTGAGATTATAGTGTTGTATATCCTTTTCTTTCTTCTATTATTCTGTTCTTCATCTTTTCTATCTTAGGTTCTTCTTCTGACATCTTTTTCTATCTTACGTCTTCTTCTAACATCTTGACTTCGTCTTGGTGACTTTGTCTTGGTGGTGTTGCATATGCAAATGTAGATATCTCCCGATTCACTAATTCAGCATTCAATCCGCTCACACACCGCAATAATAAAAGATACATACACTCGCCAACAAAACAAACTTAAGGCGGAGACTCCAAAATCGGAAGTGTCCTCTATCGTAGCCTAAAACAGAATGATCCATTTTAACACATATCTGCGCATGGGCTCCGATCGGGAGTTCCGCTTTGATAATCAATTCCTGACATTAAATAAAATTTAAAAAATGGTAAATAAAATCGCATTTTCATCCAATGAAAGCGATTCCCGGGTGAAATGAAAATAACTTCAATTGATCCAACTTTTGGCCGCGACTCTCTATAAATAAACAGCTTTGAAAGGCAACCGCAGTCAGAGGTTCAGGCGTCGAGCGAACACACGACCAACAAGGGCTAGCAAGCGAAGGATACATCAAACGCGGCCGATCACACCCCCACCTACTTACCCAAACCTGACCTCACAGGCAGTCAAGAACAAGCGAAGATTTCCACGTCATTCGTTCGAATACAAAAAATACGCTATCATAACACGATACGACCAGCTATCGACTTCAGAATAACCAAAACACAATATTCTGCCTACAACAACAACAGATATACAGCCTGATACAGGAACAATTCCACTTCGTTCCAGCAACCACTAACGACTACTAAAAACACAAGACAAGCTCGCATAATGAACGCCTAAAACACTACAACTGATTCGGCCACCGGACATTCAGTGACTTTTATTCAAGACACAACTATCACCAAAATTATCCTGTAATTTTCATTTCTATCTTTTCACCGTTCTCATGTTATTTTCAATACAATTTTGAACTTAAAATCTGTGTTTTGTTCTTTTCCTCATCACCATACGCTTGCATGCTAATACGGTTTATTACAGTGGTCGGTCGACTTAACTCATTTCTTCTTCTAGATCAGTCTTGTTACCAGGACATTCATTAATCACCAGACCGTGTTACTTTTCTTAAGCTTTTATTTCTTTAACTATACATTTCATGTAACTAAATATCTTACTAACATAACGCGCGTATGCAGAGTGAGTTACAGTTAAGGCAGGACATCTTCACTGCCTGACGTCCAACTGAAAACTGAGGAGCCAACCAGGTCCCACGTGACTTCACGTAATTTCGCGGGCTTTCTGTACTATTTCATGGAAAGTCCCGCCCGTGATATAAAAAAAGGCCATCCCCTTAGAATTACAGGGGATTGACAGGAATCTTATGCAACCGCATAGATTATGTAACAGTAGAACATACAAAGAAGAGTGATAAGATTAATAAAAAGATTGAATAGTTACAGGGAAAGATTACAGAAATTGGGACTAGATATTTTACTTGAAAGAAGAATGGGTAATGTTCACCTTTAGTTATCAAAATTCCTAGCAAATAAGGCAATTAGAGTAACCTCCCTTGACTTTCACTTTGTACCAAGACAATAGCCATTTTGAAAGTCTCCGTGCGAAATAAACAACTCTTAGAAACTTTTTCGAAAACAATACAACTGCATGCTTTAACACAAAATATCATAAAATATGTTCTTAATAACAATTAAGTTCATTTGAGATAATTTTATGCTAGGAATTTAGCCAACTGACTTTCACTTTGAAACAAGACTGTAGCCATGTCCGTGCGAAATAAACAAATCTTAGAATCGTTTCGAAAACAATACAATATGCTTTAAATCAAAGATATCATAAAATGTGTCCTTAATGACAATTAAGTTCATTTCAGATAATGCGCACGCACAATTTTATGCTAGGAATTTTAACAACCAAAGGTGAAAATTACCGGAGAATGTTGGTTAGTTGTTTTGCTTTGTTTTGTTTTACGGTATGTCAACACTTTTCGGGTCATTTAATGCCGAATAAAGTCATTTTTGATAAACAAAGGAATTACAGTACCTGATGTTGCTTAAAAAAAGTCACCAAAAGGAGAATTCCGTCTCTGTGAGGAAGAACCCACGAGTCTGGAAATAAATATAAATCACCTTGTGATTATACAACTTGCGTGTACGTTGTTTCTGACCTAACGACTACTAATAACGACGACTACTACTACAACTTGAGTTGGCCGATGCAACACATATCGCCCTGTTACATATATCGATTTGGTACTGTGACCATATCGTTATGCTACAGATATACTCTCTCGCTGTCCGGCTGATACCGACAATAGGTCAGTTAGACAACATTCCATTTTACTTATAATTGCGGTAGACTTTTGAAAAAATATTTCTTCTCGAACTATTCTCGGCTTCCAATTACCTCTTTTGGTTATTTCTAACTCCTTTGATGATAGCAGGTGAAAATTATATTCTTTTATAGAATACTCAGTCCTCTCTTATAGAATCAAACATTGGACTTTATATTCACTAGCAAATATATGCACCCTCCGGGTGCAAGTATTTAAGTTTTAATGTAATGAAATATCGTATTAAATTAGACAGTCTAATAAGAATGTAGATAAAAAGATTTGAAACAGAGTATAATAGAAAATAGAAATGAAACTTACTCGTCCATCACTCCCGTCTTTCATTGCTGAATTTTACTTATTTAACTATTTAATTAAAATAGGAAATAAAGAATAAAATGACAGTTATTTGTTCTTGTTAATGAATTTCATTTAAGATTCATTGGAGAGATTTTTGCTTATATTCATTAAAATAAAACCAAACAGTTAGAAATCAATAATACTAAGCACATATTTAATAAAATCACATTTTTAATATCAATATGCAAATTAGCTTCCGTTCACACTGCAAACCGCTTATTTTTGTTATATAAAATACAATAGCATGTTATTAGTGATATGGACAACACTAATAAAAAGGTGAAGCATTTTATTAATAATTGAGGTTTAAATATAATTAAATCATGAAGAATGTGATGTAAATAATTATGTTAATTGTGACTCGATTAGTAATATAGTTTCGGTTACAGACAGAAAACACCACAATCTCCATTATAATAAGATAAGAGGCGCTGTAACTTCAGGGGCACAAAAACTACACTATAGTCTTCCGAGACTGAAATACCAGTGAGGTGACATTTGATTCATTTGTAAATATTTGATCGTTATCATAATTATTCATTTAATGTTAGATTGCATCTTTTAAAATAATGTTTAAAACCATTTCGTTGCACGCCCTGTCGGCTGCAGCGTTAGAATGCACCGACTGCACCTCTGCAGATGGGTAAGACTCCTCCATTTTACTTATAATTGCGGTAGACTTTTGAAAAAATATTTCTTCTCGAACTAGAAAGGGGGCTAAAGTCATTTTGTCAAAACGCGTTTTAGGCTCAGTTTGCCAATCCCTTCGGTTAAAGTCTTATATTTTGTGCAGAATTTCAACGATCTGTTCAACCCAGGGGGACTTCATCAGGCACCCGCTTTGTCTTTTCTGGATCAGTTTTGGCTTAGAGAGAGAATGAACCAGATCAAAGTCTGTCGTTGCATAAGATCAATTATAGAAATGGAAAGACTGACGGTAGACTGGGGCACATATTTACTGAAACGTTTCTGTGATTAGCGAATACTCACCCAAAAGAGGAAGGTGCCTCTCAGTTCATAGAGCTGTTTATCCACCTCTTGTTTATTAGCTATCCTCCCTAGTCAGACACATTCCAATTTGCAACAGTACTAATGAATATATGTGAAAGTGAACGGAAACAATTTTAAACATACTAGCAAATATATGCACCCTCCGAGTGCAAATATTTAAGTTTTAATATAATAAAATATCATATTAAATTAGAAAGGCTAATGAAACTGAATAAGAATTCAGATAAAAAGATTTGGAACAGAGGGGGTATGATTGAAAAATAGAACAACTTTGAAACTAACACTTCCATCATTTTCCCTTACTCCCGTCTTTCATTGGTAAATTTTCCTAATTTAACTATTTAGTTAAAATAGGAAGTAAAGATTAATATTACAGTTATTTCTTCTTGTTCAGGGATTTATTTTAAGATTTATCCCAGAGATTTTTGCTCATATTCAATAAGATAAAACCAAACAATTAGAAATCAATAATACTAAGCACATATTTATTAAAATCAAATTTTTAAGCTCAATATGCAAACTAGCCTTCCCATTCACACTGTAAACCGCTATTTTGTTGTATATATAAATACAATTGCATGTTATTAGCATGTAGATATGGTCAACAGTATTAATAATGTAAAACAATTTTATTAATAACTGAGGTTTAAATTTAAATAAAAATAAAATCATGGAGTATGTGATGTAAATAACAAAGGGAATTGTGACTTGTATAGTAGTATAGTTTCGGTTACAGATAGAAAAACACACAATCTCCATTATAATAAGATTTTGTAAAAAATCTAACAATAAAGCTGAAATAAAGTGAATGGCTGACTTATGACCACAGACGTCACTAAAAAAGTTATTTTCTCGGCATAGGCAATTAGAAATGCATTGTCTAGTCAGATTTCTTTTTAAAATACGTCTAATAACCAATTGGTTCTTTTGCTAATAGAGTAAAATATTTTAAAAGAAATACCTAATCAAATAAAAATTAAAAAATAGCCTAAAAAAATCATTTTATGTTTGAATAATATTGCATTAATTTTAACATTAAACTGGTGACCTCACAACGAATATATCAAACAACCCTTATATTAAATCACATTGTTTTTATCTTACTGGAGTTTGTAAGATTTATTTTATTATTTTAAAACTCTTTGCAATTTTAGTAGTTATAAATATTTCATTTTCTGTTTCATTTTCTTTCTTTCTTTCTTTCTTTCTTTCTTTCTTTCTTATTACAGTCCATTCTTATCTCTCTTCTTCTCTCTCTCTCTCTTCTCTCTTCTCTCTCTCTCTCTCTCTCTCTCTCTATCTATCTATCTATCTATCTATCTATCACAGTATGTTAGTTATCTCCCTGCCTATCTATCAATTTCAATCTGTTGATATCTATCTATTTCAGTCTATTCCTATCAATCACAGTCTGTTCTTATCTATCAATTTGTCAATCTATCTATTATCACTAACTATTCGCATCTATCTATCTATCTACTATCTATCTACACAGTCTGGTGTTTATGTATCTATCTAATTATGTTTTTTTTTGTCTGTTTGTGTATTTCTCGATTTTCACTTCTTTTAGACCATTTGCAAAAAAAAATAGACAAAAAGAAAAAAAAACATAATTAGATAGATACATAAACACCAGACTATGATAGATAGATAGATAGATAGATAGATAGATAGATGCGAATAGTTAGTGATAATAGATAGACTGACAAATAGATAGATAAGAATGGCAAGACATAAGCAAAACGTTCTTAGTTCCTTCTAGTATCATATATATATATATATATATATATATATAATATATATTATATAAGTGCTTAATTGGAGTCGTTACCTAATTTTGAAAAATTAATTAATTAATAATGAATTAGGCGGGAATACCTATTAAATGTATGGCTAAACAAATCGAGAAAAATCAATCTCGATTTGTTTAGCCATACATTTAATAGGTATTCCCGCCTAATTCATTATTAATTAATTAATTTTCAAAATTAGGTACGACTCCAATTAAGCACTTATTCTCCCAAAAATTATCGGCAAAAAGCCATTCAAAACAAACCGTGTTTACAAATTATCATATCGTCGTGTAATAAAAGTCACTAGAAGAGGAATATTAACCTACTCTAAACAAATCATAAAATCTAAGAAGTCCGTTTAGTGTAGAGGTTATGGGATCGGCCTGTCAGCTTGGCAGTCTGGTTTCAAATCACGCACAGGGCGGTCTTCCGATCTATAGCTCTGCTGATGAGGCCTAATAGGCCGAAATGTACATACAGAGATTGATTTTTCTCGATTTGTTTAGCCAGACATTTAATAGGTATTCCCGCCTAATTCATTATTAATTAATTAATTTTCAAAATTAGGTACGACTCCAATTAAGCACTTATTCTCCCAAAAATTATCGGCAAAAAACCATTCAAAACAAACCGTGTTTACATATATATATATATATATATAATATATATATATATATATATAATATCTGATGAACTTTATCAAGACAACCCAAATAGAAAAGTAATAAAAATAAAAAAAGTTATAAAAAAAAGCTATAAAGATTCAGCTAATGACTTTATTGGTAAACCACCTAAAAAAACAAAACACCTGTTTAAAAGGACTAATGTTAAAAATGAAATTCCATTCCACTCCCATAAAAAGAGAAAGAGGAGGTGAAATACTCATGTGTATGTATATATATACACATGCATGTAAGAATTCATTTTCATATTATCAATCAAAGCCTGAAGAAGATACCAGAGATCTGAAACACGTGTTGCACATGTAAACACAAAAAGAATTAAAAAAAAATTTTCTGAGAACAAAATACATTTTGCGGACCTTCCTTTTTTATAAAATATTGAATTTTCTCCCGTTGGAACCAGAACAACATTTATATATATATATATATATATATATATATATATATATATATATATATAAGATTTTTGGTGTTTGTTTTTTATAGAAGCATTGTTGAATAAATTATTATTTATATTTTGCTTGAAGGCAATTATAATGCATGTATCGCATAAAATTCGATAATTATAGAAAATAATCTTGACAAGTGAATCACTTCGCTGAAGAGCTTACGGCCGGGTTTGTTTACTAAATAAACGTCCACTTACCTACTATGGTAGAGGCGTGTAGTAGTATCATTGACAAGGTTAATTTCGCATGGATTGTTCGCTATGTACCGGCGGCCGAACGGATATGGTCTCTGACTATGCCTGTGAAGTCCCGGTTTCGATTCCTGTCAGAGGGGAGTCGTTAGTATACATCGCTGAAGAGACTTAATAAAGTCGAAACAGTCTGTACGGTGTTCTGCATAGCAAGCCATCCTTTGCCGGGATTCACTTGTCAAGATTATTTTCTATAATTATCGAATTTTATGCGATACATGCATTATAATTGCCTTCAAGCAAAATATAAATAATAATATATATATATATATATATATATAACTCACATTTCTCTTAACAGAGGTTTTTAAAATGATCCTAAAAACGTGGACAGATAATCATAAAACTAAGGTAGAATTTTCAGTTCAATCTTTATAACTTAAGAAATGGATGTGTCTTCATTATGTTGTATTGTCCTCGCCCGGAAGATGGAACTTCTGTCTGAGGGACAAAGAGAAACATAAAAATATATATTTAAAAAGAAAGAGAAAGCGGAAGAGAGGTTTTCCGGTCAAGGAAGCAGGGAGAAGGTAAAGAAATATATAACAAATGTCCGTTATCAGATCAAAAGATAAAGATGCGTAGGCGTGTCTTCAATACAAAAGCCAGAGGGTCGAGCCGACAGCAGTCAGTCCCCAGAGACGCCAGCCGATAGCCAAAAGGACACTTCACGTCTCCCGTCAGCAACCACCCCTCGGGCACGCATTGTAAGCTCTGTGCCATCACCACCCACACACCGAAGAAAATAAAAGAAGGGTCCTCTCTTTGTACATACGTATCTGTTGTTTACTGAAGTCCAGTAGTCGGTAGTAGCTGACTACTAACATACATCGCTTTGGGTACAGTGAAAACCCCAGTACTAACATACACGAATTTAGAGTCGTGAATTTGAAGCCGCTATATAACATATTTGAATTTGATGCCAGTATGCAAAATATACGATTTACATACTTCGCCACGTGACCATACATACCCACAACGACTACTTACTTACACGATTAAAGTTATCTACACGATTTCTCTGGATGTTTGAGATGAGGCTTGATAATTACTATTATCTGCATTATTCGGACTGTTGTCCTCATCTTTATTGTTATCTACACTATTTCTCTGAATGTTTGAGATGAGGCTTGATGATTACTATTATCTGCATTATTCGGACTGTTGTCCTCATCTTTATTGTTATCTACACGATTTCTCTGAATGTTTGAGATGAGGCTTTGATGATTACTATTATCTGCATTATTCGGACTGTTGTCCTCATCTTTATTGTTATCTACACTATTTCTCTGAATGTTTGAGATGAGGCTGGATGATTACTATTATCTGCATTATTCGGACTGTTGTCCTCATCTTTATTGTTATCTACACTATTTCTCTGAATGTTTGAGATGAGGCTTGATGATTACTATTATCTGCATTATTCGGACTGTTGTCCTCATCTTTATTGTTATCTACAGTATTTCTCTGAATGTTTGAGATGAGGCTTGATGATTACTATTATCTGCATTATTCGGACTGTTGTCCTCATCTTTATTGTTATCTACACTATTTCTCTGAATGTTTGAGATGAGGCTTGATAATTACTATTATCTGCATTATTCGGACTGTTGTCCTCATCTTTATTGTTACGATTCACATACTTCGCCACGTGACCATACATACCCGCAACGACTACTTACTTGCACGATTTAGAGTAGCGAAGAAGGCCAGTATGCAACAATTATAACAATAAAAATGCATTTAATGTTTCTGTCTATAAAATACATACAAAATTTGTTTAAGGAAGCACACTTTATGTAATGGTTATTTGTGTAGGTGTTGTATGTTGGTTGAAGGTAATTTTTATGGGAAGTGTAACATTAAAGAAACAAGCAAAACAGTACAAATAATAACAATTTGATTTTTTTTTTTTTTTGCTAATTGTTGAGATTTTTTGTATATAGTTATTTACTAAGCTTAGCTTAGATGTGGCAGAAGACCAGAAGTATGGGGCGCCCAATGAGAATCGAACTCACTAACAATGATCTGCAAATCTAATTTGCTAACCATTACACCACGTGAGGCGCCCTAGATTTTTTGTATATAAGGTGTGTAAAAGACGCCTGCTTTTATTTATAGACTCGGCAAGAAGCATGTGATCTCTCTTGGCCAATCACTGGCAGTACTCTGCTGCTGAGACAATACTTAAACTGAGCATACTGAGCATACTGACCATAACTACGCTGACCCTCGTGGCCGACGGACCTCGTAGGATTAAATCACTGGATCTTTAACAATACACAGGATAGGACTTATTCGCTTACCAAAGGATTCCATAACTCAGGACTTATACGCAGGATAGGACTTATACACTTACCAAAGGATTCCATACCTCAGGACTTACGTACTTTAAGCCCTTTTCAACTGGCCAAGGATGGCATTTAAAACCTTAACACTTTACAGAGTAAAATATTTTTAAAGAAACACCTAATCAAATAAAAAAAAAACAAATAGCCTAAAAAAATCATGATTGATTTAGTTGAATTCAGAAAATAATGTTTAAAAATAGAATTTAAGAGAGCATTTTTGGGAACAATCGGATTAATAATCAAAAAGAATATATCATCATCATCATGTCGTGCAATTTGCACGGATATCCATGATGATCTCTCGCCAACCATCCCTATCATTCATCGATTCTGGGAGCTCCTCCGCGCAGCAGCCAGCATCTTTACATAGTTGGTCGATGTAAGTCCTGGTTGGGCGGCCCACGTTAGCATGTCCATGTGATGGCCTCCACAGTAGTACGTCGCTTACGAGCTCATCCTTGCTTCTCCAGCAGTGTCCTGCATGCTGATGTATATAATATATATTGACAGCCGTTCATTTGCACATTATTTGACATTGACGAACGGACCTGCAACCAAAGGATCATACCCAACATTAAGGAACACCAAGGAACAACCAGAAGATCATGCTCAACATTATGGGACACCAATGAGCACTCAAAGGTTTCGTCACTAAGGATCGCACTCTGCTTAACATAATGGATCTCCGCTGGACAGTCCGCCCTGTCGGCTGGGGCGTTAGAATGCACCGACTGTACCTCTGCAGAGGGGTAAGACCCCCCCAATGGGGCCACCTGTTGGTCATGGGTGGCGACCCGTGATGCTTAAGGATAGAGCCCAGGTGGATGAGCAGTTCATGACATGCAATACTCCACTTTGGCCCTATCTTGGGCTAGACGGGCAGTCGGAGAGGCCCCCCTCCGATCAATAGGCTGGTCACGTCAAGCCCTAGCACCTATATGATTTTCCCAACCCTAATGCCCTTTATGGCAAATGCCCCAACCCCTATCGTTTACATCAATCCACTATGCCGGTGCTATGACAGGCAAGTGGCTAGGCGGGCTCCCTATACTCTATGTCTCTTGGGCGAACGACGTCTTCAACTCCTTAATATCGATCTGGTAGAGGCTTCCAGTTTGCCGAGGGTTTTGGGGATGTGGAGCATCTCTCTCATTTTTCCTCTCTCAACACGTCTCAGTCTTGACTCTCGATGACTAGACCGCAGGTATACCATGCTCGCACATTCCCTCTCACGCTAAAGCCCTTCACCATCTACGACACATCCTGGAGACAGATACCTCGCCTCTCAAACCATATCACGATAGACGTCTCTTCATAAGCGTCATGCTCCCAGATGACATTTTACGACCCAGCAGCCACGCCTTCTTAGCACCATATGATACAAAGGGTTTGCTTGCCATCAAGCTGGCATCGCCAGGGGATGGTTGGTGCAAACTCTTCATCTTATAGGTGCTTAGGGCCTTTGACGTTGAATGCTAACTTTGACCCGGACAAGACCAGGGGCGGCCTCTCCGAAAACTTGCCCGTCTAGCCCACAGCATAGGGCCAAAGTGAGTATTGCATCGTCCATGCAACTGCCTCCATCCACCACGTATGGGCTCTATCTTAAGATCACGGTATATTCGCCACCCATGCCAACATGTGGCCCCAATTGGGGGGTCTTGACCTCCTCTGCAGAGTACAGTCGGTGCCATTTCCTAAACGCCCTCAGCCTATCAGGGCGGACTGTCCAGCGGAATCATTACTGTTAAGCAGAGTGCGACCTAGTGACGAAACATAGTCTGTAGTTGCCTCACTTGGTGTCGACCATTCACATCGCCTCCTTATCACACCTTGACGAGCATTGCGTACTCTTTCTAGGTTGTTCCTTGGTGTTCCTTAATGTTGCCCCACCGTCGCACGTTATGCATTCAAGCTATTCCCGTCTTATTCGCGTACACTGCAGGTCGCCGTTCTCAATGTACAAATTAATGTGCAAAATGGAACGGCTGTCAATATTATTATATACATCAGGCATGCAGGACCTGCTGAAAGCAAGGATGAGACTCTTAAGCAGACGTACTACTGTGGAGGCCATCACATGACATCTAACGTGGGCGCCCAACCAGGACTTACATCGACCAACTATGTAAAGATGCTGGCTGCTGCGCGGAGGAGCTCCCAGAATCGATGAATTGATAGGAATTGTTCTCAGTTGGCGAAAAGAGGATCCTTATCAGTTGGGACTATACCATCGGCAAATTCGCTAACGACCCATGACGACTAAATGATATATTCTTTGTGATTATTAATCCGATTGTTCCCAAAAACTGCCTCTCTTAATTCTTCTTCTTAAACATCTATTTTTCTTGAATCATTACACACCCTAAATCAATTGCATGATTTTTCATTTAGGCCTATTATGTTTTTTTTTTAATTTGATTATGGTGTTTCTTTAAAAATATTTTACTTCTGTAAAGTGTTAAGTTTTAATTGCCATCCTTTGGCCAGTTGAAAAGGGCTTAAAGTACGTAAGTCCTGAGGTATGGAATCCTTTGGTAGTGTATAAGGTCCTATCGTGCGTATAAGTCCTGAGTTATGGAATCATTTGGTAAGCGAATAAGTCCTTATCCTGTGATATTGTTAAGATCCAGTGATGTTATCCTACGAGGTCCGTCGGCCACGAGTCAGCGTAGTTTATGTCAGTATGTCCAGTATGCTCAGTTTAAAGTTGTCTCAGCAGCAGGAGTACTTGCAGTCGATTGGCCAAGAGAATCACATACTTCTTGCGAGTCTATAAATAAAGCAGGCGTCTTTACACACCTTATATACAAAAAATCTAGGGGCCGCCTCACGTGGATGTAATGGTTAGCAAATTTAGATTTGCAATCATTGTTAGTGGAGTTCGATTCTCATTGGGCGCTCCATACTTCTGTCTTCTGCACATCTAAGCTAAGCTTAGTAAATAACTAATATACAAAAAATCTCAACAATTAGCAAAAAAAAAAAAATCAAATTGTTATTATTATGTACTGTTTTGATTTGTTTCTTTAATGTTAGCACTTCCATAAAATTACCTTCAAACCAACATACAACACTACACAAATAAACCATTACATAAAAGTGTGCTATCCTGTAAACAACTTTTGTATGTTATTTATATAGACAAGAACATAAATGCATTTTTATTGTTATAATTGCTTGCAACTGGCCTTCTTCGCTTACTCTAAATCGTGCAAGTAAGTTCAGTCGTGCGGTGTATGACATGGTCACGTGGCGACCCAGTATGCTGAATCTAACACATAAAGATGAGGACAACAGTCCGAAATAATGCAGATAATAGTAGATTATCAAGCCTGTCATACTCAAAACATTCAGAGAAATAGGAGATAACAATTAAAGATGAAGGACAAACAGGTTCCGAATATCGACAGATAATAGTAATCATTCAAGGCCTCATCTCAAACATTTCAGAGAATACTTGTTAGATACAATAAAGATGAGACAACAGTCCGAATAATGCAGATAACTATAATCAATCAAGCCCTCATCTCAAACATCAGAGAATAGTGTAGATAACAAAAAATTGAGGACAAACAGTCCGAATAATGCAGAATAATAGTAATCAATTCCAGCCTATTCTCAAACATTCAGGAGAAATAGTGTTAAGATAACAATAAAGATGACGGACAACAGTCCGAATAATGCAGGATAATAGTAATCATCAAGCGCCTATCTCAACATTCACGAGAAATCGTGTAGATAACAATAAAAGATGAGGAAACAGTCCGAAATCAATGCGATAATAGTAATCATCAAGCCTCATCTCAAACATTCAGAGAATAACAGTGTAGATAACAATAAAGATGAGGACAACAGTCGAATCAATGCAGATATAGTAATTATCAAGCCCATCTCAAACATCCAGAGAAATCGTGTAATAACTTTAATCGTGTAAGTAATAGTCGTTGTTGATGTTGTATGGTCATGCGTGGCGAAGTATGTAAATCGATATATTTTGCATACTTGGGCGATCAAATTCGAATATGTTAATATAAGCGCTTCAAATTCACGACTCTAAATTCGTGTATGTTAGTTACTGCGGGTTTTCACTTCCCAAAGCGATGCTATGTATAGTCAGCTACTACCGACTACTGGACTCAGAAACAACAGATACGTATGTACAAAGACGAGGACCCTTCTTTTATTTTCTTCGTGTGATGTGGCGGTGGTGATGCGACAGGCTTACAACATGCTGTGCCCGATGGTGCGTGCGACGGGAGACGTGAAGTGTTTCCTTTTGGCTATGGTGGCGTCTCTGGGGACTGACTGCTGTCGGGCTCGACCCTCTGGCTTTTTATGAAGACACGCCACGCATCTTTATCTTTTGATCTGATAACGGACATTTGTTATATATTTCTTTACCTTCTCCCTGCTTTCCTTGACCGGAAAGCCTCTTCTTCCGCTTTCTCTGTCTTTTTAAATATATATGTTTTAGTTTCCTCTTTTGTCCCTCAGCACAGCAAGTTCCATCTCCGGGCGGAGGACTAATACAACATAATGAAGACACATACCATTCTTAAGTTATAAAGATTGAACTGAAAATTCTACCTTAGTTTTCATTGATTTATCTGTCCCACCGTTTTTAGGATCATTTTAAAAACCTCTGTTAAGAGAATGTGAGTTTATTAATAAGTATATATATATATTATGATTATATTTTGCTTTGAAGGCAATTATAAAATGCCAATGTACTCGCCATAAAATTCGATAAATTATAGAAAATTAATCTAGAACAAGTGAAATCCCGGGCAAAGGATGGCTTGACTATGAGAAACACCGTTAAGACTGTTTCGACTTTATTAAAGTCTCTCAGCGATGCATATACTAACGACTCCCCTCTGACAGAATCGAACCGGGACTTCTACAGGCATACGTCAGAGACAGATCCGTTCGGCCGCCAGGTGACATAGACGACCAATCCGATCGCGAAATCTAACCTTGTAATGATACTACTACACGCCTCTACCACTAGTAGGTTAAGTGGACGGTTTATTTAGTAAACAAACCCCGCCGTAAGCTCTTCAGCGAAGATGACTCACTTGTTCAAGATATATTTTTCTATATTAATCGAATTGTTATGCGATACCATGCATTCATAATTGCCTTCAAGCCAAAATTAAATAATATTTTATGAATTAGTTTGATTCAAAATGATTCTCTCAACAATGTTCTATAGAATAAACAATTCTATCCAANTGTGGATTCATCTCCCCATGCTTTGTTGATATTGGCAGCAGTTTCGCAGGCATTGTGCCCAAAGCTTGAACTCATGCAACATAAGAAGGCGAAAGTCATGTTTAGGCATGTTCATCTTTGAAGGCCCCTATTTTAAAAAAATACTTTCTATTTGAAAATAAATTACATTTTTTTTTGAGCACACATTAATTATTATATATGCAAAAATTCACCTGAAATAAACAACAAATTCTATGTTAAAATGACATTTCAAAACCGAGCACTTCAATCGGCCATTATTTTTGTTAACAACCTAATAGTTCCAATAACAATCTGGAAAGAGACTTAAAATAATGTGGAAATTAATATTTTAGTATAATCTTATTATTTTACCGTGTGGGTATATATATATATATATATATATATATATATATATATATATTATTTATTATTATTATTATATTTTTGCTTGAAGGCAATTAAAATGCGTATATCGTATAACCTTCGATAATTATATGAAAATAACCATGACAAGTGAATTTCGCAAACGAGCATGCGATGCTAGAACAGTCTGTTTCAACTTTATTAAGTCTCATCAGCGATGTATACTAACGATTTTCCCTCCGACAGAAATCGAAACCGGTAGTCCAGCAGGCAAAGCCTGTGACTTTACCGCTCGGCCAACAGTCCGTATGGTTAGGATGTTAATTTAGAAGGCTATCACAATGCAGGTGTAAAGAAAAAAATACGGTAACAATGGTGTTGTGTGTTAACCTGTATTTTATTCTTGAAATTTGGAGATAAATCTCTTTTTCAAAAGATCACTGGAACTGAAGTAGTCTAGTTATGGCATTTCTTTAAAAAAAACAACATTTTTTAAAAAAGAAAAATGCCATAACAATTTAAAAAAAAAAATGCCATAACTAGACTACTTCAGTTCCAAACCGAGCACTTCAATCGGCCATTATTTTTGTAACAACCTAATATTTATTTAACAGAAAGAGAGATGCTAATGCAGAATAACGTAAAAGATATAAAAGCACTAGAATCACATTTTACATATAAAAACCTTAGGTGACGGAGTGGCCCAAATTAGAGAGACGCCATGATAGTTTTTTTATGAATACTAGCAACTAAAAAACACCCTCCGACGTCGTAAAATTTATTTTTTTGAAATACATTGGCTGAGAGAGTGGCAGTTAAAAATTCAATGTCAGAGGGTTTGTATGATAAGTAAGACAAATCCTCATATTTATTAAAGGGTCAAAAAGACAAAAAACAAACAATTTGAAATGAAAACTGAGCCCCGTCCCTCTCAAAATAAAATGTTGCGTGCATGTAATAATCAAACAATTATTTTGAATATTTCCACATCAATTTATACAAAATCGTAGGTATTTATTTATTTGTAAACTTTTAGTTAACTTCTTGTTACTGTAAAAAAAAAAAAAAGACGAGAGTAAAAAACAATTTTTAAAATTGCTTACTCAATCTTGGATGTATATAGCATAAGAATATTGTGACGTAAGCTGTGACATAGAGAAATGACGTAGTTTTTGTTAAAGACAGAAATACAGACAATCTCCATTATTAATACTAGCAGAATAAAAAAACACCCTCCAGGCGATGTAAAAATAGATTTTTGGAAACATATTGCCTGAGGGGTGGGAGTTAAAAATTCAATGTCAGCGAGTTTCTACCTAAGTAAGTAAAATCGTCAAATTCATTAAATTCATTAAAAAATAAAACAATTTGAAATGTAAACTTTAAATATGTATTAAAATAAAACAAACTATATATAGATATATAATACCAGTCATGTATTTATTAAAAGTTGTTTAAAAAAACAATGAGGACTGTCTAATGTTGCATGTTCAAATTTGAGTGTATTTTATTCTATGTTATGACGATTGGGGTAATGTGACGTAAGCATGGACGTAGTTTTTGTACAAACAAAACGCGAAGCGAATCTCCATTATTAATAGATGTCGATTTGGTCAACAGTCTTAATAATGTAAAACAAGTTTATATTAATAATTAAGAGTAAAAATAAAAATAAAACCATGGAGAATGTGACGCATGTTATTAAAAACTAGTCTGTATTTTATACTGATAGATAGTATTGTGATTCATAGTGATATATTTCGTTACAGACAGAAAAATACCACAATCTCCATTATAACACTAATAAGAAATAATTTGCTTCGGATCAAAGCATTAGTGTCCGTTTTCTTTATTCAAGGAATAAAAAAAAAACAAATGCGTTGACATCAGAATGAGGCTATTATAAGCATAATACGAGATATCTAAAACAAAGCCGCCCTGTCGGTGGGAGCGTTAGAATGCACAGATTGCACCTCTGCAGAGGGTAAGACTCTCCCAAATGGGGCCACCCTGCTGGCGGTGGGTGGCGACTCGTTGATGCTTAAGCATAGATCCCATTAGATGAGCAGTTCGTGACTTGCAATACTCCACTTTTGATAAACGCTAGGAAAAATGCAACGGTTAAAAAACAAAAAAAAACACAACTGAATTTCTCAGAGTTGAATTTTAAGGTTCGTCTTCCGTAGAAGGGGGTATTGATTTTTCTAAAGAGAAAAGGCCCTTCTTCTATGATATAATCTATTTGTCTTAAATTGTGGAGGGTTGGTCATTAAAAAAGAAAACTATGGATGACGAGTATGGACAGCTACGCCTGGAGATGCCCAATGATGCAGTCAGCATAGTAGGAAGCGCGTGGTGTAATGGTTGTTAAAGTCATAGGAAATGGACTCGTCGCCCCGAGTTCAAATCCTAGACGTGGTAATTGCATTTCACTTAGCGCTAATACCACTTGGGAAAATGTATGAATTCTACTCTCCCTCCAGCTATGGGTAAAATAGTAGGGCAGGACTGGGCTCTTTAAACTGGTTAGGCAACCGGTCTAGGAGAAGGAAAACTCTGAATTCAAACCTGTTAAACTCCGCTTAAGAAATTGACCTGTGTCACATCCTGCTCGTGTGGAGGGGTTGGTAAAATATAAATATAAATATGCAGTCAGCATATTCTAAAGCCCCACTAATATAAATTGAATGCATATATTGTGCTTATTTCTCCAAGAAACTCCCGCCCTGTTAGCTGACTACATTCTGCGGCGGTCTAAAGACCAACACGCAAAATGGGGCTACCTATAGGCCATGGGTAATAACTAGGTATACCCAAAATAAGCTAAACTGCGTTTTTGACCAAATGACATTAGCCCCCCCACTACAGAAAATAATTTACCAAAAATAAGGGAAATATCGGATTTTAATGAAAATGTTCAGTGTTTATATTATCAGAAGAATAATCTTTATAATGCATTATTTTATTTATTTCAAAAACTTCTCATTTTTTTCGGGTCACTTAATTTTCTTAATGTTGGGGGCGTAACATTTTTTCAAGTTGGTCTTATAGTTTTCTAATTACAGTATAAATAAAGAGATAAAAGACCAAAGTTATGAATAGAAAACTCCCCCCAAAAAAAAAAAAAACTGGATATTTCTTGTGTCAAACATTTGAGCAAAAGCGGGAAGGTTGTCTACCAGTTGGTGTTGGTACGGCTCTTCAGGTAAGCAGAAATAATTTACGGTGGCTTTTCTAATGAGAAAATAAGTACGAAAATCGAAAAATATAAATGTAAAAAAAAAATAATAATTTATTTTTGCGAGAATGAATTGGCAAAATATTGTGAAGTAAATTAGGAGTTTGTTCTTTTTCTTTTTAATCATAGATGTTAATGACCATTGAAATATTCCTGTTAATATCAACACATTTCTTAGACAACTTGAAGAACCACAGATCAGAATTATATTCTTTAGATCAGGGAAACAGGGTGAATTAAATTTGGAACACATGCTTTTACTCTCCTCCCACTCTCTTTCTCTTCCTCATTCCACTCTCTACCCCTTTCTCTCACTCTCATTTACTCAACTCTTCTCCTCCACTACTCATTCCACGGTCTCTCCCTCACGTCTCAATCTCATCACTCTCGCCCTTCCCTCTCATGCCATTCTACCTAACCTATTCTTCCTTACTCACCCTCCTTCACTCTCCACTCCCTACCTCTCCCATCCCATTCACCATTCTACTCCCTCTCCCTCATCTTCTCTCTCTCTCTCTCTCTTCTCACTGTCTCCATCCCTTATTATTCACTCTACCCATCTCTCACTTCTCACCCTCCCATTCACTAGGAATACATTCGATAAGGCACTGTCTCATTCTTAACTTATTTTCTACTAACTACTACACTACACTACTGCTGCGCTTGCTGTTGCTACTGCTGCTGCTGCTATCACATAAATTAACAAAACTTCCGAAGCAGGATGTGACACAAGGTCAATTTTTCTTTCCCTCAAGTGGAGTTTACAGTTTGAATTCGCAGAGTTTTCCTTCTCCTATAAGGTTTACTTAGCCATGGTTAAAGAAGTCCAAGTCTGCCCTGCTAATTGTGTCCATAGCTGAAGGCGAGAGTAGGATTCATACCTTTCCCAATGGTATTAGCGCTAAGTGAAATGCAATTACCACATCCAAGCATTTGAACTCGGGGCGACGAGTCCATTCTCATGACTTTAACCATTACACACACGGGCTGTGCTCAACGAGGTATAAGGGTTGAATTTTTTCCACATCCTTCAAATCTTTCGAATTCCATGTTGAAGTTTCATATTTTGCAAAATAAAACTTTTTACACTTACGACTTGCATTGTGATAGCCTCAAAACAACCAACAACCCAATATATATATAATTATATATATATATATATATATATATATATGATGAATTTAATTATCGATGTTTAAACATTTTGGTTTCATTAAAACCTTCATCAGAGATGGATCTTGGGGTGAAGAAAATGATGGATGTTTTATAGATAATAATAATATAATGATAATGAATAAATGAATAAATAAAAATCCTACAATATCGATTATTTACACGATAATAAATTCCAACCTAATTTTCGGAACACTTGTTTTTTCAAATTTTCTTCAATATTGTCGGATTTATTTTCCTATTTACTCGCATATATTATATATAATATATAATTATATATAAGTATATATAATATATATATATGTTGCGGTTGTTGGTGGTTTGAAGGCTATACAATGCAAGTGTAAAAATGAATGCTGATCACAATGCAAGGCAAAAAAAAACTTCCCGACTTTGAAATCTCATTTCCCTTCAATGGCAACATCTATTTATAACCACAAATTTTCAGAGAATATTTGGATGCTACCCTTCCCCAAGGGTATTAGCGCCATGTGAATGCAACAGCTTTCGTCCAGGAATTGAACTCGGGTTGACGAGCTCCATTTCCTGCGGCTCTAACCTTAGTTCACGCGCCACCCATTTATTTCCGACTTATAAATGTAAGTAAGTCGTTGGGTGGCCTAAAATCGTATAAGCCAGACAGAGATGGAGTCTATCTCCTTTTTCACTACCGCTAAACAAGGGCGATTGTTTGTTAGCGCCACACTACCTTCAGCTCCTCACTTTACCGCACACGATCCAGTGCTATCATACGTTAAGTGAATGATGGCCGATATCGAACAAAAAGTGAGGTTCCCAGCCCAACAAACACTAACCGACCGTTGCCTTTTGTGTGTTTTTAAGGGTGTTTGATGTTTTTGTATTAAGGTCACCAGTTTGAGGTCAATTAATAATAAAATATTCAAACATTTAAAGACACCATAAAACATTCAATTACTGCGGCAATGGCAATAAATAACAAGAACCAATATTAAAAAACAAACAACTTGTATTGAGAAAAAGTTACAAAAGGGTAACGTATAATACCGAGCAAAGTTCTTTCAGTTACTCTTGTGTACAGAATGTAAATTTTGTTTTTTTAAAAGTTCATATTAAACATGTAAGAAATATGTATATAAGTTAATGAGTGTAGAAAGAAAAGGGTTAAGAGTTCAAAGTCAACGAGTAAGTGCAAATAATACTGCTGAATCTTCGTAAAAAGGTGTATAAAGAGATAGACAGATAGATATTAGTTCAACCTTCTTATAAGTGAATGTGCCTTTGTCTTACTTAAGTGACGTGGATTTGGTAGAAGATATAATTTCTTTCTGGTTGGATCCGAAAAGTTGTTTTTTATAGTCCCTCAGGTAGGCTCCAAAGGGGTCTATTTGAATAGATTTCCTTTTAGAGCGCGAACGCCTACTGATGGTTAAATATACAATTTTGATGTTTTTATACTTTCGTGTGCTTTTACAAGGTGCGCAAACCCCAGCAGCAAACTATTATTTTTGTCGTTTGACTTTTGTTCGTCGTAAGTATAGAACTATCGGTTCGCCACATCTTTTCAATTCGCCCTCCACCAAGTTCTCCGTTTCATGTAAATCCCCAGCGCCACAAGAAACAAATGACAAAAATAAAAGTAAATGACATTTTTTGTTTTGTTTGTTTGTTTGTTTTGTTTACGGCATATCAACCAACGGTGGGTCATTTAATGCCGATAAAGTTGTGAAATAAGTTAATTCTTAACTGCATAATACAATTTGTTTATAATACTCATTGTGTTTTCTATTTAACCATAGATGGACCACCTAACAGGTACCCCAACTACCGGGTCAGAGTTAGACCCAGGAGCAATGGCGATGAAGCGGGTGCTCCACATTTTTCACCACCCTCAAACCTCCATAACTGGGAACCTCACCATACAATAGATGTTTACACGTCATTCACAGGACATTGTAACGCCGCAGCCACCGCCTCTCGCCCTCCATGTCACAAGAAGGGGACAAACGACAACAAATAAGTAAATGTAATTTTTTTTTTTTTTTTTGGTATAAATTTAAAAATCGATTTTGGCGTTCGAATCTTAAAATTTGTTTTAGCGTCTCTTTCGGGAATTTCCGTGAATTGTACTGAAAAGAAGAGAACAAGAGAAGCAGAAAGAGAAAGAGAGAGAGAGAGAGAGAGAGAGGAGAGAGAGAGAGGAGAGCAGGAGAGACGAGTGTGAGTATGAGTCAGTTTTGCATTAAATAACCCACAGGTTATGATTACCATAAACCAAACCAAGTTAATGAAAATTATTTCTATACCAATATAAGATACTACACTTTTATTACAAAAATTACTTTTTTTATCATTTCGCATTAACGTGATATCCCCCAAAGGGGTGATATGCCTGTAAACCAAACAAACAAAACGAGCACGATGTGGCCATCATTGATAAAACAGCGGTGCTCCAACACTGTATTTGCCAAAAATGTCTGCTTTTTGAAATTAGCTTAAAAACTGGCCCCGTCCACCACAACACCTTTTGGTATCGACAGATAGATAATGTTTAGCTGGGCACATCCAACCAAAACGTGAGATGAACAGCCGAGTTTGATAATAAACATACGAGCCCATGTGCACAGAGAGAATAGGACAATTCCATGAATGTATGTTATATTCTGAAAACAGGTCAATTAGTTTGAACGCCCGTTTGTAAACAGCGCAAGATGAAAAGATTAATTTTAAAACAAAAAAAAGAAAAAAAAAGACAATTGTTTCACGTTCATATTGTAGAGAAAATGAGAAACAAAAATGGGAGTAAGGGTTAGATAATGCAGCTAAAGTTTTACCCTTTTCTCCTTGCGGCCATCTACATACATAATTCAATAGCTTATTTGATAAACAACACAGTGATCGGACAGTACAAAGGGTTCCAAAAATTTCGCAGCGGAGATGAGAGTCTTGAAAATCAAGAAGGTAGAGGACGGACATGGAGATAAGTATATATATACGCTGATAAGTATAACAAAAGAAAACGCGTAGGCGTTTGATATATATAAAAGGAAGTCAGCTGGAGGTCAGTCAAACAGAACCCTCGGGACAGAGAACAAGTGTCAACCACTCACGGTCACAACCGACGGCTGTGAGCCGTGACGTAGCCACCTCCCACCTCACCAACGCTAGTCATCCCAATAGTAGTAGTCTTTGTCAACGCTCACCACCGCAGAGATTGAAGAAATAAACTCAAAGTTTTTACAATACGCATGTGTTGTGGTTTCTAAAGTCCCACTACTAACATACGCGATTTAGCAGCGCGAAGAACCCGCTACGTAACATTAGTCTTGTGTGACCAATGCGTAATCGGGACACTCAGGCTGTAGTGGGTTGTTAAGTAGACCAAGCATAGAAATAAATACAATATGGGAACCCAAAATTAGAAAGGCTAGATCAGATTTTTTTAAAATCAATATTAGCGTTTATCAAAGAATATGAAAAACATGTGTATGTAAACTTTAAACAAGTAAAATAACATTGTAAGTGGTATGTATAGCATTCTGATATTCAATCTAACTATATATGATAAGTGCAAGGCTAGAATCTTTTGGGTTAGTTTGAAAAAATGTGTATGTTAAAATCTATCGAAAAACACAATCAAATCGATTTCATTTCACTATGTATTGAAAAAAATTAAATACTTACATACAGTCACGCAAAAGTAGGATTTTACACTGAAAACAATGTATATAGCTAGCTAATATATAATTCCATCATATTGTTAAATTATAAGGTTCACACACTCCATGTGATCACTATTAGGTCCTGGCACGGCACCCACTGTGAACGTATGAGGAATGTGGCCCTATATGCCTCGTATACGTAAAAGTAAAGTCGTCGGGTCGACCTAAAGTCGGTATCAGCCAATCAGCAAGGGAGTCTATCCCATTTTCATTTGCGCTAGACCAGTGAAATTATTTTAGCGCATGAGGTGGAGCGCCACACCTACCATCAGTTCCTTACCTTACCGCACAGATTCCTGTGCTACTCATACGCTGAGTTAGCGAGGACTGGTATCGAACTAGGAACCTTGTGGTTTCTAGTCGAACGCTCTACTGACTGAGCTAACCCGGCCCCTTATACGTACCCTACTGATACTATGTTGTGATAAGTGTCACATACGCACATTGACATCGATATAACTAATTTGTAATAGTGAGTATTTTTTGGTAAGAACTTTCTTTAGGGAAAGAGAGACTTATTATGAAAGATATTAGAGAGAGATTAGACTTACTTGCAGAGCTTCTGCCATGTCCGCCGGCTTCTTCTGATTGTGCTTCTAGCTAAGGCTAATTTGTTCAAAATAAAAGCAATTACAAAAGACAAGACATCCATTTTGCGACTTGATCAAGTAATTATTTCTTTTAATTTCATCCATGATCACCCAACAGGGAAGATCAGGCCTTAGCCCGTCTTCACCCGTCGCCGACCAGGCTCAAGCATCCGTTTCACCCGTCGACGACCAGTCTCAAACTCTTTTTTAACTTCTATCACCTCTCACTCTTCCTTTCTCCCCTTCGCCACGTCAACATTCCAATCGTCCAATCAAATCTATCCATGCGTATTCACTTAATCAACATTTAAACTTTTCCGTTGGTCATCAATCCAACACAATGGTTATATGTCCTAACCATAGTGTTACAATAGGTCATATTGTTACATAATTATTAGATTCCCAATATTTATGTACAGTAGTGTAGAAATCAAAATGGCTGTTATAAGTTGCAGCCCACGGCCTTGAAGGATGAGTGACAATGCTTAACCTCAGTCCTAACCTTCTGGTGGATACCATGAGAATCGGTAGAGAAGAACCTCTTCCGGTTTAGAAAGAGATTTGTTAGTCAAATCGGCCCAAACCACGACGGTGGCCAGTCGTGTTATGCACGGGCCGACTCGATCTGTGCAGGTAGTCTGGTGGGGATTTCAGAATAAAATATGAGAAGTAAATCGAAGTCTTGTGTTATTATCTAAAAACTACCAATGACACAGGGCTTCTTATGAAGAGAAATCCCCAATGGAAGGCCAGACACGAAGTCCCCAAGACGAAGTCCAGACGCTAGAAGAGACGTAAGATAGAAAAGATGAACAACAGAAAAATAGAAGAAAGTAAAGAAGGGTATACAACAATATGTTTCAAGCTTTAAAGTTTTGGGTAATTATTATTTGAATGTTAAAATCTAAGAAAATATGTATTCTGGCCTTTTCCATGGAGTTTAGTGTTCAGTAAAATATGCCAATATTACGCTACACGTCAAACACTGACAGCCAAAGTTATTCAGCTGATATTATTATAAGCAAGAGAAAGAGAATACACTGAAAAAAGATAAGAAACATTTCATCAATTTAAATTGTCATATATAGAATCCACTTACAGAATTTATTACCCATAAAATGTTTTTTTTTTAATCGAGTATTATTACTGAAGTTAAGCAGTGATTAGCTTGCTCAGTATTTGCAATATAATCCATAAATAAGTATATCTTGTAAGGAGTAATCTTAAATTATACTTGTGATATCTTTGTGGAGGTTTGTGGTGCAATGGTTACTTTTTTATGTAATGGACACAGAGACACGTTCAAATCCTGGACAAGGCTGTTTGTATTTCATATATCACTAATACCTTTCGGAAAGGTATGAATCCAACTATTTTCCAGCCAGCTTCTGAAGTTAAGCAATAATGAGCCTGCTCATTATTTACAGTCTAAGAATTAAATGTTGGTTTTAACTTAGGTAGCTAAACACCATTTGCTTATAATACGTTAGGAGGCCTCAGAAAAAAAAATAAGAAAATTTTATCAATTTAAATTGTCATATATAGAATCCACTTACAGAATTGATTACCCATAAAATGTTTTAATTTTAATCGAGTTAAGGGATGAGTATTTTCTCATGAGTCGGATGTAAGTATTTACCCAAGCTGTTCGTCACGTGTAGAATGTGACACAAGGTCACAAATATATGAGTCGGATAAAAACGATATTTCAAAGCTCAGGTACAAAGTATATAATATAATTACCCAATACTCCCGCGACAGGTAGAGTGTGAAAAAGATTATATTTAAGCAAAACAACACACCTGGTTTAAATTCAGAATTTGCTGTCTCCCATACAAAGGTTAGAGAGCACAATCTGCCCCGTTATTTACTCATAGCTAGGTGATAGAAAAGATAGTTCTGAGAGCGTCGTACTAGGAACCACAAGGTTCTGTGTTCGATACCGGCCCTCGCCAACTCAGCGTATGAGTAGCACGGGGTCTTATCGGGTAAAGTGAGGAACTGATAGTAGGTGTGGCGCTCCACCTCAGACGCCGAAAACAATCTCCTTGGTCTAGCGCTAGGGAAAAGGGGACAGACTCCCTCGCTGTTTGGCTGATACCAACTTTAAGCTACCTCGATGACTTTAAAAAAATACAAACAGACTCATTCAGGATTTGAACTCGGTTTGCATAGTTCATTTCCTACTTAATGCTACAAGCGCAGATATTTCAAACTAAGCTATAGCGTGAAAAATGTGACAATTAAGTTGAAAGATTAATGGAAAGAAAATGGTGTATGGATATGAATTATTTATTTATTGAAATGCCAATATGTTTTTCGACCAGTAGTTTGTCCTTGTATACTACATTTAGTATTATGTAAATAATAATAATAATAATAATAATAATAATAATAATAAATTAAAAAGATGTGCTATGCTAGTAATGAGGGTGAAAGAAAATTAATGAATGGAATACAACTGCCAAATCAGGACACTATAAGATCACTTGATGAAAATGAAAGTTACAAATACTTAGGAATCTTAGAAGCGGACAATATTAAGCAAACAGAAATGAAAGGAAAAGTTAAAAAAGAATATCTCAGGAGAACTAGGAAACTTCTAGAAACCAAACTTAACAGCAGAAATCTGATCAAAGGAATTAATACCTGGGCTATCCCCATTATAAGATACTCAGGACCATTCTTAAAATGGACAAAAGAAGAACTCAGACAGATTGACCAAAGAACGAGAAAGTTAATGACCATGCACAAGGCTCTTCACCCTAGAGACCATAGAGATAGATTATATGTGTCAAGAAAAGAAGGGGGAATAGGTCTTGCCAACGTAGAGGACTGCGTAGAAACCACAATCCAACAACTTGAGGATTACACAAGAAAGAGCAAAGACAAATTACTTATGGCGGCCAACAATAGTAGAAGTGACTGGTGGACAAACAGAAAAAACAACAAAGACTAGAAATCAAAAATGGGAAGAAAAACAATTATATGGACACTTCAAACGACAAATCGAAGAGGTTGCACATGGAAAGACTTGGACATGGTTAAGAAAAGGAAATCTCAAAAGAGAAACAGAATCATTAATAATTGCTGCACAAAATAATGCCATAAGGACAAACTATATAAAAGCGAAAATTGATAAGACCCAACAAAATAGTAAATGTAGACTTTGTGGTAATAGAGATGAGACTGTAAACCATATACTCTGCGAATGTAGCAAACTAGCACAACGAGAATACAAAACTAGACACGACTGGGTTGGGAAGGTGATCCACTGGGAATTATGCAAACAATTAAATTTTGACCATGCAAAAAAATGGTATATGCATAAACCCGAATCTGTCATTGAGAACGAAACGCATAAAATTCTCTGGGACTTTGAGATAAAAACGGATCACCTTATCCCAGCAAGAAGACCAGACCCAGTGTTGATAAACAAAAAAGAAAGAACTTGTCAACTGGTGGATTTTGCAGTGCCAGCAGATCACAGGGTGAAGCGAAAGGAAAATGAAAAAAATGGACAAATATCTGGACCTTGCTAGAGAACTGAAAATGTTATGGAATATGAAAGTGAAAGTGATACCAATTGTAGTTGGTGAACTTGGAACAGTCCCAAAAGGATTAGGAATGTTTGGAAATCAGAGGAAGGATTGAAACCATTCAGAACACTGCACTGCTTCAATCTGTAGAGAATACTCAGAGGAGTCCTGGAGACCTGAGGAGACTTGCTGTCACTCAGACTCCAGTGAAAGACCATCAGAATGCTGATGTGAAAACTCAGAAGGAGTAAAATAATAATAATAATAATAATAATGACCATACAACAAAATGGTATATGCAATGCTGATGTGAAAAATCAAAAGGAGTAAATAATAATAATAATAATAATAATAATAATAATAATAATAATAATAATAGGAAAATCAAAAGGAGTAAATAATAATAATAATAATAATAATAATAATAATAATAATAGGAAAATCAAAAGGAGTAAATAATAATAATAATAATAATAATAATAATAATAATAATAATAATAATAATAGGAAAATCAAAAGGAGTAATAATAAAATAATAATAATAATAATAATAATAATAATAATAATAATAATAGGAAAATCAAAAGAGTAAATAATAATAATAATAATAATAATAATAATAGGAAAATCAAAAGGAGTAAAATAATAATAATAATAATAATAATAATATAATAATAATAATAGGAAAATCAAAAGAGTAAATAATAATAATAATAATAATAATAATAATAATAATAATAATAATAATAATAATAATAATAGGAAAATCAAAAGGAGTAAATAATAATAATAATAATAATAATAATAATAATAATAATAATAATAATAATAATAGGAAAATCAAAATGAGTAAATAATAATAATAATAATAATAATAATAATAATAATAATAATAATAATAATAATAATAATAATAGGGAAACATAAAAATGTGGATTTCTTCAGGGCATGATATATTGATATTGGAAATTAAAACGGTGTGAATACAGAGAATTTAGATATATAAGAAAAAAGAATATTTTGAAAATTTAAGGGACGCTTCCGGTTTGAAAGTTTATGGAGAATATATTCAGAGGCAGGTAATATTTTATAAAAGTTTAACTATTTTGTATATTATTAACCTGCATATGGATCTTGAAAGAGAAATCTGTGTTTAATCATTATTGTAATTTTATTTATTTTTTTATTCAATATAAATTTCTGTAATTTTAATAACAATCTTAAAAGAATGAACAGCAATAATCACGATTGATTGGTTTTGTTTGCTTTTGTTTTACGGCATATCAACCTCAGTGGGTCATTTAATGCCGATAAAGTTTTGAAATAAATCAATTCTTAATGGATAATACAATTTTTTTATAAATACATTTTAAAACTACGTATTCATGTGAGGGGACTGAACGCCGATATCGGAATACTCTGTTATTACAAATACTTTACAGACGTTGCCACTGTCAATAACAACAAAGACAAAGGATCCGTTGAACAGGAGCGACATTCATTTGAAAAAGGAAATCTAACTATTCCGAAAATTTATGATAACAAATAATAAAAAATAAGTGAATCCAGTACTCCATGACATCGAGTTCCTTCATTTATTCTTAAATGCTTCATAATAACGCCCAACTTCAACATAAATATATATATATATATAAGATTTTTGGATGTTTGTTTTTATAGAAGCAATGTTGAATAAATTATTATTTATATTTTTGCTTGAAGGCAATTATAAATGCATGTATCGCATAAAATTCGATAATTATAGAAAATAATCTTGACAAGTAAATCCCGCAAAGGATGGCTCGCTATGCAGAACACCGTACAGACTGTTTCGACTTTATTAAGTCTCTTCAGCGATGTATACTAACGACTCCCCTCCGACAGGAATCGAAACCGGGACTTCACAGGCATAGTCAGAGACCATATCCGTTCGGCCGCCGGTACATAGCGAACAATCCCTGCGAAATTAACCTTGTCAATGAAACTATTACACGCCCCTGCCATAGTAGGCAAGTGGACGTTTATTTAGTAAACAAACCCGGCCGTAAGCTCTTCGGCGAAGTGAATAAGATTTTTGGATGTTTGTTTTTATAGAAGCAATGTTGAATAAATTATTAAACAGACTGTTTCGACTTAATAAAGTCGAAACAGTCTGTACGGTGTTCTGCATAGCGAGCCATCCTTTGCGGGATTTACTTGTCAAGATTATTTTCTATAATTATCGAATTTTATGCGATACATGCATTTATAATTGCCTTCAAGCAAAAAATATAAATAATAATTTATTCAACATTGCTTCTATAAAAACAAACATCCAAAAATCTTATTCACTTCGCCGAAGAGCTTACGGCCGGGTTTGTTTACTAAATAAACGTCCACTTGCCTACTATGGCAGGGGCGTGTAATAGTTTCATTGACAAGGTTAATTTCGCAGGGATTGTTCGCTATGTACCGGCGGCCGAACGGATATGGTCTCTGACTATGCCTGTGAAGTCCCGGTTTCGATTCCTGTCGGAGGGGAGTCGTTAGTATACATCGCTGAAGAGACTTAATAAAGTCGAAACAGTCTGTACGGTGTTCTGCATAGCGAGCCATCCTTTGCGGGATTTACTTGTCAAGATTATTTTCTATAATTATCGAATTTTATGCGATACATGCATTTATAATTGCCTTCAAGCAAAAAATATAAATAATAATTTATTCAACATTGCTTCTATAAAAACAAACATCCAAAAATCTTATTCACTTCGCCGAAGAGCTTACGGCCGGGTTTGTTTACTAAATAAACGTCCACTTGCCTACTATGGCAGGGGCGTGTAATAGTTTCATTGACAAGGTTAATTTCGCAGGGATTGTTCGCTATGTACCGGCGGCCGAACGGATATGGTCTCTGACTATGCCTGTGGAGTCCCGGTTTCGATTCCTGTCGGAGGGGAGTCGTTAGTATACATCGCTGAAGAGACTTAATAAAGTCGAAACAGTCTGTACGGTGTTCTGCATAGCGAGCCATCCTTTGCGGGATTTACTTGTCAAGATTATTTTCTATAATTATCGAATTTTATGCGATACATGCATTTATAATTGCCTTCAAGCAAAAATATAAATAATAATAATATATATATATATATATATATATATATATATATATATATGTGTGTGGTAAAGATATGAGAAACAAAAAGACAAAACTCAGACAAACGTGTGTAGGATATATTTCGCTAGAGCTTTGAGCTCGGCATCATCGGTTTGGGAGGATGTTGCCGAGCTCAAAGCTCTAGCGAAATATATCCTACAAACGTTTGTCTAAGTTTTGTCCTTTTGTTCCTCATATCTTTACCACATTATGTCGGAATTATTCCAATCCTCTTTCCTCATATATATATATATATATATATATATATATATATATATATATATACATATATATATGTATATATATATATATATTATTTTATTATTATTATTTATTATTATACTAAAGCTGAGATTATCAACTTTCTTTTCCTAAAGGATTTTTTTCTATTTATGTTATGGACACAATATTTATACTTAGATATTACTTGGTTTTAGGACTACTCATTGTTTAAAAAAAAATCAGTTTAATTGGTTTTAATTAGCCGTAATTAGCAATTAATTCAACAACAGACCAATCCCTGTCTTATATTATATACGATTCTCTTCTTTCCCTGTATATAGAGTTAACGTGAGTGGGAGAGTTAACGTGAGTAGTCAAGTTAACCGGAGTGGGAGGGCCCACTGCCTGTAATTGTTTCATTACTAAAAGATCAGACCCCTCCTAGCACCTCCTAACTCTAGGTAGATTTGTCCCTCCCTTTCTCCAGACCACAGAGAAATTTTGGTTTGTTTTAATAAAACAAAACAAAAGTATCTTTTTACGGCAGAATTTCAATTTTAGTTGAGCGTAAATTTTACGAAATTGAAATCATGCTTTAAAATAGATTTTTTAAATTACTTTAATTATTAATTTATAGAGTCTGGTTTAATATGATTATTAAACTTACTTTAAAAAATATTTCATGTTGGGTAAAAAAAAATAGTTATATATTTAAATATTATGGAATTCAAATGAGAAAACATTGACTACCCCCACTGTTTAAGTGAAAGTTTTCTTCGGGCTTAAAAGTTTGTTTTAGTTAAAACTAAAACAAACTAGACTGACTTCTGATTTAGGTCGGTAAAATTAAAACGGAAAGTTTTTTGATGGTACCAAATGACAGTTTAACTTCAGTCTATGAATTAACATTTTGCGAATTGGGTTACGGTTTTAGGGGATTAAGGTTGTTTTTAATTACGTATTGCTTAAAAAAATAAACAACAAAAAACACAAATTACTATACATTTAATGTTGAAAAATATGTTTTAAACTAAGTTTAATTGAAATTATACATTGCTATATTAATACAAACAACTGTCTCAATAATATATTCAATAATTAATTTCAATGGTTAATTAAATGTATAGTAATTTGGGCTTTTTGTTGTTTATTTTTTAAAGCAATACGTAATTAAAAACAACCTTAATCCCCTAAAACCGTAACCCAATTCGCAAAATGTTAATTCATTGAATGTAGGGCTAACTTCTGACTTAGGTTGGAAAATTAAAACGGAAAATTTTTTGCTGGTACCCAATAACAGTTTAACTACAGTCTATGAATTAACATTTTGTGAATTGGGTTACGGTTTTAGGGGATTAAGGTTATTTTTAATTACGTATGGCTTTAAAAAAATAAACTCTGTCTTTAGTATTTTTATTTATGCAGAAAATAGTATCAATCAAATATATAAAAAAAAAACACCAGCTACGATTGAAGTCCGTAGCGGAAGCGGCGTGAAAAAACAAAAACAACTAGGGTTTAGGGTTTAGGATTTGGAGTTGGGGTTTAGGTTTAGTTTAAAGGAAAATAAATAAATAATTTGGGCTCTTTTTCCAGAAAAGACAGAGCTTTGTAATAAAACAGTTAATTTTAACTAGGGGGTTTAGGGTTAGGGTTGGGTTTTCAGAGGAAAATGCTCTAAGTTATTTTTTTTTTTTTTTTTTTTCAAGTGATACCGCTTCGGATACAGACTTCAATCATAGCTGGTATTGTTTTTCCACCAGTCAGCAGCTAGCAGTTTTTGAGGCAGGAAGCCAGGACGGAACTCCGCAAAGATTACCATTATTTGTATTATTCAGACTATTGTTCTCGTCTTCATTGTTATCTGTACAAAGTTTCGGCTGATGTGCCCTCCGGCCTTCTTCAGGTATTTCTTGTCGGACTCGGGAACCTTCTTGTAATTGGGAGCCATCACGGAACTTTGAACCCAACCCTTTATTAGGTCCACGTGGGTATCCTGTTCTCATTCCACTAACCATAGCTGGGGTACAGGTGTTAAGCTGTGTTGATTATTATTCTATGTTACTGTTGTCACTGACCAGGATTGAACCTGCAGTCTAGAGATAACTGGCATTTAGAACTTTCTTAATCTAACTCCTTTATCTACTAGGATATGTGTTCAATTGGACAATCCAGTGTGAATTTTTTCAATTGCAAAAGTTACAATTTATTTTGTAAAAACGGATTTTAAGTAGCTTCTTGGCAGGCATCTTGATCAAAATGGACGAAAAAAACGTTTTAAATATATCAAAAATAAATTATATGTGTAATATTATTTTGCTTTTTTACTGATGCCCATTATGTTACTACTTTTCGACTTAGACAAAAATTTGACCTTAAATAATCAATTTGATAAATTTTAGTTCGTTTTTAAAAATGAAAAGCAGATGATATTTTGGCAGATTCTACTCTTTTCGCTAATCATCTAGCCAGAGCTTAATGAGTGACCCAACGGGTCTTGTTTTGTCTAGTTATATATATATATATATATATATATATATATATAGGGTAAACTATAGACACGTGTTTCGAGGTATCACCTCTCATCAGTATAGTTATACGATTTTTAGCAGCTGCCTCTGGCTGGGTTCGAGACCAGAACGAACTTACGCTCGCCAAGCCTCTTACCCACACATCCACAGTCAGTGGCCAAGTATAGCAGGCTATTTAATCGCTATATTTCTAAGGGGAAATGACCATCACCTAGAGTTCTCAAACTTTGTAAACAATATTAACTTCCCCACTTAGAATAAATCCATCTCTTTTGGAATACTTTTTTTTCTATTTTACACACACACACACACACACACACACACACACACACTAATTAAATATTGAAGAAACAAATGTAAGAAATTAAGGAAGATATATCACCTGTGGCTATCATGGGTTTTATATGTTTAGTAAGAGTCAGGAAGATTACTTTTAATTTTCTTTTTTTTATGAACAACAACTTTGCACAAAATCTCAGATCTTTCTTTATATAGTTATTTACTAAGTAATCAACATTTTTCCCCTATATATATATATATATATATATATATATATATAATCCACATACTTCTTGTTTAGACGTATCACATCTCGTCAGCGTGGTTAGACATTTGAAAGCTTGATAGAAACACAAGCGATTCATTATCAGTCGGGTTGCTTAACCGCGTTTAACCGCTCAGCGATCGACACCTATAGAATGAGAAGAATTTTTTTAAATTGTTAAATACACCCATATGTATGTATGAAAAAGGTCGCCATAGAGTGCTCCATCCCTTTTATAGGAGTGTGTTATCTTTATCAGTTAAGAGTTCTCAGTATAATTAAAAGAACACCACGAACAAAACAAAAAAATCAGAGAGACTAAACTCGAATCAACTTTTGTCCATTATGAAGATTAGTACAAAATAAAAAAACACTCTCTGGGCGATGTAAAAATAGATTTATGAAACATATTGCCTGAGGGGTGGGAGTAAAAATTTCAATGTCAGCGAGTTTCTACCCTAAGTAAGTAAAATCATCAAATTCATTAAAGGATTAAAAAAATAAAACAATTTGAAATGTAAACGTTAAATATGTATTAAAATAAAACAAACTATATATAGATATATAATACCAGTCATGTATTTATTAAAACTTGTTTTAAAAAACAATGAGGACTGTAATGTTGCATGTTCAAATTTTGAGTGCATTTATTCGATGTTATGACGATTTTGGGTAATGTAACGTAAGCAGTGACGTAATTTTTGTTACAGACAAAAACTGGAAGCGAATCTTCATTATTAATAGATATCTCGAAACCTTTTGAATAAAAGTATGAATTGCAGGGTGTGGGGTTAGGCGAAAACTCTTTCAAGGGTGCCACTGAACCACTGATTTATTCCCTAAATAATAAGATAGTACCCTAATAATTACTACCACTCCGACTCAAACTTTCATTTAGGCGTTTTGGTACTCTTCACGGAGAACCGTCCCGGCCTCTTGCCTCAAAAATCGCTAGCCGGTGGCTGCTGAAAAAAAAACCCAGCTACGATTGAAGTCTGTAGCTCAAGCGGTGTTACTTGCCAAAAAAAAACTAAAAAAATAACCAACTTAGGGCCTTTTTCCCGAAAACCCAACCCCAACACCAATCCTGTTTGAAAATGTCAACATGGAGGATATTCTCTCCTTTTTTGTGGGAAATAAAATTATACCATAGAATATAGACATGAAACAAATCAATACCATACAACATAATCCCCAATAATGCTAACACATTGTTAAAACCAACTATTAAAAGTATAGATATAAATACATGATATGTATTACTTCCTAACCGTTGGGCATGACATAACCACAGACGGGTTGATATGCCTTTTGAGGGAAATAAAATTATACCATAGAATATAGACATGAAACTAATCAATACCATACAACATAATCCCCAATAATTCTAACACATTGTTAAAACCAATTACTAAAAAGTATAAATATGAATACACGATATGTATCACTTCCTAACCGTTAGGCATGACATAACCCCAGACGGGTTGATATGCCTTTGGAGGGAAATAAAATTATACCATAGAATATAGACATGAAACTAATCAATACCATACAACATAATCCCCATTAATGCTAACACATTGTTAAAACCAATTACTAAAATTATAAATATAAATACATGATATGTATCACTTCCTAACCGTTATGCATGACATAACCCCAGACAGGTTGATATGCTGTTAAAATCAATAAACAACAACAAACAATAGACCCTTAGCCATTACACCACGGAGACTCCCCGCCAACCGATCGATTCATTATAGAAGATTTGGTAATAAACATGACTATTTGCATTGACAGGATCACAAACACAATAGTTCTACAGAGAGCTCAACTCCCCAGCTTGTATCTCTTCTGAGACAGCGTCGTCTCCAATGGCTGGGTCATGTCCACCGAATGGATAATGGGTGAAAAACGAAGGATACCCTTTATGTAGAGCTTTCGTCTGGTAAGTGACAGATTGGTCACCCCCAGGTGCGTTTCAAGAATGTCTGCAAGAACGATCTCAGGTGCTTCGGCATTGTCCCTTTCAGCTGGGAAATAATGGCTCAGGACCGCCCTCGGGGTGGGGGGAGGCTCTCTGTAGAGGACTTTTCATGTCTGAAGTCACCCTGGTGCAACACCATGAAGCTAGGGGGTCCAGAAGAAAGCAGCGGCAACAAAGCACCGGCACATCAACATCTTCAGGGACAGCCTTCACATGAGACATCTGTGGTCGAGAATGTTTTTCTAACATTGCACTTTACAGTCACAGGAGGCGCTGTAACTTCAGGAACACAAAAACTATATTATAGTCTTCCGAGACTGAAATGCCAATATAATTTTCATTCCACATAACGCTAATACCATTGGGAAAGGTATGCCTCCAAATATTTTCCCTCCAGCTATAGATAAATAGTAGGATAGACTGGGCTCTTTAACCTTAGGTAACCATTCTAGGAGAAGGAAAACTCTGAATTCAAACCAGTTAAACTCCGCTTAAGAAACTGAGCTTGTGTCACATCCTGCTTGTGCGAAGGGGTTGGTATATATATATATATATATATATATATATATATATATATATAGGGTCATTCACAGACACGTGTTTCGACTTATCAAGTCTCTTCAGTGTGGCTAGACATTTTGTAAGCTACCTACAGCCGGAATAGAAATCCGATCGGCTGGGTGTCTATCCGACACCTTAACCATTAGGCTGTCATACAGAATGGGAATGGGATTTTAACTGTTTTTGATACACACATCGCTTTGTATGTAAAGGCCGTCATAGAGTGCTCCATTCCTTATATAGAAGAGCGGTGCGTTTACGCTTGAGTTAGCGGCCGTCAGCGAAATCCCCGCCAGAGTGCTCAACCCTAGGGGATGGGGAGCATATATAGGGTCATCCACATATATATGTGTGTACGTCTGTGTGGGCGCGCGTGCGCGTGTGTGTATTCAAACGGAATATTTATTCCTGGTTATTTTAATTCAATGTAATGAAATATATTAAATCAGAAAGACTAACTAAATTAAATAAGAACACATATAAAAAGATTACACTTATTATAATTATATCTTAATTGGTTTCAATATAACATCATTCATAGGATTGATTTTAATACGTTGAAGAATAAAACTTTAATATTAGAGATCAATAAAACCAAATAATTATTTATCAAATCAGGTTTTGTTAAAACTAGTATGGAATAACCACACCATGCGTCCGATGGCTTCGGCCACTAGACCGGTGTTAAATTAATGACGTGATCCCAGGGACTCATCCTCAAGGTAACACTTGCCTCCTTGATTTAAAGGGACAGGGCTAGGTTTATTGCCCAGTGCCTGTGGCGCCCCTTGAAGGGCAATACCGAAGGAAAACACGCATTTTTGTGCTTGCCATTCCATGTGGCCCCACATTGGAAGAGAAGATGCGCATATTTTCCCAATCATCCTGTTAAACTCCGCCTAAAAATTGACCTTAGCGTTAATGCCCTTGGGAAAGGTATGCATTCAACTACTCTCCCCCCAGCTATGGGTAAATAGGAGGACAGACATGGTTCTTTAATCTTATCTAGATAACCAGTGTAGAAGGAAAACTCTGAATTCAAACCTGGTAAAGCCCACTTATAAAACTTATATTTTCTTTAGTATTATTTGTATTACTGTTGTCCTCATCGATGTGCCCTCTGGCCGTCTTCAGGTATTTCTTGTCGGACTCGGGAACCTTCTCGGACTCGGGAACCTTCTTTTCGAACTCGGGAACCTTCTTTTCGGACTCGGGGAATTTCTTGTCGTAATCGGAAACCTTCTTGTCGTAATTGGGAGCCATCACGGAACTTTGAACCTAACCCTTTATTCAGTCCACGGGAGTATCCTGTTCTCATTCGGCTAACCATAGCTGGGGTAGAGGCGTTAAGCTGTGTTAATTTTTATTCTATGTTACTGCTGCCCTTGACCAGGATTTAGTCTGCAGTCCAGAGATAACTGTCACTTAGAACTGTCTTAACCTAACTCCTTTATCCACTACGCAAGGTTTTCAGTTCGAGGCCAATCCCGGCAAACTCAGCCTATGAGTAACACAGCTTAATTAAGTTAATCTGATCTGGTAAAGTCCGCTTAAAAAATTGACCTTGTGTCACCTCCTGCTCGTGCGGAGTGTTGATAAATATTTTTTTTAAATACCTAATGATATCCGTTCATATTGTCTTATGTTTTCTTGGTTTGGTTTGGTTTGGTTTGGTTTGTTTTACGGCATATCAACCTCAGTGGGTCATTTAATGCCGATAAAGTTTTGAAATAAATCAATTCTTAATGGATAATATATTTTTTTTATAAATACATTTTTTCTATTTAACCCATAGATGGGACCCTAACAGGTACTACCACTCCGGGTCAGAGTGGACCAGGGAGCAATGGTGATGAAGGGGTGCTCCACATTCCCCAATCCTCCAAAACTGGAACCTCACCATCAGATAGAGTTTAACGTCATTCCCAGGACATGTAGACCCGCAACCATCTCTTTCTAGCACCCATATGATAAAAAGGGTTTGGGGCTTGCCATAAGGGCAATAGGGTTGGGAAAATCATATAGGTGCTAGGGCTTGATGTGACCAGCCGATTGATCGGAGGAGGCCTCTCCGACCGCCCGTCTAGCCCAAGATAGGGCCAAAGTAGAGTATGAACTGCTCATCCACCTGGGCTCTATCCTTAAGCATCACGGGTCGCCACTCACAGCCAACAGGTCGCCCCATTGGGGGAGTCTTACCCCTCTGCAGAGGTGCAGTCGGTGCATTCTAACGCCCCAGCCGACAGGGTGGTTATGTTTTCTTTTACCTATTTAACTTTTTTTTTTATAAAATTAAGTCGGTTGGTTGTACTTGTTTATGACCAGTACCTTATGTCTCGACAATTAGTTTGTTCTTCAGACAAAAGGTTCTTCCAAAGTGAAAGAGTTAAATTGCACAGAAAAGTATATTACAGCTACCGTGCACGTCAGCTCACTCATTAAATCCATGCACCTTGATAAACCTTAATTAGCAAGGTGTTATTGTACACCTGCAATTTGTAAAGTCATCTTAAATTTACGTCCTTGGCTTCGACACCGGCCACACTAAGCTTTTTGCACACGTCACACATTATTCTGATGAGTCAGAATTTTTGTATAAAATCTCATTTCTTGCCACTATCGGCATTCATTTTCCAACCAAGAGTCGAAGAAGAATCTGTGTTTCACTCACCAAGCGACAAACCCAAAACCTCACCATGCCTACCTACACTCTGTATTACTTCAATGGCCGCGGACGTGCCGAGGTCCTTCGTATGATGTTCGCCGCTGCTAACGTCAAATATATGGACAAGAGGTTCGAATTCAACGAATGGGACAAATACAGGAAAGGTAAGTATTTTTTGTCTTTTGTAATAGTTATGACTGGGTATCAACAATTATTCGCATATTCGCTATCTCAGTTGGTAGAGCGTTTAGCTGGGAACCACAAGGTTCCTGGTTCGATACCTGCCCTCGCCAACTCAATGTATGAGTAGCACAGTAAGGAGGTGATGGTTGGTGTAGTGCTCCACCCCAGACGCAGAAACAATCTCCTTGATCTAGCGCTAGTGAAAAGGGGATAGACTCCCTCTCAGTCTAGCTGATACTAACTTTAGGCCACCACAACAACTTTAATTTTTTTTTACTTACCGTCAAAATGCGTTATGCGCATGCGTGCTTATAGTTGACCCTGTTATGGTCACGTGATTGAGATTTGATCGGAAAGAGTGTCAGGAGCTGTAATTCATTGGAGGTACAATCTGAGGATACGCACATAGACGTGTGTATGAATGTATAGAGAAGTTTAAAAGTGTCCGGACAAGCATGACGCACGAAGAGGGAACATGACGCCCGTCAACCTCTACTATTAATGAGCAGATTCAATAAACGTATATGTTGTATATTCTCTTTATTCTTCTTCTGATCATCCTTGGTAACTTATGTTCTTCTTCTAGCGTCTGGACTTTGTCTTGGGGATTTCATGTCTGGTCTTCCATTGGTGATTTCTCATCTCTCTATAGAAAGAAAGAAAAAAACGAAAGAAAGAGAGTAGGGGAAAAATAGAGAGAGTGGGTGAGTGCGTGGAAGCGATAACGCTACTCAGTTTCAATCGAACATAATGAAAAGATGAAAAGAAGGAAAGAAAGACAAAAAGAGTGAGAGAGAGTTAAATCAAGAGTACTATATTTTTTATATATTGAAGTATTTTACAATAGCTTTTAAGTAAACATATCAAACATTGTAATAATTAAATTATCATACTGTGGTATATCCACAGGTCCCGCAAGTTAGATTTATTAAAAAAAACATTTTTTTTTAAATTAGTTATTTCCTACAACTCCAACATAAAAAAGGGGAACCACTCTGATTGACTGATAAATTAATTATTTATTTATTGATCTACTAGGAAAAAGGGAGACGGGATTAGGTTTAGGGTTAGGGTTTAGGGTTTAGCGTTAGTTATTGGTAGTTTTTAGATAATAACCCAAGACATTGATTTGGTTTTGATCATATTTTATTCCGAAATCCTCACCTGACTCCTTGCGCAGAGTGTGAGTACGGTAAGGCGCCTAAGCGTGTCTTGCTACCTTCGCGGTTTTGGTCGATACTAACTAAGTCTTTCTAATCTAGACCGGAAAAGTGCCTTCTCCACCAATTCCCACGGTACCCACCGGAATATACTAAACAATCTTCACCTTAATTAAAGTTATCTTAACATTAAAGTTATCTTGAATAAAACTTAAGTAATACGATGACCATGTCAATCTTTTATGTACAATATATATATACATGTACATATTTACAGAAGAATGTTGTGGTATCTACGTGTCAACTTATAAACCGAAAAGAGATGTCACTCAGATTTGAAATCTCGCATACACCATAATATGTTTACAACTAAGAAACACACAAAATTTGTTTTTTGATTTTACTAATTAAGTCATATAATTCAATAATTAGAAAAAAATAAAATATCGTGTACAGATCCTCCCAACCCCACTCCACTCTCGTCGACATGAGTTGAGTTTTGAACTTCCGAGGCAGCTCACTCAGCCCCTTACAGTATGAAATATATACATTTTTTTTTATTTCTGAAAAAACAAAATACCACTAATAGACACTTCAACCCCGACCTGCCGTCGGCACAAATCGAATTTTGAACGGGCGTTGACAGTAATAAAAAAGATGAGTTCTGAAAAAAAAAAAACTACCGTTAACAGACCTTCCACCCCACTTTCATGAGCACAGGTTAAGAACAGACCCCACAGCTCCTTACTGTATAAAAAAGGCGATTTTTTTTTGTAAAACAATTCTAAGTATCTGGCCGTACAAAGGCAAATGATTTTTTTCTCATATGTATTTTTATTTGGTATCAACAATTCAAATATTTTCATATATAAGGCGCACCGGATTATAAGACGCAGTATCAGTGAACGGATCTATTTTCATATATAAGGTGCATCTGAGTATAAGACGCAGTATCAGTGAATGGATCTATTTTCATATATAAGGCGCACCGGATTATAAGGCGCAGTATCAGTGAACGGATCTATTTTCATATATAATGCGCACCGGAGTATAAGGCGCAGTATCAATGAACAGATCTATTTTCATATATAAGGTGCACCTGAGTATAAGACGCAGTATCAGTGAATGGATCTATTTTCATATATAAGGCGCACCGGATTATAAGGCGCAGTATCAGTGAACGGATCTATTTTCATATATAAGGCGCACCGGATTATAAGTCGCAGTATCACTGAACGGATCTATTTTCATATATAACGCGCACCGGAGTATAAGGCGGACAAAGCTGAACAAAGCAGTTGGATAGGTTAGATTTATTCAAGTCACTAAAAATAACTATCAATATTGTTCACTTGTAACAAACAAAGAACAGAACAAATACGTTCACTTTTTCAATCAATCTTCTTCTACAAATCCGTCAAATTCTTCATTTTCGGTGTCGGAGTTTAACAGGGCGATGGCGGCATCAACCAAACCTGAATCCCTTTCGTTATCCTTTGAGTCAGTCTCATTGCTGTTGTTTGGCTGTTCAGTGGTAATATCGATCCATTGGCCGATAGTGGTGTAACTAGCCCGGTGTTGCCTCCCTTGATTTTTTTTTCTACCCAATTTTTAAGAGACCACACAAGTGATTCCATTACAGCAGTGTGAACATAGAAATTGGTTCGAGGTCACAAGGCCTAAGCACAATCTGGATTCATACCTAGGACTCACCGGATTATAGGGCGCACTGCCGATTTTTTAGCAAATATAAGGATTTTAAGTGCACCGTATAGTCCGAAAAATACGGTATATATATATATATATATATAGAAAAATAAGTAAAGTCTACGGGGCGGCCTAAAGTCGGTATCAGCCAGTCAGCGAGAGAGTCTATCCCCTTTTCAATAGCGCTTTTTTAGCATCTGAGGTGGAGCGCCACACCTACCATCAGCTCCTTACTTTACCGCACAGATCCCTGTGCTACTCATACGCTTAGTTGGCGAGGACAGGTATCGAACTAGGAACCTTGTGGTTTCTAGCCGAACGCTCTACCGACTGAGCTAAATATATTATTATTATTATTATTATTATTATTATTATTATTACAATAATAAAAAAGTTACAAAAACACACACAACCTATCATATTCTGCCAAAATAATAATTCAATGCCTGAAGAAGACAACAGATCAGAAACACGTGTCGCATTTATATGTAAAGTTAATAAACACATTTTTTTTAAATAAACATAATCCTTTTTGCAAACCTTCTTTTTTATAAAATATCTATTTTTCTCCCGTTGGACCCATAACAACACTTTATATATACTAGCAAGAATATGCACCCTCCGGGCGCAAGTATTTATGTTTTACTGTAATGAAATATATTAAATTAGGAAGACTAATGAAACTAAATAAGAATGAAGATAAAATGATTTGAAACAGTGGGGGGTATAATAAAAAAAATAGCACAACTTTGAAACTACCTTATCCATCATTTTCCATCACTCCCGTCTTTCATTGCTAAATTTTCCTAATTTAACTATTTAGCTAATTTAGAAACTAAAGAATAAAATCAAAGTTATTCTTTCTTGTTAACAGATTTCTTTTAAGATTTATTGAAGAGATTTTTGGTCATATTCATTAAGATAAGACAAGATAATTAGAAATCAATAATACTAAGCACATATTTATTAAAATCAAACTTTTGATATCAATATGCAAATTAGCCTTCCCGTTCACCCTGTAAACCGCTATTTTGTTGTATATATAAATACAATTGCATGTTATTAGTATGTAGATATGGTTAACAGTATTAATAATGTTAAACAATTTTATTAATAATTGATGTTTAAATAAAAAGTAGAATAATGGAGAATGTGACGTTAATAACTAAGGGAATTGTTACTTGAGTAGTGATATAGTTTCGGTTACAGACAGAAAAACACACAATCTCCATTATAATAATAATATATATATATATATATATATATATATATATATATATATATATATATATGTGGTGTGTGTGTATGCATATAAAAATGGTGTTATGAGTTCAACGGGAGATAACTGAATATCTTATTAAAAAAAGGGTCTGCAAAATGCTTTGAATTTTTTTTTTTGTTCAAATTTTTATTTCATTTTTGTGACACGTGCTTCAGATTTTAGTATTATTCAGGCTTGTTGAAATATATATATATATATTTTTTTTCAAAGTAAAAAAAAGTACTATTTTTAACGAATAAAGGGAGGTAACTTCGTTGGCATTACTACAAAAAAAATGTAAATTTTGAAAAAATTTATTTTTAGTAAATCCGAACTATAATAGCGTCCGCGGAACTAACCGACGTTATTTGCGGTCCAAAATGTGACATTGAGTAAAGAACTTCAACAAACACCATGGGATCTTGCTCAACTGCCTGATGATTGCCCCTTGGCATGAAACCTGGGTCGCTGTTTATAATGAACATTGATCTGTGAAAACTTTGTAAAATAAATAAATATTAGCTCTTACAATTTGTGATTGAGCACTGTATTTTCTTTGTTTCATCACAAAAAAAATTTGTTTTTACATATACCTATATATATATATATATATATATATATATGGGAGTGAGTAAATAAACAAGGTGTTTATTTGATATGGCTTTTAGCCGATAATTTTTGGAGGATATGTGCTTAATTGAAGTCATATCTAATTTTGAAAATTAATTACTTAATAATTAATGAATTTTTAGGTGGGCATATATGTTCAAATGTAAGGCTAAATATAATAATAATAATAATAATAATAATAATAATAATAATAATAATATATATATATATATATATATATATATATATATATATATTGGGGGTGCTGAAATGTTCTCCCCTGGATCACGTCCCTTTGAACGTTCCCCTTAACTGGACCACGGTTGTATCATATTATTTAGGTTTATAATAATATTATAAATCAATAACACTAAGTAATTATTTATTAATGTCAGTTTTGTTAAAACCAGTATGCAAATTTCTTGGTAATTTAGAACAATGTACTTGATAAAGATAGTTTCAGAAAAATTCAATGTGGATTGTAATTTACAAAAAGTTCAATGTTCATTAAATTCTAAGGTTAAATTTTAGGTCTTAACTATTTCTTTTTTTTTCTACCATTAGAGTTATCGTGTCAGAGAAACCTATTTTCATACATATGCCGTGATGCAGATAGTTTTTAATTTAGTGTGTCCTGGTACGCACGGATTTGATTTGAATGAGTCCCCAGGAAATTACCTCGTTCGCCTTTTATTACAAAGTGGTTGATATTTTTCATAAAGAAATCATTTTAAATTTCTATTTATTCAAATCATTTATCGAAGTCTCTTTTAATATAAAATAAATATATAATTTTATAAAAGTAATTGGTAATTTGCTTGAAGCATTGTTAAGTATGTTATAATATATTAAAATTCGAAGGCAATACAATGCGTATAAAAAATAAATACAAAAAGATGTTTTTTTCTTTAAACCCTAATACCCTCTTAGGATTACGGTCAGTCTAGAACTATTAATAAATATTTGAGGAAAAAAATAAGAATAAATAATAACAGCAAAAGAAGGGAAAAATAGTTAAATAAGATATATAATTGAAGCAAAACATTATGCCTTTTGTAATTTAAATATTTGATTTATAATATATAATCTATTTGAAATTTAAAAGGAAAATGGTTTGTTTTATTGTTTTGAATTTTGCATCAATTCTAATATGTAATTATTATATGATATTTTAATATATAATTAATATAATATTTAATCTATTTAAAGTTTAAAAGAAAAAGAGAAAAAAGTACTCATTTTTCCCCTTTGTTCTCTAATTTAAATTTTTTTAATAGTAAATAAGTAAATAAAAGATTATCTTAAATTATGTATTAGTATTGATAGAAAAAATAAATACATTTTTTTTAAGAAAATATCTTTAAAAAAAAAATTATTTATTTTTTCTATCAATACTAATACATAATTTAAGATAATCTTTTATTTACTTATTTACTATAAAAAAAAATTTAAATTAGAGAACAAAGGGGGAAAAAAAGAAAAAAAAGAGAAATAAAGAAAGGAAAGGGGAAAGCGAAACAAAAGCTAAGTATGTAAATTTTTCTATTGACGGTTTTTATTTATTTATTCATTTTTTATTTTTGAATTTTGACATGTCTACACACTGGCAACATATTGGCAACATACTTGCAACATTTGACCAGATGACAGCCGATATTAGGAATATTTGTTCTCCACAAACTTAAAAAAAAGAAAAAAAAAAGAGAGAAATAAGAAATTACAGTTATTCGGCCATTTCATTCATAAAGGAGGAGAAGAAGAAAGAGAGAAAAAAAAAGGAGAGGAAAAGGAAATAAGAAGAGAAATTGTAACCACACAAATAAAAACATAAGCACGTCCATTTCTGAAAATAAACTCTGATGACGAAGCTCATGCTTCGAAATCGATAAGATATAAAAAAACATCTTTTTGTCTTTATTTTTTATACGCATTGTATTGCCTTCGAATTTTAATATTTTATGATATAATTTTATATTTTCCTGAATAAAAATGTTTTCCTCTCTGGTTAATTTCTTTCAGATATGCCCAGCATGTGCGTCCCCGTTTTGGAAATGGACGGTGGTAATAAGATGCCCGAGACTATGGCCATTGCCAGGTACTTGGCCCGTGAATTTGGAATAGTAACGAATATTATTCGGCCAATATTAGAGATTCAGACCATTCCATGTGTTACATAGCGCCTTCCTCACTGGCACTAAATAATTATAATGTTGCATACTTCTTCTTCTTCACTTACTTGGACATCTATTCTTCTGCTGGCCGCCTTGGTATGCTTCTGATCGTCTTTGGTATATTCTTCATCTTGACTTGGTCTGGTCTAGCGTCTTGGATCTGCTATCTTCTAAGATCTTGCGTCTGGTGTTGACTTGGGGACCTCGGTCTGGTTTTCTGTTAGGGATTTCTCCTCATCAGAAGCCCTGTGTCATTGTTAGTTTTTGATAATAAACACAAGACTTCGATTTATTTTGATGTTACTTTATTTTGGTAAATCCCCAACCCAGACATCTGCTAACTATAATAGCGCACGTGAGTTCCAGTTTTAGGTAGGACCTAAAATGGTCGACTTCTCTGCCTGACGTCTAGCTGCAAACTGGGGACTCTGAAAAAGGTTCCATGTTTTTTGGCGGGCTCTTATAATTTTCCATGGAAGGACCGCGCCATGCTATGAAAAGGGTCATCCCCTCAGAATTACAGGGGATTGACAATAATCTTATGCAACCGCATAGATTATGTAACACATGAGCAGTTAACCAGAAATTATTATTGGCTAAAACATAAGCTACTAGATTACCATAAAATTCCCTCTCTATTAGACTGATAAATAGTTTGTCATTATAATTCAGTGAGACTTTGGTGAAGTCTGACATAGTTGTCTCCCACTGAATCAGTTCACTATGAATATTACGGTTGCTTTGGTTTGTTTTACGGCATATCAACCTCGGTGGGTCATTTAATGCCGACAAAGTTGTGAAATAAATTCATTCTTAATGCATAATACAATTTTGTTTATAAACTCATTGTTTTTCTATTCAACCCATAGATGGGACCCCACAGGTAGTACCACTCCGGGTCAGAGTGGACCAGGGAGCAATGGTGATGAAGGAGTGCTCCACATTCCCCAAACCTCCAAAACTGGAACCTCACCATCAGATAGAGTTTAACGTCATTCCCAGGACATGTAGAGTCTTCTAGCACCGCCTTCTAGCACCCATATGATAAAAAGGGTGGAGGCTTGCCATACGGGCAATAGGGTTGGAAAAATCATATAGGTGCTAGGGCTTGATGTGACCAGCCGATTGATCGGAGGGGCCTCTCCGACCACCCGTCTAGCCCAAGATAGGGCCAAAGTGAGGTATTGCAAGGCACGAACTGCTCACCCACCTGGGCTCTATACTTAAGCGTCATGTGTCGCCACCAACGGCAAACAGGTGGTCCCATTGGGGGAGTCTTACCCTCTGCAGAGGTGCAGTCGGTGCATTCTAACGCCCTAGCCGACAGGCGGTATTAATACTAAGGAATCTTCTTCTTAACGAGACCACAGTTAAATTGTATTAATTTAAGCTTAAGTAAAGCAATTTTCAAAAATAATTCTATAATTCAAAAGATCTTACAAATTAGTAGCCCAGTTAGTTGTTTTATATTCAATAAACACAATTTGTTATTTACCAAAATATATCCATTTACTTGGAGGTAAGATTGGTTTGACAAAACCTAGCCAATTACTCGGCGCGGCCATCATTTTTGGCGCGAATATCAGATAGACATTCAGATTAGTTCCAAGGCTAATCGACAGATAATTACCTGCGCCAGAATTGACTAAAACAGAAGATACAAGATATCCTAAAAAACCCTCTCTGTGACAATTGTCTAATTTTTAAAAAAATTATTACTCCCCTCTGATATAATAGATACTGTTAAACTCTTAATTGCACTTATTTGAACCAGTGGTTTAAATGTTTTTTAAAGAGAGTACACCAAATGTCAAATAAAAGATTCAGCTAATCTACCATTATATATATATATATATATATATATATATATATATATATATATATATATAAAAGGAACTTTTCGTCTTACCCGATAATGCTTTCAGCAAGAAACCGCTGGTTGTAATACCGTTCCCGTAATTAAATAAATAAAAGCAAAAACTTTTATTTGTTTTGATTTTCATTGAACTATATATATATATATATAATATATATATATATATAATATATGGTTAATTATTTATTTGAATATCTGCCTTGTTCTATTTTAATAGGATTCTACGGTAAAAGCAACATGGACATGATGAGGTGTGACTACATCGCTGATTGCTTCTATGAAATCATGCATTATAATATGAGGTACTTCCACGAGAAGAACGGACGCTTCAGGGTGAGTCAATTATTTCATATAAGCCCAACCGTTCATATTTCCATCGTTCAGTATTCTATTTGGAGCCATTAAACTGACATAGAGGTGCAAGTGAAGTTCGAAAATGACAGCATTAGCATATATATATATACCAAACCCTCCGCACGAGCAGGATGTTACAGAAGTTCAATTTCTTAAGCGGAGTTCAACAGGTTTGAATTCAGAGTTTTCCTTCTCCTAGACTGGTTACCTACCAAGGTTAAAGAGCCCAGTCTTCCTACTATTTATCCATAGCTGGAGGGAGAGTAGGATTCATACCTTTCCCAAGGGTATTAGCGCTAAGTGAAATGCAATTACCACGTCCAGGATTTGAACTCGGGGCGACGAGTCCATTTCCCATGACTTAATCATTACACCACGCGCATTAGCATATATGGTAGAGTAAAACAATCGGCTCACTAAGAATGAAAATACCCGGTGATGCTGATAGCTTTTGATTTGAATGAGTCCAGGTAAAACTAATGGGTACAAACAAAGTTTCTTAATAGATCGTGTTTTTTTCATCTCTCTNGGGGATACCGGCACTATATATCTATATATGTTATATACTTCTTACGTCTTACTCTGGTCGTCTATTCTTCTGGCCGGCTTTGCTTCTTCTATCTTGGTCTGGTATATCTTCTCTACAGGTCTGGTCTTTCTTATATGGGATTCCGGGTCTGGTCTCTGTTGGAGATCACTGCTTATCAGAAGCCCTGTGCTATGGTTAGCTTTTAGTAATAACAAAAAGACTTCGATTTACGATGATGTTACTTTATTCCATAACCCCCAGACCAGACAATGCGCGCGGATCCTTACATCTTGCTAGCTTCGCTTCTAAGTCCTAACTGTCTAACTGACTGAGTTGCTTACAGCTCAAACCGGAAGGGCCTTCTATTGCCTTCCGATTCTCACGGTCCATTCCCGCAAGGCAAGGTCAGAGTGAGGTCAAGCATTGTCACTCACTCTCAAGGCCATCAGCTGTACTGATCGCCATAAGGATTTCTATACTACCTTAAAAAGATATTAGGGATCCATAATTCATGTAACATTTATGACGGAGGTGAATAAACGAGTGGAAAAGATTGAAAAATGGAGATGAAAGATGCGACTAAAGGCAGATTTGGAGGCTGAAAGATTACATTGTCAAGAGTTGAATATGAAGGTCGAACAGCTCAACTAAGGAAGTGGACGGTCTAAAGAGTTGAGATGACCAGAAAGTGACTGATATACAGATTGAAGGTTACTACAAACGTACAATATTCCACAGGTAATTTTAATATTCTTGTTTTGGAATTAAATAACCCATATCTTTACACAAACAAAGAAAAGACAAAATTATTTTGATTTTCTGTTTATCTAAAAGGAATTCATTACAATTTAAAAAATATGATTACATTTTTACTTAATATCCCTTTCAGATATGCCCAGCATGTGCGTCCCCGTCTTGGAAATGGACGGTGGTAATAAGATGCCTGAGACAATGGCCATTGCCAGGTACTTGGCCCGCGAATTTGGTAAGTACCCCATAATAATATATGGTAAAAAGAAGTTTGAAGGCATAACATTGATTATATAGTAACAATATAATATAAGTATAAAAATATAATTGTACAGTATATACATATAGAGTACTGCCATAATGGATGACTCACTTTTTTCATCAAGCAGTGTTGATTTATTATTTTTTGCCTTTTACTTTTCATCTGGCAGTGTTTGGAGGGGCATAAAATTGATTATAAAGTAATACTATATATATTAGTGATAAAATAATAATAATTATACAGTAATAATGTAGAGTACTTGCCAGAATGGATGACTAAGTTTTTCATCAAGCAGTGTTAATTCATGATTTTCCATCTGGCAGTGTTTGAAGGCATGAAATTAACTATAAAGTAGTAATATAATATAGTAATAAAATATAATTGTACAGCATATACATATAGAGTATTGGCCAAATGGATGACACACATGGGTTTTTTTCCCTTCACTTTTCCATCTTGCAGTGTTTGAAGGCATGAAATTGATTATAAAATAATAATACAATATAGTAATAAAATAAATTATACGGTATATACATATAGAGTATTGGCCAGAATGGATGACACACATAATTTTTGTCCTTTATTTTCCATCTCGCAGTGTTTGAAGGCATAACATTGATTATAAAGTAATAATACAATGTAGTAATTAAATATAATTATACAGTATATCATGATAGAGTATTGGCCAGAATGGATGACTCAGACGATTTTTTAAGTACTTTTCCATCAAGCAATGTTAATTCATTTTTTACGTGATATACTCAAATACTGATTGGTCAAAATGGGAAGTACTTGATTATGATTCAGTAAGTCAAAGACATAGATTTTACAAGCTTTACGGTTTATTATATTTACATCGATAATTACATTTGAAAGAAAAACAGGTGTTTCCTTTCCACACCTGATGATTGGCAATCACTGACATAGCAATCGTCGATGACTATGTTTAGTAATCAGTAAAGATTAGAAGCCAATTATTTTAATTCCTTTTTTCTTTTCAATAGGTTTCTATGGTAAAAACAACATGGACATGATGAGGTGTGACTACATCGCTGATTGCTTCTATGAAATCATGCACGATTATATGAGGTACTACCACTGGAAGAACGGACGCTTCAGGGTAAGTCTGACATTTCGAATCATATCTACATATTTTAAGATACGAGTTTTATAAACTTTCAAAGTATTACCCATGTAAATCTACGATAAAAAAACTAAAGTAAAATAATAATCAATCCAAGACAATTATATGAATGTGAGGAGCTTTGTAAATGATTGATTCTATGAAATCAAGCAAACTTTTTTTTAATATAAAAATGCATTGGACAATGATTTTTACTATAAAAATTCATTGGAAATGGTTTTTACTATAAAAATTCATTGGAAATGGTTTTTACTATAAAAATGCATTGGAAATGGTTTTTACTATAAAAATGCATTGGAAATGGTTTTTACTATAAAAATTCATTTGAAATGGTTTTTACTATAAAAAATGCATTGGAAATGGTTTTTACTATAAAAATGTATTGGAAATGATTTTTTATCATAAAAATGCATTAGAAATAGTTTTTACTATAAAAATGTATTGGAAATGATTTTTATCATAAAAATGCATTGAAAATGATTTTTACTATAAAAATGCATTGGAAATGATTTTTACTATAAAAATGCATTGGAAATGATTTTTACTATAAAAATGCATTGGAAATGATTTTTACTAAAAATACAAATGATTTTTACTATAAAAATGCACTGGACAATGATTTTATTATTAAAATGCATTGAAATGATTTTTACTATAAACATGCACTGGACAATGATTTTTACTATAAAAATGCATTGGACAATGATTTTTATTATTAAAATGCATTGAAAATGATTTTTACTATAAAAATGCACTGGACAATGATTTTTACTATAAAAATGCATTGGACAATGATTTTTATTATTAAAATGCATTGAAAATGATTTTTACTATAAACATGCACTGGACAATGATTTTTACTATAAAAATGCATTGGACAATGATTTTTATTATTAAATGCATTGAAATGATTTTTTACTATAAACATGCACTGGACAATGATTTTTACTATAAAAATGCACTGGACAATGACTATAAAATGCATTGGACAATGATTTTTATTAAAATGCATTGAAAATGATTTTACTATAAACATGCACTGGACAATGATTTTTACTATAAAATGCATTGGACAATGATTTTTATTATTAAAATGTATTGAAAATGATTTTTACTATAAACATGCACTGGACAATGATTTTTACTATAAAAAATGCATTGGACAATGATTTTTTATTATTAAAATGCATTGAAAATGATTTTTACTATGAACGTGCACTGACAATTTTTACTATAAAAATGCATTGGACAATGATTTTTATATTAAATGCATTGAAAATGATTTTTTACTATAAACATGCACTGGACAATGATTTTTACTATAAAAATGCATTGACAATGATTTTTATTATTAAAATGCATTGAAAATGATTTTTACTATAATCATGCACTGGACAATGATTTTTACTATAAAAATGCATTGGAAATAATTTTTACTATGATGTTGTTTGTTCACCTTTTATTTATTATTAATATTTCGAGATAAAGATCTCTTCGTCAAAAGATTTCTGAAGGTCGGCAACTGTTAGCTTGGTTCGGTCCATTCTGTTATATACAAACTTGTATTTTTATATATTATAGACCAGTTAAATCTTTTGTGCATCCAATTTAAAAACAAACAATTGAATTTATTTTTATTCTTTTTTTCTTCCCAGTTCAACATGGAAGGCAGCGGCAGCGGCAGTGGAATGAACAGCCCAACCGGTGCAAGCGGTGATATGAACACAAACTTTGACGTAAGAAAAAAAAATTTCCAGGAGATTATCTGTGATAGTTTCCAAGATTTCTCATGATTGGATGTTAGACGCCTACAAGAGTGGGTATATTTAGGACAGATGTTGGAAACGCGTAGTGTAATGGTTAAAGTCATGGGAAATGGACTCGTCGACCCGAATTCAAATCCTGGGTGTGGTAATTGCATTTCACTTAGCGCTAATACCCTTGGGAAAGGGATGAATCATACTCTCCCTCCAGCTATGGATAAATAGTATTCTTTAACCTTGGTTAGGCAACATTCAAAAAAAAAGACATATATTCTAAAAATAAAAATTTCATAAATATTACAATCTTGACATCAGAAAATGTGTGACAAAAACCCTAAAAATTATTTTCAAGTGGCAGAAAAGTCTATTGTCCATGTCAGAAGGACACTTCACAGTCATATTTTCAGAGTTTGCTTCTTTAAGCTATCAAATCGCTCATGGTTGTATTCCACAGCTTGAAGAAGATACTCTTTTTGCTGAGAATCTATAGTAATGATGTTTGCAAAATCACTCATCATCTTGACCCCCAGCTCAGCGATGTCAGTTACTTCTTTTACATTGCTGATATATTCCAGGGCCTTGCTGTAGTTATCACTCCTTGGACATGTGGCTACAGGTTACAGAAGCCAGTCAGACTCAATGCCAAGGGTGTCAAGCAGAAGATGACACTCTGGACCAACCAGATCAGCCAGAGTCGTCTTGGCTGTAACCTAAGGGAAAACAGGTTTCCCTTGTCTGAAGCTATTTAGCTTCTCAGTGGCATGCAGCTTGGCAGCAATGTCTTGCTTCTCTTTGTCACTGAGTCTGCTATCGAAGAGAGCGAACGGCAAAACATACTGTGTCAGTACCTGTGGTTTTCAAGTTTTTGTAGCACTGCCTGAGCAATCTCCGGATCTGTTCTCTTGAACTTCATCATGTCCTTCATGAACTGCAGATCACTTGCAGGGGCATCTGCAGCAAGTGTAGATGTCATCCACATGGGTGTATAGAACAGTCCTAGGAAGAGGTTGAGGCGTTCCAGCTTCACAACAGTTTCTTCGTACTCCAGATGCTCAGCAAACATGAACATCTTCATAGAATACAAGTTTCAGTGGCAGGTATTACATATAGTAGAAGCAAGTAGATTTTACAATATGGTTACAAGGATATGTTTTCGAAATCAGTCTGATCACATCTTATCGTTCAATGATAACTGAATGACTGGTAGGGAGTTTTACATTTTACTGTGTACAGGTCTACGGATGAGATCATTATTTGACGATGGCTACAATCAGGCATAATTATTTTACCATTGTAAGCGGTGATATGAACACACATTTTGATGTAAGAAAAAATTACTTTTTTCCAAGAGATTATCTATGATTTGTTTGTTTGTTTGTTTGTTTTGTTTTACGGCATATCAACCTCAGTGGGCCATTTAATGCCGATAAAGTTTTGAAATAAATCAATTCTTAACGGATAATACAATTTTTTTATAAATACATTTTTCTATTTAACTCATAGATGGGACCCTAACAGGTTGGTCCACTTCGAGTCAGAGTGGACCAGGGAGCAATGGCGATGAAGGGGTGCTCCACATTCCCCAAACCTCCAAAACTGGAACCTCACCATCAGATAGAGTTTAACGTCATTCCCAGGACATGTAGACCCGCAGCCACCGCCTTCTAGCACCCATATGATAAAAAGGGGTTGGGGCTTGCCATAAGGGCAATAGGGTTGGGAAAATTATTTTACCATTGTAAGCGGTGATATGAACACAAACTTTAACGTAAGAAAAAATTACTTTTTTTTTCAAGAGATTATCTATTAGTTATTTTGCAAGATTCGCCATGGTTTCTGAAATCGGGCACCAAAAAAGGATTTTATTCGATGTAAACTCCGATAAAACTGAGTTCATGTGTTTTAAAAAGAAAGGAGGCATCTCCACTCTTTACGATATGCCTCTGAAGCCAGTAGAACAATTCACTTACTGTTGCATAATGTATGTGGTGGCATAGATTATGGGCAACATCCTGTAATTATGCTGGGATGGTCCTTTTTCATATCACGGGCAGCCCTTTCCGTGGATCTGCACAACTGGCTTGCTAACCATTACGCCATGATGAGACACCCTACCTTAATTGTGATTAAGTTAACATATTAGTTCAAATGGATCACTCTGCACCCTTTTTAATAAAAGTGTAGGGACCGTGGTTGTTTGGTGAGTGTTTAGTTGAGGAACTGAAGAAGATCCGAGTTTTGATCCCCACAATTTAAATGTATAAGACTACTGAAATGAAGTTTCCGTAGAAAACAAAAGAAGACAAAATTGATAAAAGAAACAAACTTTATATACATTAATTTACAATTGGTATATTCAATTGTTCTTTCAGCGGTGTCACAGACTGTATGTGTCTGCACGTCAGGTGATTTTGAATTGGTTAATCAGTTCCAATGGGGATCCTAAGCAAGAAAGATGTTTCTTGCCTAGTTATTTGTACTCACCTGCACGTGCGCTGCAGTAAGTTTTAGTTAACAATAAAAGATATAAAAAGAACAATATGGCATTGTTGGTTGATGCATACACTATTTAGAAGATCAGCCAACAAGAAGAGGAAGAAAACGTGTTACATAATCTATGCGGTTGCATAAGATTATTGTCAATCCCCTGTATTTCGAAAGGGATGGCCCTTTTCATATCACGGGTGGGACTTTCCATGGAATAGTACAAAAAGCCCGCGAAATACGTGAAGTCAAGTGGGACCTGGTTGGGTCCTCAGTTTTCAGTTTGACGTCGGGCAGAGAAGATGTGCTGCCTTAACTGGAACTCACTGCATACGCGCGCAATGTTAGTCAGATGTTAGTTACATGAAATGTTTAGTTAAGTAAAATAATAAGTAAATAAAAGCTTAAGAAAATAACACAGTTTTGTGGTTTGTGAATGTCTTGGTAACAAGACTGACGTCAGAAGAAGAAATGAGTTAAGTGCGACCGACCGACCAAGACGAAGTCTAGACTCAAGAAGAGATGTTAGAAAAGACGCCAGAAGAAGAATAGAAGAAGGTAATGAAAAGTGTATACAACAATTGAATCAGAGATGAACAACCAACAAGATAGAATTCAAAGCTAGGTGATCAGATAACCAGACGAAGAAACAGAAGAAAGTAAGTTATGCAATTATGTTATGGTTTGGTGATAGTCGCATTTGTTTTGCGCGGGAAGTACGAAAAGACAAGGAAAAATTGAACTGGGAAGACAATGGATAAGGTACACAGAAAGTCTAGTATAACAAAAGACTTCCTCTGTACAAACGGAAAATTGAACAAAGAGACTGAAAAGGGAAGTAAGGACTTCCGGTTGAGAGACAAAGAGAAAGATTAAAATGCGTGGGCGGTCGTCAATACTTAAGCGGTCATCAGAGTCAGCCCAGAGTCAGTCCGGAGAGAGACAGCCGACGAGAACGTACGTGACCGCGATCACGCACCATCGCTGCCAGCGGGCAGTGAGGTCATTCACCCCTCTGTGCCTGAGATCCCAACAGTAGTAGTAGTAGTAGTAGTTCCCATTGTCAACGCCGTCACCCGCACACTCGCCACGAGGGAATTAAATAAAGAGTCAAATCTCCTACTACATACAGCATGCCTTGTGATTTCATTAAGCAGTATACGATTCAGAGTAGCGAAGAAGCGCTATGCAATAATTATGCATCTCTCTGTCTGCCTGTCTATATGTCTCTACTCCCACTCTAGTGAAAGAACTTCTATTGTGTATATACCCAACATGGGTATATGCGTATGAGTCTGTAAGAAGAGTTAACAAGTAAGAACCCCTCATCTATTATCTCCTCGTATGACAGACTCAACAAAACATTAGATTTGAGATTTAATAACTGAAGTATTTTTGTTCCTTTTTGCAGACCTATTTGCAATGGAGGTTCATGAATACCTGCAGCCGAGTCCTTCCTTTCTTGGAAAGATCCTTGGAAATGCAAAATGGCGGCAAATCCTTCTTCATGGGAGATCAGGTAAGTGTTGGTGTTTTATAATCTCAAATAGAATCACATTATATTCTTTTGATCTTTTTTTTTTTTCTTCTTCTTCTCGAAGCGCCTTGAGAATGAGGGTAATTTTCACCTTTAGTTGTTAAATTCCTAGCATAAGATTGTGCGCGCGCACTATCTGAAATGAACATAATTGTTATTAAGAACACATTTTATGATAGTGTTGTGTTAAAGCATGCAGTTGTATTGTTTTCGAAAAGTTTCTAAGATTTGTATATTTCGCACGGACACTTTCAAAATGGCTACCGGCTTCTTTCAAAGTGAAAGTCAGTTGGCTAAATTCCTAGCATAAAATTACCTGAAAAGAACTTTGTTGTTATTAAGAACACATTTTATGATATTTTTGTGTTAAAGCATGCAGTTGTATTGTTTTCGAAAAAGTTTCTAAGATTTGTTAATTTCGCAATAATAATAATAATAATAATAATAATAATAATAATAATAGTCTGTTCTAATCCTATGTCTTTACTTTCTTTGTAGATGATGTGGTGTGATATGATGTGCTACTGCGCCCTCGAAGGACCCTACATGGAGTATCAATCTATGTTCAGCAAGTACCCCAAGCTGATGGCCCTGAGGACCCGTATTGCTGGCCACCCCAAGATTTCTGGTTACCTGAAGGGCCGTTCCAACACAAAGTGGTAGACAACCACCGCCTTTAGAATATTTCACCTAGAAAACATCCACTTCGGATTTTTGAATATGACACCCACAGATTTCAATGATATGAACGATTTTTTACGTTTTGAATAAATAAATCAACAATTTCACCATATATATGTGTTTAATTTTTTGTTTTGTTTTGGAATGAGATGATCCACCTCTAATGTACATTGAAAAACTGATACTCAATGATCAGGAGGATGCTCTATTAACTATTTAACCCATAGCTGGGATCTTAACAGGTACTACCACTCCCGGTCAGCGTGAACCTGGAAGTAGTTGCAAAAAAGGGGCATCCATACTCCCTAGCGCTCTACAACTGGAACTACGCCATTAGATGCCCTTAAATGAAAGAATAATGGAATAAGTAAAAAAAGTAAAGTCGTCGGGTTGGCCTAAAGTCGGTATCAGCCAATCAGCGAGGTAGTCTATCCCCTTTTCTCTAGCGCTAGACCAAGTCTGAGGTGGAGCACCACACCTACCATCAGCTCCTTACTTTACCGCACAGATCCCTGTGCTACTCATACGCTGATTTTACGAGGGCCGTTATCGGACTAGGAACCTTGCGGTTTCTAACCGAATGGTACAAAATATTAGTTTATTTATTGTTTAACACGAGTAAATGTTTTTTTTTAAATTATTCCGAAAATGAAATGAATTTCTAAATAAATCTGAAACAATTATTATTCTAAGTACTTTCGGTTCTGTTTTGAACCATTATCAAGGATGTTTAAAACAGGTTATGAATTAAGAGAATTAAATGTAGTTTTACCTTCAGTTGTTAAACCGCTTCTGATAACATGTTAGGAGGCTTCAGAGAAACCTCTGAACGTAGGTGAATGCATAGAATTCCAACAAAGGGGGACATAACAAAATACAGACTTTATTGTCTGACCATATCTAACCACAATACAAATACAAAAAGGGTAGTCAAAATTGTCTAATCTATATTTAGCCTAAATTGTCTAATTTATTTTTAGTCTAAATTGTCTGATAACGGGCCGTGTTAGCTCAGTCGGTAGAGCGTTCGGCTAGAAACCACAAGGTTCCTAGTTCGATACCGGTCCTCGCCAACTCAGCGTATGAGTAGCACAGGGATATGTGCGGTAAAGTAAGGTAGGTGTGGTGCTCCACCTCAGACGCCAAAAACAATCTCCTTGGTCTAGCGCTATTGAAAAGGGGATAGACTCCCTCGCTGATTGGCTGATACCGACTTTAGGTCGCCCCGACGACTTTACTTTTACTTTATTTAGTCTAAATTGTCTAATTTATTTTTAGTCTAAATTGTCTAATTTATGTTTCGTCTAAATTGTCTAATTTCTTTTTAGTTTAAATTGTCTAAATTTATGTTTCGTCTAAATTGTCTAATTTATGTTTCATCTAAATTGTCTAATTTATTTTTAGTCTAAATCGTCTAATTTATGTTTAGCCAAAATTGTCTAATTTATGTTTCGTCTAAATTGTCTAATTCATTTTTAGTCTAAATCGTCTAATTTTTGTTTCATCTAAATTGTCTAATTTATGTTTCGTCTAAATTGTCTAATTCATTTTTAGTCTAAATTGTCTAATTTTTTTGTTTCATCTAAATTGTCTAATTTATGTTTCGTCTAAATTGTCTAATTCATTTTTAGTCTAAATCGTCTAATTTTTGTTTCATCTAAATTGTCTAATTTATGTTTCGTCTAAATTGTCTAATTTATTTGTAGTCTAAATTGTCTAATTTATTTTTAGTCTAAATCGTCTAATTTTTGTTTCATCTAAATTGTCTAATTTATGTTTCGTCTAATTTGTCTAATTTATGTTTCGTCTAAATTGTCTAATTCATTTTTAGTCTAAATCGTCTAATTTTTGTTTCATCTAAATTGTCTAATTCATTTTTAGTCTAAATCGTCTAATTTTTGTTTCATCTAAATTGTCTAATTTATGTTTCGTCTAAATTGTCTAATTTATGTTTCGTCTAAATTGTCTAATTTATTTTTAGTCTAAATCGTCTAATTTTTGTTTCATCTAAATTGTCTAATTTATGTTTCATCTAAATTGTCTAATTTATGTTTCGTCTAAATTGTCTAATTCATTTTTGTCTAAATCGTCTAATTTTTGTTTCATCTAAATTGTCTAATTTATGTTTCATCTAAATGTCTAATTTATGTTTCGTCTAAATTGTCTAATTCATTTTTAGTCTAAATTGTCTAATTTATTTGTAGTCTAAATTGTCTAATTTATTTTTCGTATAAATTTTATCACCCACCCATATTTTTGTATTGTGATAATTGACCTAAATGATTTTGGATAGTTTATAAATTATTTTAATAAAAAGATAAATGTTCAAAGATGTTTATTTTTTCTTTTTCAATTAATTCAAAAACAATTGAAATTTTCGGTCTTTATTCGTTAATAAATTAATTTTATAATGAATAGCTTCATTTATTTAAAAAGATACATTGAGAAGGTATCTTTATTATCACTTAACAAAGGGGTTTCATTGTTTGGTCATTTGAATAGAAATAGTTTGTTTGTTTGTTTGTTTCTTAATTTTTACGGCATATCAACCCGTCTGGGGTTATGTCATGCCTAACGATTAGGAAGTGATACATATTGTGTATTTATATTTATACTTTTTAGTAATTGGTTTTAACAATGTGTTAGCATTATTGGGGATTATGTTGTATGGTATTGATTTGTTTCATGTCTATATTCGATGGTATAATTTCATTTCCCTCAAAAAAGAGAGAATATCCTCCATGTTGACATTTTCAAACAGATCTTTCATATTGTTTGCTTTAAAATAACGGTTTCTGATGTGAGCAAAAAAACTGCATTCCATTAATAAGTAAGGTTGTTTTATAATATATTTTATGAGTCTGTGGCGCCAAATTAAATTAGTGGAGAATTCATTCGAATTATTTATTCCTGGAAAAAAGAAGTAATAATAACAAATTTTTCACCTGAGCTCCTTGAGATTCTAATATATGATTTTTTCCAAACAAATAAGCTTTCATATTTCTTCAAGCATTACTTAATCTTAAAGATAACTTTGCATGTTCATGTTTAAGTGACAGCATTAAGATTTCATTATGTTGCATATCGTGCAACGGAAGAGAAATCTTCCGATCAAGAGACAAAAGAGAAAGAGAAAGAAATATATATATAGGGGGGGGGAATAAAAAGAGGGAGAACGGTAAAGAAGCAGGGAGAAGATGAAGAAATATATAAAAGAAAAAAGGAAAACGGAAGACTCCTCTTCCGGTGAGGAGGAGGAGAGAAAGATAAAGAAATATATAAAAAAGGATGTCCGTTATCAGATCAAAAGATAAAAATGCGTGGTCATATTTATTGTATATAAAGGTTAGTGGATTTCGAAAGAGTCAGTCAGTCCCCAGCAGTCGTGAACTCACTTCGGGTTACGGACTTCTTTGTATCGGGACGGTATCTCTCCGCATCCATCTTAGTTCTTACAAATCTTATATACGCAGACATTATGTTACATACTCGTTCTTATTACATTATCCGTTATCTCTTAAATCTTCTATTCTCTGCGGGGCCATGACGAGCTCTCTTCCTGTTGGGGACATCTTCTTCGTATCCGGGCTGTCTATCTCTGTTTCCATCTTAGTTCTTATGAACACGGAGATATAGATTATATTACCCCAATTTCATCTTAAACGCGCGTGCGTGTGGGAGAACAGCACAGAGCGCACATGTGACTCGCCACTACGACTGTTTGCTCAATTCTCTATTATTCTAGATAACTTTTCCAGAAGTTGCCTGGTTAAGTGACTTCCTCAACTAATCAGAGAATACTGTTTGAGGTCAACTTAGGGTTAAATCCTGTCAATTAAAACTTTGGCGATTTTACATGTGTTAACGGCTAAATCATATTTTGTTTGAAAATGCTTATCATATCTTCATTATACTCATATTCTCTGTGTCGGTAGAGCGTTCGGCTAGAAACTACAAGTTCGATAAAAATCTGAGTTAGATTTGCCTCAAAACGGCCCCTCTTATTAGTGCATTTAAAATGTGTCTTGTTGAGATTTTTATATTTATAATGTGTGCTAGACGCCCGCTCTTACTTATAGACTCGGCCATAATTATGTGACCTATCTCTTGGCCAATCACTGGCAGTACTCTGAGGTTGATATAATACTTAAACCAACCCTACTGGACATAATTACTTTTGACCTTTGTGGATGACGGACATAGGATTAAATCACTGGACCTTTACCAATACGTAGGATAGGACTTATACGCAGGATAGGACTTCTACGCTCACCAAAGGATTCCATAACTCGGGACTTAATTTAAGCCCTTTTCAACTGGCCAAGGATGGCATTTAAAAACTTTATATGTCTAACGAAAACTGTTTACATAATATAGGGCGTGGTTAATTTGCCTATGTTGTATTGACCTTGCCCAGAAAAGGAAGCTTCCGGCAGAGGAACAAAGAGAATGATAAAAATATATATTTCAAAAGAAAGAGAAAGTGGAAGAGAGGTTTTCCGGTCAAGGAAGCGGGGAGAAGATAAAGGAATATATAACAAATGTCCGTTATCAGATCAAAAGATAAAAATGCGTAGGCATATTAGCGGATGTAAAAACCAGATCAAAAGATAAAGATGCGTAGGCGTGTTGTCAATACAAAAGCCAGAGGGTCGAGCCGACAGTCAGAGAGACCCCAGCAAACAGCCGATAGCATCACGTCGTCTCCCGTCAACTCTCGGGCATTTCCCACTGTGAACACTCGTCGCCGTCTTCACCAGCCACCGGCATTTTCATTGCGAAGCTATACGCCCCTCACCTACCTACACACCGAAGAGAAATAAAGAAAGGTCCTATTTTTGTATATACGTATCTGTTGTTTATTGAAGTCCAGTAGTCGGTAGCAGCCGACTACTACATACTTCGCTACGTGACCATGTACACCCACAACGTATACAGATACACGATTTAAAGTATCGAAGAAGAATTTGCCTACTGGTTTTAACAAACCGTGTTTAATAAATCATTACTTGGTGTTACTTTCTCTAATATCATTGTTTAATTCTCTAAGGTATTAAAATAAATCCTATGAATCATTTTATATAGAAACCAATTAAAACATAATTAAAATAAGTGTAATTTTTATGCGTTCTTATTTAATTTCTAGTTCAATATATTTAATTGCATTAAATTTAAATGAAAGCATTTTTGTCCAAGGAATCCAAAAATTTAATCAAAAAAGTCTGACACTATTTTATGAATTATTATTGATTTCTGATTTGCAAAATATTAACTGATGTTGTAGTTTCGGTCCTGGGCAAACACGAAACTATCTTTTTGGTACAAATAATGTTCAATATATGTGAAATAATAATAATAGAAAAAAATGTCTTAGATGCAGTGCCACATCGGGATATTGATCTTGCTATGAAAAAATCAGAAATCATCAATAACTTTAATTTGGTTGATTTTCAGACTTTTTCTGATAGCATTTTTGCATTTCTTGGGTAGAAATGCATTCAGAAATGAATTTTCGGAGTAGAGAAAATCTAAAACTCATTTCACGGACAAAAATAGATTACAAAAAGTCGCCATTTTTCGCCAAGCCCACCAAATTTGGAGAGATAAAAATCGACATAACTCCGCGAGTTCGGGGAATTGGAAGCTCAAATTTTGGGGAATGTCTAACTTTAACACAGTCCACACCTGTACAAAATTTCAGAAAAATTGAAAAGGTTGGGTGACAATTTTACTTTTTCTGGATGATTTGACAACCGGGGGGCGTGTATTTTTACTAGTACAGATAGAATCTAAATATGAACTTACAATGATAACAATTCCCTAACCTCTAGGCATAGAATAATCCTTTATGGGTTTACATGCCGGTAAAATAAATAAATCTTGAATCAAGCAGTAATACATATATAGAATCACCGCGCTAAGAATACGTTTTAAAAAATGTATAGCTTAAATAGATCTATGAAATGTTACTTACTGTACAATTATTTCTGTTTCATGGCTGACTTCCACTGGATTTCACTATTAATTTTGTTTATTCCCCAAATTGAATAAAGATAGACAGATATACATGAATATAACAGGATAGATAGATAGATAGATAGATGGATAGATAAATGAAAAACATATTTAGATATATAGATAGACAGAAAGATAGATAGATAGATAGATAAGAATTGATTTATATATATATATATATATATATATATATATATATATATATATAGAGAGAGAGAGAGAGAGAGAGAGAGAGAGAGGGGGGGAGAGTGTGTGTGTGTGAGAGAGAGATAGATAGATAGATAGACAGACATGAACATAACAGGATAGATAGATAGATAGATGAAAAACATATTTAGATAGATAGATAGATAAGAATTGATTTATATATATATGTATATATATATATATATATATATATATATATATATATATATAGAGAGAGAGAGAGAGAGAGAGAGAGAGAGAGAGAGCTGGAGAGGGGAAGTGAGAGATAGATAGATAGATAGACAGACATGAACATAACAGGATGGATAGATAGATAGATAGATAGTCTTGAAGTTCCGTAAAGTCTCCCAAGTTCAAGGTGGAGGTTCCTGAGTTCGAGAAGGTTCCCGACAAGAAATACCTGAAGAAGGCTGGAGGGCACATCGACTGAAACATTGTGTAGATAACAATAAAGATGAGGACAATTGTCTGAATAATCCAGATTATCAAGCCTCATCTCAAAAATTCGGAGAAATAATTTGTATTATTTGGATATTAAACATGGCTAATAGAATGAGAACAATCTAGCCCAATGGATTAAATAAATAAACTGTTCAAAGTTCCATGAAGTATCATGATTATGACATGAAGCACCTGAAAAAGGACATATCGGCCGAAACATTGTGTATATAACAATAAAGATGAGGACAACAGTCCAAGAAATCTAAATAATACAAGAGCTTAGGAGAAACTAAATGGATTACTTTCTTTACAGATGTCCTATATTGGCAACCCAGGTACCTGGAAGAATGTTTGTGATGATCCTCAGAAACACTGATTATATAACAATAAAGATGAGGACAACAGTCCAAGAAATCTAAATAATACAAGAGCTTAGGTGTAACTAAATGGATTACTTTATTTACAGATTTCCTATATTGGCAACCCAGGTACCTGGAAGAATGTTTGTGAGTGATCCTCATCTTTATTGTTAATAATCGTGTGTTGTTCTGAGGTGCATCACAAACATTCTTAGGTACCTGGGTTGCCAATATAGGACATCTGTAAAGAAAAGTAATCCATTTAGTTTCTCCTAAGCTCTTGTATTATTTAGATTTCTTGGACTGTTGTCCTCATCTTTATTGTTATATACACAATGTTTCGGCCGATATGTCCTTTTTCAGGTGCTTCATGTCATAATCATGAATACTTCATGGAACTTTGAAACAGTTTATTTATTTAAATCCATTGGGCTAGATTGTTCTCATTCTATTAGCCATGTTTAATATCCAAATAATACAAAATTATTTCTCCGAATTTTTGAGATGAGGCTTGATAATCTGGATTATTCAGACAATTGTCCTCATCTTTATTGTTATCTAACACATGTTTCAGTCGATGTGCCCTCCAGCCTTCTTCAGGTATTTCTTGTCGGAACCTTCTCGAACTCAGGAACCTCCACCTTGAACTTGGAGACTTACGGAACTTCAAGACTATCTATCTATCTATCTATCCATCCTGTTATGTTCATGTCTGTCTATCTATCTATCTATCTCTCACTTCCCCTCTCCAGCTCGCTCTCTCTCTCTCTCTCTCTCTCTCTCTCTCTATATATATATATATATATATATATATATATATATATATATACATATATAGTAAATCAATTCTTATCTATCTATCTATCTAAATAGTTTTTCATCTATCTATCTATCTATCCTGTTATGTTCATGTCTGTCTATCTATCTATCTATCTCTCTCTCACACACACACACTCTCCCCTCTCTCTCTCTCTCTCTCTCTCTCTCTCTCTATATATATATTATATATATATATATATATATATTAATATATATAAATATCAATTCTTATCTATTCTATTCTATCTATCTTTCTGTCTATCTATATATCTAAATATGTTTTTCATTTATCTATCCATCTATCTATCTATCTATCTATCCTGTTATATTCATGTATATCTGTCTATCTTTATTCAATTTGGGGAATAAACAAAATTAATAGTGAAATCCAGTGGAAGTCAGCCATGAAACAGAAATAATTGTACAGTAAGTAACATTTCATAGATCTATTTAAGCTATACATTTTTTAAAACGTATTCTTAGCGCGGTGATTCTATATATGTATTACTGCTTGATTCAAGATTTATTTATTTTACCGGCATGTAAACCCATAAAAGGATTATTCTATGCCTAGAGGTTAGGGAATTGTTATCAATTGTAAGTTCATATTTAGATTCTATCTGTACTAGTAAAAAAACACGCCCCCGGTTGTCAAATCATCCAGAAAAAGTAAAATTGTCACCCAACCTTTTCAATTTTTCTGAATTTTGTACAGGTGTGGACTGTGTTAAAGTTAGACATTCCCAAAAATTTGAGCTTCCAATTCCCCGAACTCGCGGATTATGTCGATTTTTATCTCTCCAAATTTGGTGGGCTTGGCGAAAAATGGCGACTTTTTGTAATCTATTTTTGTCCGTGAAATGAGTTTTTAGATTTTCTCTACTCCGAAAATTCATTTCTGAATGCATTTCTACCCAAGAAATGCAAAAATGCTATCAGAAAAAGTCTGAAAATCAACCAAATTAAAGTTATTGATGATTTCTGATTTTTTCATAGCAAGATCAATATCCGATGTGGCACTGCATCTAAAGACATTTTTTTCTATTATTATTATTTCACATATATTGAACATTATTTGTACCAAAAAGATAGTTTCGTGTTGCCCAGGACCGAAACTACAACATCAGTTAATATTTTGCAAATCAGAAATCAATAATAATTCATAAAATAGTGTCAGACTTTTTTGATTAAATTTTTGGATTCCTTGGACAAAAATGCTTTCATTTAAATTTAATGCAATTAAATATATGAACTAGAAATTAAATAAGAACGCATAAAAATTACACTTATTTTAATTATGTTTTAATTGGTTTCTATATAAAATGATTCATAGGATTTATTTTAATACTTAGAGAATTAAACAATGATATTAGAGAAAGTAACACCAAGTAATGATTTATTAAACACGGTTTGTTAAAACCAGTAGGCAAATTCTTCTTCGATACTTTAAATCGTGTATCTGTATACGTTGTGGGTGTACATGGTCACGTAGCGAAGTATGTAGTAGTCGGCTGCTACCGACTACTGGACTTCAATAAACAACAGATACGTATACAAAAATAGGACCTTTCTTTATTTCTCTTCGGTGTGTAGGTAGTGAGGGGCGTATAGCTTCGCAATGAAAATGCCGGTGGCTGGTGAAGACGGCGACGAGTGTTCACAGTGGGAAATGCCCGAGAGTTGACGGGAGACGACGTGATGCTATCGGCTGTTTGCTGGGGTCTCTCTGACTGTCGGCTCGACCCTCTGGCTTTTGTATTGACAACACGCCTACGCATCTTTATCTTTTGATCTGGTTTTTACATCCGCTAATATGCCTACGCATTTTTATCTTTTGATCTGATAACGGACATTTGTTATATATTCCCTTTATCTTCTCCCCGCTTCCTTGACCGGAAAACCTCTCTTCCACTTTCTCTTTCTTTTGAAATATATATTTTTATCATTCTCTTTGTTCCTCTGCCGGAAGCTTCCTTTTCTGGGCAAGGTCAATACAACATAGGCAAATTAACCACGCCCTATATTATGTAAACAGTTTTCGTTAGACATATAAAGTTTTTAAATGCCATCCTTGGCCAGTTGAAAAGGGCTTAAATTAAGTCCCGAGTTATGGAATCCTTTGGTGAGCGTAGAAGTCCTATCCTGCGTATAAGTCCTATCCTACGTATTGGTAAAGGTCCAGTGATTTAATCCTATGTCCGTCATCCACAAAGGTCAAAAGTAATTATGTCCAGTAGGGTTGGTTTAAGTATTATATCAACCTCAGAGTACTGCCAGTGATTGGCAAGAGATAGGTCACATAATTATGGCCGAGTCTATAAGTAAGAGCGGGCGTCTAGCACACATTATAAATATAAAAATCTCAACAAGACACATTTTAAATGCACTAATAAGAGGGGCCGTTTTGAGGCAAATCTAACTCAGATTTTTATCGAACTTGTAGTTTCTAGCCGAACGCTCTACCGACACAGAGAATATGAGTATAATGAAGATATGATAAGCATTTTCAAACAAAATATGATTTAGCCGTTAACACATGTAAAATCGCCAAAGTTTTTAATTGACAGGATTTAACCCTAAGTTGACCTCAAACAGTATTCTCTGATTAGTTGAGGAAGTCACTTAACCAGGCAACTTCTGGAAAAGTTATCTAGAATAATAGAGATTGAGCAAACAGTCGTAGTGGCGAGTCACATGTGCGCTCTGTGCTGTTCTCCCACACGCACGCGCGTTTAAGATGAAATTGGGGTAATATAATCTATATCTCCGTGTTCATAAGAACTAAGATGGAAACAGAGATAGACAGCCCGGATACGAAGAAGATGTCCCCAACAGGAAGAGAGCTCGTCATGGCCCCGCAGAGAAATAGAAGATTTAAGAGATAACGGATAATGTAATAAGAACGAGTATGTAACATAATGTCTGCGTATATAAGATTTGTAAGAACTAAGATGGATGCGGAGAGATACCGTCCGATACAAAGAAGTCCGTAACCCGAAGTGAGTTCACGACTGCTGGGGACTGACTGACTCTTTCGAAATCCACTAACCTTTATATACAATAAATATGACCACGCATTTTTTCTTTTGATCTGATAACGGACATCCTTTTTTATATATTTCTTTATCTTTCTCTCCTCCTCCTCACCGGAAGAGGAGTCTTCCGTTTTCCTTTTTTCTTTTATATATTTCTTCATCTTCTCCCTGCTTCTTACCGTTCTCCTCTTTTTATTCCCCCCCCTATATATATATTTCTTTCTCTTTCTCTTTTGTCTCTTGATCGGAAGATTTCTCTTCCGTTGCACGATATGCAACATAATGAAATCTTAATGCTGTCACTTAAACATGAACATGCAAAGTTATCTTTAAGATTAAGTAATGCTTGAGAAATATGAAAGCTTATTTGTTTGGAAAAAATCATATATTAGAATCTCAAGGAGCTCAGGTGAAAAATTTGTTATTATTACTTCTTTTCCAGGAATAAATAATTCGAATGAATTCTCCACTAATTTAATTTGGCGCCACAGACTCATAAAAATATTATAAAACAACCTTACTTATTAATGGAATGCAGTTTTTGCTCACATCAGAAACCGTTATTTTAAAGCAAACAATATGAAAGATCTGTTTGAAAATGTCAACATGGAGGATATTCTCTCTTTTTTGAGGGAAATGAAATTATACCATCGAATATAGACATGAAACAAATCAATACCATACAACATAATCCCCAATAATGCTAACACATTGTTAAAAACCAATTACTAAATATAAATATAATACACAATATGTATCACTTCCTAATCGTTAGGCATGACATAACCCCAGACGGGTTGATATGCGTAAAAATTAAGAAACAAACAAACAAACAAACTATTTCTATTCAAATGACCAAACAATGAAACCCCTTTGTTAAGTGATAATAAAGATACCTTCTCAATGTATCTTTTTAAATAAATGAAGCTATTCATTATAAAATTAATTTATTAACGATAAAGACCGAAAAATTTCAATTGTTTTTTGAATTAATTGAAAAAGAAAAAATAACATCTTTGAACATTTATCTTTTTATTAAAATAATTTATAAACTATCCAAAATCATTTAGGTCAATTATCACAATAAAAAATATGGGTGGGTGATAAAATTTATACGAAAAATAAATTAGACAATTTAGACTACAATAAATAGACAATTTAGACTAAAAATGAATTAGACAATTTAGACGAAACATAAATTAGACAATTTAGATGAAACATAATTAGACAATTTAGATGAACAAAATTAGACGATTTAGACTAAAATGAATTAGACAATTTAGACGAAACATAAATTAGACAATTTAGATGAAACATAAATTAGACAATTTAGATGAAACAAAATTAGACGATTTAGACTAAAAATAATTAGACAATTTAGACGAAACATAAATTAGACAATTTAGACATAAATTAGACAATTTAGATGAACAAAAATTAGACGATTTAGACTAAAAATGAATTAGACAATTTAGATGAAACAAAAATTAGACGATTTAGACTAAAAATGAATTAGACAATTTAGACGAAACATAAATTAGACAATTTAGACGAAACTAATTAGACAATTTAGATGAAACAAAAATTAGACGATTTAGACTAAAAATAAATTAGACAATTAGACTACAAATAAATTAGACAATTTAGACGAACATAAATTAGACAATTTAGATGAAACAAAAATTAGACGATTTAGACTAAAAATAATTAGACAATTTAGACGAAACATAAATTAGACAATTAGATGAAACAAAAAGACATTTTAGACTAAAATGAATTAGACAATTTAGACGAAAACATAAAATTTAGACAATTTAGATGAAACAAAAATTAGACGATTTAGACTAAAAATGAATTAGACAATTTAGACGAAACATAAATTAGACAATTTTGGCTAAACATAAATTAGACGATTTTAGACTAAAATAAATTAGACAATTTAGTGAACATAAATTAGACAATTTAGACGAAACATAAATTTAGACAATTTAAACTAAAAAGAAATTAGACAATTTAGACGAAACATAAATTAGACAATTTAGACTAAAAATAAATTAGACAATTTAGACTAAATAAAGTAAAAGTAAAGTCGTCGGGGCGACCTAAAGTCGGTATCAGCCAATCAGCGAGGGAGTCTATCCCCTTTTCAATAGCGCTAGACCAAGGAGATTGTTTTTGGCGTCTGAGGTGGAGCACCACACCTACCTTACTTTACCGCACATATCCCTGTGCTACTCATACGCTGAGTTGGCGAGGACCGGTATCGAACTAGGAACCTTGTGGTTTCTAGCCGAACGCTCTACCGACTGAGCTAACACGGCCCGTTATCAGACAATTTAGACTAAAAATAAATTAGACAATTTAGGCTAAATATAGATTAGACAATTTTGACTACCCTTTTTGTATTTGTATTGTGGTTAGATATGGTCAGACAATAAAGTCTGTATTTTGTTATGTCCCCCTTTGTTGGAATTCTATGCATTCACCTACGTTCAGAGGTTTCTCTGAAGCCTCCTAACATGTTATCAGAAGCGGTTAACAACTGAAGGTAAAACTACATTTAATTCTCTTAATTCATAACCTGTTTTAAACATCCTTGATAATGGTTCAAAACAGAACCGAAAGTACTTAGAATAATAATTGTTTTCAGATTTATTTAGAAATTCATTTCATTTCGAATAATTTAAAAAAAACATTTACTCGTGTTAAACAATAAATAAACTAATATTTTGTACCATTCGGTTTAGAAACCGCAAGGTTCCTAGTCCGATAACGGCCCTCGTAAAATCAGCGTATGAGTAGCACAGGGATCTGTGCGGTAAAGTAAGGAGCTGATGGTAGGTGTGGTGCTCCACCTCAGACTTGGTCTAGCGCTAGAGAAAAGGGGATAGACTACCTCGCTGATTGGCTGATACCGACTTTAGGCCAACCCGACGACTTTACTTTTTTTACTATTCCATTATTCTTTCATTTAAGGGCATCTAATGGCGTAGTTCCAGTTGTAGAGCGCTAGGGAGTATGGATGCCCCTTTTTTGCAACTACTTCCAGGTTCACGCTGACCGGGAGTGGTAGTACCTGTTAAGATCCCAGCTATGGGTTAAATAGTTAATAGAGCATCCTCCTGATCATTGAGTATCAGTTTTTCAATGTACATTAGAGGTGGATCATCTCATTCCAAAACAAAACAAAAAATTAAACACATATATATGGTGAAATTGTTGATTTATTTATTCAAAACGTAAAAATCGTTCATATCATTGAAATCTGTGGGGTGTCATATTCAAAAAATCCGAAGTGGATGTTTTCTAGGTGAAATATTCTAAAGGCGGTGGTTGTCTACCACTTTGTGTTGGAACGGCCCTTCAGGTAACCAGAAATCTTGGGGTGGCCAGCAATACGGGTCCTCAGGGCCATCAGCTTGGGGTACTTGCTGAACATAGATTGATACTCCATGTAGGGTCCTTCGAGGGCGCAGTAGCACATCATATCACACCACATCATCTACAAAGAAAGTAAAGACATAGGATTAGAACAGACTATTATTATTATTATTATTATTATTATTTTTTATTATTGCGAAATTAACAAATCTTAGAAACTTTTTCGAAAACAATACAACTGCATGCTTTAACACAAAAAATCATAAAATGTGTTCTTAATAACAACAAAGTTCTTTTCAGGTAATTTTATGCTAGGAATTTAGCCAACTGACTTTCACTTTGAAAGAAGCCGGTAGCCATTTTGAAAGTGTCCGTGCGAAATATACAAATCTTAGAAACTTTTCGAAAACAATACAACTGCATGCTTTAACACAACACTATCATAAAATGTGTTCTTAATAACAATTATGTTCATTTCAGATAGTGCGCGCGCACAATCTTATGCTAGGAATTTTAACAACTAAAGGTGAAAATTACCCTCATTCTCAAGGCGCTTCGAAGAAGAAGAAGAAAAAAAAAAGATCAAAAGAATATAATGTGATTCTATTTGAGATTATAAAACACCAACACTTACCTGATCTCCCATGAAGAAGGATTTGCCGCCATTTTGCATTTCCAAGGATCTTTCCAAGAAAGGAAGGACTCGGCTGCAGGTATTCATGAACCTCCATTGCAAATAGGTCTGCAAAAAGGAACAAAATACTTCAGTTATTAAATCTCAAATCTAATGTTTTGTTGAGTCTGTCATACGAGGAGATAATAGATGAGGGGTTCTTACTTGTTAACTCTTCTTACAGACTCATACGCATATACCCATGTTGGGTATATACACAATAGAAGTTCTTTCACTAGAGTGGGAGTAGAGACATATAGACAGGCAGACAGAGAGATGCATAATTATTGCATAGCGCTTCTTCGCTACTCTGAATCGTATACTGCTTAATGAAATCACAAGGCATGCTGTATGTAGTAGGAGATTTGACTCTTTATTTAATTCCCTCGTGGCGAGTGTGCGGGTGACGGCGTTGACAATGGGAACTACTACTACTACTACTACTGTTGGGATCTCAGGCACAGAGGGGTGAATGACCTCACTGCCCGCTGGCAGCGATGGTGCGTGATCGCGGGTCACGTACGTTCTCGTCGCTGTCTCTCTCCGGACTGACTCTGGGCTGACTCTGATGACCGCTTAAGTATTGACGACCGCCCACGCATTTTAATCTTTCTCTTTGTCTCTCAACCGAAGTCCTTACTTCCCTTTTCAGTCTCTTTGTTCAATTTTCCGTTTGTACAGAGGAAGTCTTTTGTTATACTAGACTTTCTGTGTACCTTATCCATTGTCTTCCAGTTCAATTTTTCCTTGTCTTTTCGTACTTCCGCGCAAAACAAATGCGACTATCACCAAACCATAACATAATTGCATAACTTACTTTCTTCTGTTTCTTCGTCTGGTTATCTGATCACCTAGCTTTGAATTCTATCTTGTTGGTTGTTCATCTCTGATTCAATTGTTGTATACACTTTTCATTACTTCTTCTATTCTTCTTCTGGCGTCTTTTCTAACATCTCTTCTTGAGCCTAGACTTCGTCTTGGTCGGTCGGTCGCACTTAACTCATTTCTTCTTCTGACGTCAGTCTTGTTACCAAGACATTCACAACCACAAAACTGTGTTATTTTCTTAAGCTTTTATTTACTTATTATTTTACTTAACTAAACATTTCATGTACTAACATCTGACTAACATTGCGCGCGTATGCAGTGAGTTCCAGTTAAGGCAGCACATCTTCTCTGCCCGACGTCAAACTGAAAACTGAGGACCCAACCAGGTCCCACTTGACTTCACGTATTTCGCGGGCTTTTTGTACTATTCCATGGAAAGTCCACCCGTTGATATGAAAAGGGCCATCCCTTTCGAAATACAGGGGATTGACAATAATCTTATGCAACCGCATAGATTATGTAACACGTTTTTCTTCTCTTCTTGTTGGCTGATCTTCTAAATAGTGTATGCATCAACCAACAATGCCATATTGTTCTTTTTATATCTTTTATTGTTAACTAAAACTTACTGCAGCGCACGTGCAGGTGAGTACAAATAAACTAGGCAAGAACATCTTTCTTGCTTAGGATCCATTGGAACTGATTAACCAATTCAAAATCACCTGACGTGCAGACACATACAGTCTGTGACACCGCTGAAAGAACAATTGAATATACCAATTGTAAATTAATGTATATAAAGTTTGTTTCTTTTATCAATTTTGTCTTCTTTTGTTTTTCTACGGAAACTTCATTTCAGTAGTCTTATACATTTAAATTGTGGGGATCAAAACTCGGATCTTCTTCAGTTCCTCAACTAAACACTCACCAAACAACCACGGTCCTACACTTTTATTAAAAAGGGTGCAGAGTGATCCATTTGAACTAATATGTTAACTTAATCACAATTAAGGTAGGGTGTCTCATCATGGCGTAATGGTTAGCAAGCCAGTTGTGCAGATCCACGGAAAGGGCTGCCCGTGATATGAAAAAGGACATCCCAGCATAATTACAGGATGTTGCCCATAATCTATGCACCACATACATTATGCAACAGTAGTGAATTGTTCTACTGGCTTCAGAGGCATATCGTAAAGAGTGGAATGCTCCTTTCTTTAAAACACATGAACTCAGTTTTATCGGAGTTTACATCGAATAAAATCCTTTTTTGGTGCCCGATTTCAGAAACCATGGCGAATCTTGCAAAATAACTAATAGATAATCTCTTGAAAAAAAGTAATTTTTCTTACGTTAAAGTTTGTGTTCATATCACCGCTTACAATGGTAAATAAATTTTCCCAACCCTATTGCCCTTATGGCAAGCCCCAACCCCTTTTATCATATGGGTGCTAGAAGGCGGTGGCTGCGGGTCTACATGTCCTGGGAATGAACGTTAAACTCTATCTGATGGTGAGGTTCCAGTTTGGAGGTTTGGGGAATGTGGAGCACCCCTTCATCGCCATTGCTCCCTGGTCCACTCTGACTCGAAGTGGACCACCTGTTAGGGTCCATCTATGAGTTAAATAGAAAATGTATTTATAAAAAAATTGTATTATCCGTTAAGAATTGATTTATTTCAAACTTTATCGGCATTAAATGGCCACTGAGGTTGATATGCCGTAAAAACAAAACAAACACAACAAACAAACATCATAGATAATCTCTTGGAAAAAGTAATTTTTTCTTACATCAAAATGTGTGTTCATATCACCGCTTACAATGGTAAAATAATTATGCCTGATTGTAGCCATCGTCAATAATGATCTCATCCGTAGACCTGTACACACCTCCTACCAGTCATTCAGTTATCATTGAACGATAAGATGTGATCAGACTGATTTCGAAAACATATCCTTGTAACATATTGTAAAATCTACTTGCTTCTACTATATGTAATACCTGCCACTGAAACTTGTATTCTATGAAGATGTTCATGTTTGCTGAGCATCTGGAGTACGAAGAAACTGTTGTGAAGCTGGAACGCCTCAACCTCTTCCTAGGACTGTTCTATACACCCATGTGGATGACATCTACACTTGCTGCAGATGCCCCTGCAAGTGATCTGCAGTTCATGAAGGACATGATGAAGTTCAAGAGAACAGATCCGGAGATTGCTCAGGCAGTGCTACAAAAACTTGAAAACCACAGGTACTGACAACAGTAGTGTTTTGCCGTTCGCTCTCTTCGATAGCAGACTCAGTGACAAAGAGAAGCAAGACATTGCTGCCAAGCTGCATGCCACTGAGAAGCTAAATAGCTTCAGACAAGGGAAACCTGTTTTCCCTTAGGTTACAGCCAAGACGACTCTGGCTGATCTGGTTGGTCCAGAGTGTCATCTTCTGCTTGACACCTTGGCATTGAGTCTGACTGGCTTCTGTAACTGTAGCCACATGTCCAAGGAGTGATAACTACAGCAAGCCCTGGAATATATCAGCAATGTAAAAGAAGTAACTGACATCGCTGAGCTGGGGTCAAGATGATGAGTGATTTTGCAAAACATCATTACTATAGATTCTCAGCAAAAAGAGTATCTTTTTCAAGCTGTGGAATACAACCATGAGCGATTTGATAGCTTAAAGAAGCAAACTCTGAATATGACTGTGAAGTGTCCTTCTGACATGGACAATAGACTTTTTCTGCCACTTGAAAATAATTTTTAGGGTTTTGTCACACATTTTCTGATGTCAAGATTGTAAATTTATGAAATTTTTTATTTTTAGAATATATGTCTTTTTTTGAATGTTGCCTAAACCAAGGTTAAAGAATACTATTTATCCATAGCTGGAGGAGAGTATGATCATCCCTTTCCCAAGGGTATTAGCGCTAAGTGAAATGCAATTACCACACCCAGGGATTTGAATTCGGGTCGACGAGTCCATTTCCCATGACTTTAACCATTACACTACGCGTTTCCAACATCTGTCCTAAATATACCCACTCTTGTAGGCGTCTAACATCCAATCATGAGAAATCTTGGAAACTATCACAGATAATCTCCTGGAAATTTTTTTTTCTTACGTCAAAGTTTGTGTTCATATCACCGCTTGCACCGGTTGGGCTGTTCATTCCACTGCCGCTGCCGCGCCTTCCATGTTAACTGGGAAGAAAAAAAGAATAAAATAATTCAATTGTTTGTTTTTAAATTGGATGCACAAAAGATTTAACTGGTCTATAATAATATAAAAATACAAGTTTGTATATAACAGAATGGACCGAACCAAGCTAAAGTTGCCGACCTTCAGAAATCTTTTGACGAAGAGATCTTTATCTCGAAATATTAATAATAAATAAAGGTGAACAAACAACATCATAGTAAAATTATTTAATGCATTTTTATAGTAAATCATTGTCCAGTGCATGATTATAGTAAAAAATTTAATGCATTTTAATAATAAAAATCATTGTCCAATGCATTTTTATAGTAAAAATCATTGTCCAGTGCATGTTTATAGTAAAAATCATTTTCAATGCATTTTTAATAATAAAAATCATTGTCCAATGCATTTTATAGTAAAATCATTGTCCAGTGCACGTTCATGAGTAAAAGATCATTTTCAATGCATTTTAATAATAAAAATCATTGTCCAATGCATTTTTATAGTAAAAAATCATTGCTGCCAGTGCATGTTTATAGTAAAATCATTTTCAATGCATTTTAATAATAAAAATCATTGTCCAATGCATTTTATAGTAAAAAATATTGTCCAGTGCATGTTTATAGTAAAAATCATTTTCATGCATTTTAATAATAAAAACATTGTCCAATGCATTTTTATATTAAAAATAAAGTCATGCTTGCATTTCATAGAATCAATCATTTACAAATGCATTCATTTCATATATAATTGTCACATTATTTTCAATGCATTTATAGTTTTTTTATCGTAGATTTTCATGGGTTTTTAATACTTTAAAAATTTTATAAAACTCGTATCTTAAAATATGAGATATGATTCGAAATGTCAGACTTACCCTGAAGCGTCCGTTCTTCCAGTGTAGTACCTCAATAATCGTGCATGATTTCATAAGAAGCACCAAGCGATGTAGTCACACCTCATCATGTCCATGTTGTTTTTTACCATAGAAACCTATTGAAAAGAAAAAGGAATTAAAATAATTGGCTTCTAATCTTTACTGATTACTAAACATAGTCATCGACGAATTGCTATGTCAGTGATTGCCAATCATCAGGTGTGGAAAGGAAACACCTGTTTTTCTTTTCAAATGTAATTATCGATGTAAATATAATAAACCGTAAAGCTTTGTAAAATCTATGTCTTTGACTTACTGAATCATAATCAAGTACTTCCCATTTTGACCAATCAGTATTTGAGTATATCACGTAAAAAATGAATTAACATTGCTTGATGGAAAAGTACTTAAAAAATCGTCTGAGTCATCCATTCTGGCCAATACTCTATCATGATATACTGTATAATTATATTTAATTACTACATTGTATTATTACTTTATAATCAATGTTATGCCTTCAAACACTGCGAGATGGAAAAATAAAGGACAAAAATTATGTGTGTCATCCATTCTGGCCAATACTCTATATGTATATACCGTATAATTATATTTTATTACTATATTGTATTATTATTTTATAATCAATTTCATGCCTTCAAACACTGCAAGATGGAAAAGTGAAGGAAAAAAACCCATGTGTGTCATCCATTCTGGCCAATACTCTATATGTATATGCTGTACAATTATATTTTATTACTATATTATATTACTACTTTATAGTTAATTTCATGCCTTCAAACACTGCCAGATGGAAAAATCATGAATTAACACTGCTTGATGAAAAACTTAGTCATCCATTCTGGCAAGTACTCTACATTATTTACTGTATAATTATTATTATTTTATCACTATATTATAGTATTACTTTATAATCAATTTTATGCCCTCAAACACTGCCAGATGAAAAGTAAAAGGCAAAAATAATAAATCAACACTGCTTGATGAAAAAGTGAGTCATCCATTATGGCCAGTACTCTATATGTATATACTGTACAATTATATTTTATTACTATATTATATTGTTACTATATAATCAATGTTATGCCTTCAAACTTCTTTTTACCATATATTATTATGGGGTACTTACCAAATTCGCGGGCCAAGTACCTGGCAATGGCCATTGTCTCAGGCATCTTATTACCACCGTCCATTTCCAAGACGGGGACGCACATGCTGGGCATATCTGAAAGGGAATATTAAGTAAAAATGTAATCATATTTTAAAATGTAATGAATTTCCTTTTAGATAAACAGAAAATCAAAATAATTTTGTCTTTTCTTTGTTTGTGTAAAGATATGGGTTATTTAATTCCAAAACAAGAATATTAAAATTACCTGTGAATATTGTACGTTTGTAGTAACCTTCATCTGTATATCAGTCACTTTCTGGTCATCTCAACTCTTTAGACCGTCCACTTCCTTAGTGAGCTGTTCGACCTTCATATTCAACTCTTGACAATGTAATCTTTCAGCCTCCAAATCTGCCTTTAGTCGCATCTTCATCTCCATTTTTCAATCTTTCCACTCGTTTATCACCTCCGTCATAAATGTTACATAATTATGGATCCCTAATATCTTTTTAAGGTAGTATAGAAATCCTTATGGCGATCAGTACAGCTGATGGCCTTGAGAGTGAGTGACAATGCTTGACCTCACTCTGACCTTGCCTTGCGGGAATGGACCGTGAGAATCGGAAGGCAATAGAAGGCCCTTCCGGTTTGAGCTGTAAGCAACTCAGTCAGTTAGACAGTTAGGACTTAGAAGCGAAGCTAGCAAGATGTAAGGATCCGCGCGCATTGTCTGGTCTGGGGGGTTATGGAATAAAGTAACATCATCGTAAATCGAAGTCTTGTTGTTATTACTAAAAGCTAACCATAGCACAGGGCTTCTGATAAGCAGTGATCTCCAACAGAGACCAGACCCGGAATCCCCATATAAGAAAGACCAGACCTGTAGAAGATATACCAGACCAAGATAGAAGAAGCAAAGCCGGCCAGAAGAATAGACGACCAGAGTAAGACGTAAGAAGTATATAACATATATAGATATATAGTGCCGGTAAAGAGGTATGCAACATATACCTATTTGGTACCGTCAAAGAAAAGGCACTACATCTATATATAATGGAGATAGACTGCATTTTTGTCTGAAGCCGAAACTATATTACTACTCAATTCACAATTCCCTTAATTATTTACGTCAAATTCTCCATGATTTCATTCTTTTAAACCTTCAGTTATTAATAAAAATTGTTTTACATTATTAATACTGTTGATCATATCTACGTACTAATAACATGCAATTGTATTTATATATACAACAAAATAGCGATTCACAGTTTGAACGAGAAGGCTAATTTGCATATTGATATTTGAAATTCTATTTTAATAAATATGTGCTTGGTATTATTGATTTCTAATTGTTTGGTTTTATCTTAAGAAATATAAACAAAATCTCGTGGATAAATCTTAAAAGAAATTTATTTACAAGAAGAAATAACTGTAATATTATCCTTTACTTCCTATTTTAAACTAAATAGTTAAATTAGGAAAATTTACCAAATGAAAGAGGGGAGTAATGGAAAATGATGGAATAGTTAGTTTCAAGTTGTTCTATTTTTCGATTATACCCCCTCTGTTGCAGATCTTTTTATCTGCATTCTTAGTCCAGTTTTCATTAGCCTTTCTAATTTAATATGATATTTTTATTATATCAAGACTTAAATACTTGCACCCGGAGGGTGCATATATTTGCTAGTAACAATAAAGTTCGGCAATTCTCTTCCTCCTTTTCCATCAATAATGATTTCAAATTCGAATTCTCAAAGAGCAATTTCTCTCTACTTCTTAAGTTGTCCTCCAAACTTTTTTTAACTCGTTGATTTCTTCAAAGGTCTCAATTTTCGGTCCTTGTGATAAAGAACTTCCTCCCTCCTCCTCAACCCTATCGCCCCCCCCCCCTGCAACTCATCATTTGTTTCTTTTCTTTGTTCCAACACGCTGGGAAGCTCACTCACTCGACACTCCCTAGTATTTTGTTTTTCTTGCAGATTCCTTATTTCCAAGTTCTTGTGGAAGCCAACACATGGACATGCTAATGTGGGTCGCCCACCATGGGCCTACATTGACCAAATGTGCGAGGATACTGGATGCTGCGCAGAGGACCTCCCTGGGACAATGACTGATAGAGAACGTTGGTGAGAGATTATCATGGATATCTGTGCTAATTGTGCGACATGATAATGATGATGATTATATATATATATACAATGTGTGTGTGTGGGGGGGGGGTTACAAAATACATTGAGAATTTAACTGAGATACAATAATTATTTCAACCTTAATGAATATTATTTTAAAGAGAATTAATGAAAGGGCCATAATAAATTACAGAAAAAATAAATGTTTAAAAAATTCCATATATTATTCATCCTGTAATAGTAGGCACTGCCAATTCATTCGCCCATTTTCATTTTAAAAACGAATTAAAATTAATCAAATCGATTATTTAAGTTCAAATTTTTTGTCTAAGTCAAAAAGTAGTAACATAATGAGCATCAATAAAAAAAGCAAAATAATATATTAATAATATTATGGAGGTCCAATCTCACAGACAAGTTAAAGAGACAGTTCTTCCAGGCCGTTGTCGTGTCAGTACTGTTGTATGGCTGCACCACCTAAACCCTAACTAAGCGACTAGAGAATAAACTAGATGGGAGCTGCACAAGAGTGCTGCGGGTGATCATGAACAAGACGTGGAAACAGCCTCCTACGAGAAAGCAGATGTACGGCCACCTACCACATATCACCCAAACCATCCGAGTAAGACGAACAAGACACGCGGAACACTGCTGGAGAAGCAAGGACGAACTCATAAGCGACGTCCTCCTGTGGAAGCCAGCACATGGGCACGCCAGTGTGGGCCGACCAGCAAAATCGTACGTTGATCAGCTCTGTGCGGATGCAGGATGCTGCATAGAGGACCTCCCGAGAATGATGAGCGATAGGGACGGATGGAGAGAGATTGTCATGGATATCCGCACTGAAAGCGCGACATGATGATGATGATTTTAATAAATCTTAAACTATTTTTTCAGTCAATTTTCTTCAAGTTCTTTCTGTGCCATTTTGGCAAACGCCAAAGAATTATTCAGCTTCTTCATTGCCTTTTCCTTTGCGTCAAGTTTGAGAAGAACCGGCTTTTTAACCTAGAACTAGATTATAAGGGGGTTAATATATTTCTCAAGTAGATTAACCTGTGACCGTTGTTGAGTGTTCACCTTGCCTTGGCTTTGTTGCACTTTCTCCCTCTTTGTTTTTATTTGTTTTCTTGTGAGGAGGACTTACCCCACTGGGTTCCAATGATCAAGGGACTCAACTGTGGGGGTCCAGCTCTGCAGATGACATGGCCAGCCAAAAACTGGATGTGCAGTAAACACCCAGTGGCTATCCCGGCATGAGTTTACAGGAGAAAAGGGTATGGAAACCAAGGTGGTGATGACAGAAAAAAGTTGAATAACTACTGCTGTTATTGTTTACTGTCCAGTATATTGATGAAATGTTCAATAGTGTTAGGTATGCAATGATTTCCAGTGTATTTTTATAGTAAAATCATTGTCCAATGCATTTTTAAAGTAAAAATTATTTCCAATGTATTTTTATAGTAGAAATGATTTCCAATGCATTTTCATAGTAAAAATAATTTCCAATTCATTTTTATAGTAAAAATCATTGTCCAATGCATTCTTATAGTAAAAATCATTGTCCAATGCATTTTTATAATTAAAATCATTTCCAATGCATTTTTATAGTAAAAATCATTTCCAATGCATTTTTATAGTAAAAATCATTTCCAATGCATTTATAGCAAAATCATTTCTAATGCATTTTTATAGTAAAAATCATTTCCAATGTTTTTTTCATAGCAAAAATCATTTCCAAATTATTTTTTATAGCAAAATCATTTCCAATGCATTTTTTATAGTAAAAATCATTTCTAATGTATTTTCATAGCAAAAATCATTTCCAAATTATTTTTATAGCAAAATCATTTCCAATGCATTTTTATAGTAAAAATCATTTCCAATGCATTTTTATAGCAAAATCATTTCTAATGCATTTTTATAGTAAAAATCATTTCCAATGTATTTTCATAGCAAAAATCATTTACAAATTATTTTTTATAGCAAAATCATTTCCAATGCATTTTTATAGTAAAAATCATTTCCAATGCATTTTTATAGCCAAAAATCATTTCCAATGCATTTCTATAGTAAAAATCATTTCCAATGCATTTTAAAAATAATTCCAATGCATTTTATAGTAAAAATCATTTCCAATGCATTTTTATTAAGTAAAAAATCATTTCCAATGCATTTTTATAGCAAATCATTTCCAATGCATTTCTATAGTAAAAATCATTTCCAATGCATTTTTATAGTATAGCAATAGTAAAAAACATTTCCAATGCATTTTTATAGTAAAAATCATTTCCAATGCATTTTTAATGTAGAAATAATTTAAATTTCCCTGATGAGGTTGTTTGATTTGTTGGTATATTTTTAGGGCATGTCAATCCTTGTTGGGTTATTTTATGCCAATGACATTTTGTTTTATACATTTCTTGTTGGGTAATCAATTTTCTTTCAAACTCAATGTTTTAAACACAATTTTAGTACTCATTTTTTATCTATTTAGCCTATATATGGTACCCTAAAATGTACTTCCACTCTGAGTAATGGTGGACCTGGGATTCATTTATCTTACTCATATCTAACAAAAGAATAATTGCATATTCATAGATTAAGAAACTATTTGCAATTTGGTAAAATCCACATTGTGCTTGACAAAAATTAACCGAATTGAATGAAATGTTTAGAGTTGATTTAATGAAATGTTTAGAGTTGATATATATATATATATATATGATTGGTATATATTATGATTGGTATATATTAATGAATACAAGATTTAATGCATGTTATTTTTATTTTAAAACTTTTACATTTTTGAGGCCTAACACAAATTCTCAACCATACGTGCTTCAAAGTTACACTCTAAGGACAGAAAACAAAATGGCGTGCTCAGGCTCAAACTTCGATCACGTGACACCAAAAGTGTCAACACTAAGCACGCAGTGTGACATATAAATGAAGAAAATAAATTTCACTGAATGTTTGAGATGAGGCTTGATGGACACATGGCCTAGTGGATAAGGTAGTTAGGTTAAGAAAGTTCTAAGTGACAGTTATCTCTGGATTACGGGTTCAATCCTGAGTAGAGGCAGTAACATAGAAAAATAATTAACACAACTCCTACCCCCAGCTATGGTTGGCGGAATGAAAACCGGATACACCCGTGAACTAAATAAAGGGTTAGGTTCCGTGATGGCTCCCGTTTACGACAAGAAAGTTCCCGAGTTCGAAAAGAAGGTTCCCGTGTCCGAAAAGAAGGTTCCCGAGTCCGAAAAGGTTCCCGAGTCCGACAAGAAATACCTGAAGAAGGCCGGAGGGCATATCGGCCGAAACGTTGTACAGATAACAATAAAGATGGGGACAATAGTCCGAATAACGCAAAAACATATGTTATGGTGAATGTGCGGATAACGTTTGACCCTCTCTGTCTCGTAGCTATTACGAAAAAGAAAAAAACATACTTACCCTTCCTGTATTTGTCCCATTCGTTGAACTCGAACCTCTTGTCCATGTATTTGACGTTAGCAGCGGCGAACATCATACGCAGGATCTCGGCACGTCCGCGGCCATTGAAGTAGTACAAAGTATAGGTGGGCATGGTGATGTTGAGGTTTTTGGTGTAGGAAAAACAGATTCTTCGTCTGAGCAACTGTCTTCTTCGACTGTTTGGTTGAGAGTGAATGCTGGTGGTGGAAAAAAATTTAGAATTTATACAAAATTTTGAGTAATTATCAAAATTATTATGACGTGTTGCGAGGATACGCCACTATCCTCGCCCTGGTGTCGAAGCCAAGGGCGTAAGTTGAAGATATCTTACAAATTACGCTGTCCTACAATGAACATTGTTCAGATAAGTTTGCCAAGGTGCATTTTTGGAATGAATCACTTGGCGTGCACAGAAAGTGTGTAAAAAACGCTACTGTGCAATTTAACTCTATAATGCGAATTGTGCGTTTGTGTTCCTTTGTATACTCTGCAAAGAATTTGCCAAGGTATATTTGAAACTCTTGCCGGGACGCTCCAACGGACGTAATCTGTGCTGGCAGTTTCCCACACTTGTTGCCATAATAAAACACCAAAAAAACGATAAAGGTTGAAAATTTTATTTATTGTTAATTATGACAAAACTTATGTCGGCTAATTTCGTGATTAAACACTCTTTATAAATGCTTTATTGTCTGTTGCTTGTGGCGTGACGAATAGCTTTATCCATTTGTATAATTAAACTAATTCTTTTTTTCTAAAACTTTGTGCACATTGTAATTCAACTTTTAAATTAAGTTTCGTGTTTTTCGTTGCACGGATTTGAAACGGGTTGTGTAAGGATAAGCCATTTAAAAAAAACGAAATTACTGCATGCACCTTTATATATTAAATATATTATATAATAATGATTGGAAGGCAATTACAATGCGCATAAAATAAAAACAAAAGAGATGTTTTTTGTTTTATCGATTTTAAAGTAAAAATATAACGACACACACACACACACACACACACACACAAAAGAAACGCGTTCATTTCTGAAATCAGTCTCTGAAGATGAAGTCTACTTTGAAATCGATAAGACAAAAAACATATTTTTGTTTTTATTTTATACGCATTGTAATTGCCTTCCAACCATTATTATATAATAACATACTTAACAATGCTTCAAGCAAATTACTAATTAGTTATATATATATATATATATATATATATATTATATATATATAAGGTAGGTAGAGTCTCTGCATTCTGGGTTCTCCGGTTCGATCTTTGTCCGGGGTAGATCGTAGGTATACCACTGCTTGATTAGACCTAATTAGGTCGAAAACAGCTGCATAGTGTGTTCCGCACGTCGAACGTCGTATTTGCCGAGTTTGCTTGTCGTGATTATTTCAATTATATATATATTATATATATATTATATATATAATATATATATATATATATATATATATATGAATATATATTTCTATGAGTATGCATTAATATATGTTGTATTATATATAAATACAAATATATATATATATATGTGTGTGTAAACATAAACATACACAGATTTATATAAATATATACATAGACATGTTCATATATACTTTTATTTATATACATAAATATATACATATATATGCATGTAGAGTTCTCTGAATAGGGATTTAATTGAAAAAAAAACCGTTCTGGCGTGAAGCTAACCCTCGCTTTGTTTACAAAAATGTTTGAGGACTCTAGTGAATTCATTTCCGCTTAGAAATGTAGCAATTAGATATTCTCCTATATTTGACAGTTGCCGCTGGCCGCACGAGTAAGAGGCTTGGCAAACGAAAGTTCATTCGGGTCTCAAACCCGGCCAGGGGTAGCTATTAAGGCATAACCGCACTGATGAGATGTGATACCTCGAAACACGTGTCTGTGGATTATTTATTATATATATATATATATATATATATATATATATATATATAAATGTATATACTTATTTGTGCATATATATGTATATAAAAGGTGTATATATCATGAATCTATACATAGATTTATACACATGTATGCATATATGTACATTCTCATATATTATATATATATATATATATATATATAATATATTTTTCACATATGCATTGATTTATATACATACATTTATACATATACATTCATATATATATATATATATATATATATATATATATATATGCAAACACACCAGCATGTGTAATTGTTAACTTGCGGTTCCATTACTTATGATTACCGATTTCAATCCTCATTGAATGTTCCATACTTGCAAATATGTTACATCGTATCCGTGGCGAAAAGTGGTTATGTAAGAGAGAGAGAGAGAGAGAGAGAGAAGAGAGAGAGAGAGGGGGGGGAGAGAAAGAGAAAGGGGGAGGGAGAGAGTGTGTGTGTGTGAGAGAGAGAAAGACACAGAGAGAGAGAGAGAGAAGAGAGAGAGAGAGAAGAGAGAGAGAACAACAAAAAAGCAACGAAATAGAAAGGGTGTGTATTGAAGAGTAAGAGATAGATAGAGAGATAGACAAAGAATAGATAGATAGATAGAGAGAGAGGGGGAGAGAGAGTGTGTATGTGAGAGAGAGACAGACAGACAAAGAGAGAGAGAGAGAGGAGAGAGAGAGAGAGAGAGAGAGAGAGAGAGAGAACCAAAAAAAGCAACGAAATAGAAAGGGGTGTATTGAAGAGTAAGATATATATATATATATATATATAATAATATATATATAGATAGATAGATAGATAGATAGAGAGAGAGAGAGAGAAGAGAGAGAGAGAGAGAAAGAGAGAATAGAATAATTAAAAATACCAAATACAACCACTAGGACCAATGGATATACCACATTATGATAATTTAATTATTACAGCCCTTGATATTTTTTACAGTGTCCATCATATCTTGTTCGTCTTACGAGTATGGTTTGTGTGATAGGGACAAGTGACCATATATAGATGCTTATTCCTTATATTTGGAAAACACCAATTGTAATATCACTACATAAGAAAGGTTCGACACATTTGAAGATAATTACCAACCAGCTTCTCTTACATGTAGTCGTGTAAGGTATTTAAAAAATATTTAATCTTTAAGACCGTTAGTGGGCACACACTAATACCAGCTCGGATAGAGAATTGTACCAGAACGATATATGTCGTATAGAACCAAGTTCGAGTTGTAGTAGTAGTTGTCGTTAGTAGTAGTAATAGTCGTTAGTTCAGAAACAACATACTCAAGTCTTATAGACACAAAGGGTTGTTTATTCCTTTCAGGCTCGTGGGTTCTTTTTCAGAGAGAAGGAAAGATAGATAGATAGATAGATAGAGAGAGAGAGAGAGAGAGAGAGAATATTGTGTGTTGTGTGTGTGTGTGCTGTGAGAGAGAGAGAGAGAGAGAGAAGAGAGAGAGAGAGAATGATCAAATTAGTCTATCTTCTAATATAGTATCCGTCTTATCTTAGAAGATAATTACCAACCAGCTTCTTTTAGTGTAAGTATTTAAAAAATTGTTTAATCTTTAAGACCGTTACTGGGCACACACTATTACCGGCTCTGGAAGAGAATTGTGCCAGAACGAATATTTCGTATAGAACCGTAGGAGGTAGGTGTCCAAATTTGTCGAAAAATGAGTTCGAAGTGGACTTATTTGTCCTGAAGATATTTCAAGACTCTCTCTCAAACATCTGCGATCCAAAATTTGATTCTCTAGTGATACAGAATTTTCAAATCAAGTCCTTGGTTTGATAGTCTCGAAAAACCCATTCTTAGTGAGTCGATTCCTTCTGCATATACACCATAGTACTACCAACGTTGGCTTGGTCTAAGAAAATACTTATTAGGTTTGCCAAAAAAGTTAAATCTCTTTTGTAGTTAGATGGCTTTAGGAGTGTAATAGTTTTAATTAGATTCATTCATCCCATTTGATTCTGTTGTGACATCTTATATCAGGGTTGACATCTTGTATCATTGTTACACCGGGAGCATTGGTTTTCGCCTGGTCATTGAAGTTAAGTAAGTGTGCTAAGTTAAGCCAAGCTTAGTAAATTACAGATATTATAAGTACATCCAAAGTTAAGTAACGATCTAGACATCATTACTCGTTAAAGTCATGGTAAATAGACTCGTCGTCCGAGTTCAAATCTCGGATGTGGCAATTGCATTTCACTTAGCGCTAATACCCTTGGTAAAGGTATGAATCCTACTCTACCTCCAGCTATGGGTAAATAGTAGGGCAGACTGGGCTCTTTAACCTTGGTTAGGCAACCAGTCTAGGAGAAGGAAAACTCTGAATTCAAACCTGTTTGAACTCCGCTTAAGAAATTGACCTCGTAACACATACTGCTCGTGTGGAGGGTTGGTAAATATATATCCAGCTATGTATAAATAGTAGGCAGACTGGGCTATTTAACCTTGTTAGGCAACCGGTCTAGGAGAAGGAAAACCTCTGAATTCAAACCTGTTGAACTCCGCTTAAGAAATTGACCTTTGTCACATCCTGCTCGTGTGGAGGGGTTGGTAAATATACATACATTAATACTAGTGTTCGTGCCCCGTAATCATCTTGCAATACCCACTGGTTAAAAATGAGACCGTCAAAATCGTCCAAGATGGAAGGTGAAAATGTAAATCCTGATTACCTTGACTTGCTTATCCGCTGAATTTTTATTTCTTATTATCAGTGACGTCACCTCAGGTAAATAATGGACCATTGTCCTTTTACTATAAAGAAAGAAACGCAGATAATACTAATCATCAAGCCTCATCTCAAACATATAAATCTGGGTTGAGTCTATCGAGATCGAGAGCGCATACAGTTAGAACTCCCGAAGTATGATATTAGCTAATGTATATTATCTGCGTTATTCGGACTATTGTCCTCATCTTCATTGTTATCTGTACAACGTTTTGGCCGATATGCCCTCCAGCCTTCTCTGAGGTATTTCTTTTTGGACTCGGGAACCTTCTCAGACTCGGAACCTTCTTTTTGGACTCGGGAACCTTCTTTTCGAACTCGGGAACGTTCTTGTCGTAATCGGGAGCCATCACGGAACTTTGAACCTAACCCTCTATTCAGTCCACGGGGTATCCTGTTCTCATTCCGCTAACCATAGCTGGGTAGGAGTTGTGTTAATTATTTTTCTACATGAAATACCTGAAGAAGGC
>CM042175.1:7168572-7228572 GCA_023376005.1 Doryteuthis pealeii
CACACACACACACACACACACACACTCACGCTCTCTCGCTATTTCCTATCGCACCCCTCTCTTTCTTTCTCTGTATTTCTCTCTCCATGTCGGTCTCTCTGTATCTATCTGTCTTACTATCTCTCTGTTGGACAAGAGGTTCGAGTTCAACGAATGGGACAAATACAGGAAGGGTAAGTATTCTTTTTCTCTTTCGTAATAGCTACGAGACAGAGAGAGTTAAACTTTATCCGCGCATTCACCATAACATATGTTTATTTTCTTCAGTATTATCTGCGTTATTCGGACTATTGTCCTCATCTTTATTGTTATTTGTACAACGTTTCGGCCGATATACCCTCAGGCCTTCTTCTGGTATTTCTTGTCGGACTCGTGAACCTTCTCGAACTCGGGAACCTTCTTTTCTGACACGGGAACCTTCTTTTCGAACTCGGGAACCTTCTTTTCGAACTCAGGAATTTTCTTGTCGTAATCGGGAGCCATCACGGAACTTTGAACCTAACCCTTTATTCAGTCCACGGGGGTATCCTGTTCTCATTCCGCTAACCATAGCTGGGAGTAGGAGTTGTGTTAATTATTTTTCTATGTTACTGCCTCTACTCAGGATTGAACCCGGAATCCAGAGATAACTGTCACTGAGAATTGTCTTAACTTAACTACCTTATCCACTAGTCCATGTGTCCATCAAGCCTCATCTCAAACATTCAGAGAAATTTATTTTCTTCATTCACATGTCACACTGCGTGCTTAGTGTTGACACTGTTGGTGTCACGTGATCGAAGTTTGCATTTATGTAGTTATCAACAAAAAAAATTTGAAATGTGGATATGATTTACAAGATCTATTAATAATGGAGATTTGCTTCCGGTTTTTGTCTGTAACAAAAATTACGTCACTGCTAATGTCACATTACCCAAAATCGTCATAACATAGAATAAATAAACTGAAAATTTGAAAATGCAACATTAGACAGTTCTCATTGGTTTTTTTAAATCTCTCTCTCTCTCTCTCTCTCTCTCTCTCTCTCTCTCTCTCTCTCTCACTCACTCTCTCTCTCTCTTTATATATATATATATATATATATATATATATATAGAGAGAGAGAGAGAGAGAAGGAGAGAAAGAGAGAGAGAGAGAAACATGGGTGAATACTCATTATATTCACAAAAGTTTATAAAGTGTACATGAAATACAATGATATAATAATCTGACCAGGATCTAATTTTTTAATAATAATAATAATAATAATAATAACAATAATAATAATAATAATAATAATAATGTATATAAAAGTAATTGGTAATTTGAAGCATTGTTAAGTATGTTATAAAATAGTAAAATTTGAAGGCAATACAATGCGTATAAAAAATAAAAACAAAAAGATGGGTTTTTTTTTAAACATAAAAAAACATCTTTTTGTTTTTATTTTTTATACGCATTGTATTGCCTTCAAATTTTAATATTTTATAATAATGTATATATATTTCATATAATATATATGTTTGCTGTCCTTACAGTGTAACTTTGAAGCACGTATCGTTGAGAATCCTTGTTATGCCTCAAAGATACGTGGTTCAAAGTTAACTGACCTGAAAAAATGTTAAAGTTTTTGAATTTTTTAAATAAAATAACTGATGCATTAAATCTTGTATTCATTAATATATCAACTCTAAAAATGTCATTAAATTCGGTTAATTCCCTGATTTTTGGCATGTTTTTCTTTCGGCGGGGTAACATACGATAGTTGAATTTAAGTTAAGTGCGTCTAAAAATCGTCTGGTAACAAACAACCGGATGTTGACGGTGCAAAGCGAAACATGTCCTCTGAATGCAGGTCGCTCCTGGGGTGCTTAAAGGTGACTTGATCCAAAACGTTTATCTTATTTCCACAGAATATTAAAGAGTTCAAAGATGTAGCATTCACTACTGATGATCGTAGTTTATTCTATAAATTTTTACCCTGTTACTGAAATAGTTTTGTCGGCTGACTTCTGATTTAGGTCGGAAAATTACAACGGAAAGTTTTTTGGTGGTACCCAATGACAGTTTAACTACAGTCTGTGAATTAACATTTTGCGAATTGGTTTACGGTTTTAGGGGATTAAGGTTGTTTTTAATTACGTATTGCTTTAAAAAAATAAACAAAAAAAAAACCCAAATTACTATACATTTAATGTTGAAAAATAATGTTGAAAAATATTTTTTTAAACTAAGTTTAATTAAAAATTTTAACTGAAAATTTTTATCTTTTTTGTTCTCTAAATATGCATAAAGTGTAATCTATTAATAATGGAGATTCGCTTCCGGTTTTTGTCTGTAACAAAAACTACGTCACTGCTTAGGTCACATTACCCAAAATCGTCATAACATAGAATAAATACACTCAAAATTTGAACATGCAACATTAGACAGTCCTCATTGTTTTTTTAAAACAAGTTTTAATAAATACATGACTGGTATTATATATCTGTATATAGTTTGTTTTATTTTAATACATATTTAAAGTTTACATTTAAAATTGTCTTATTTTTTAATCCTTTAATGAATTTGATGATTTTACTTACTTAGGGTACAAACTCGCTGACATTGAATTTTTTACTCCCAGCCCTCAGGCAATATGTTTCAAAAATCTATTTTTACGTCGCCTGGAGGGCGTTTTTTATTTTGTATTAGTGTTTTTAAAGTAGTAATCATCTTGTGAAGGAGAGTGGGACAGAAGATAAAGAAATCCACTTGTATGTTTCATTAACTGGTATTTCTCCTACGAAGTCCCGCCCTGTCGGTGGGGCGTTAGAATGCACCGACTGCACCTCTGCAGAGGGGTAAGACTCCCCCAATTGGGCCACCTGTTTGCCGTGGGTGGCGACCCGTGATGCTTAAAGATGGAGTCATGGGGTATGAGCAGTCCATGACCTGCAACACTCCACTTAGAGCCTTACTTAGGCTAGACGGGCGGTCAATCGGCTGGTCACGTCAAACCCTAGCCCCTATATGATTGCCCCAACCCTATTGCCCCTATGGCAAGCCCCAATCCCTTTTTATCATATGGGTGCTAGAAGGCGGTGACTGAGGGTCTACATGTCCTGGGAATGACGTTAAACTCTATCTGATGGTGAGGTTTCAGTTCTGGAGGTTTGGGGAATGTGGAGCACCCCTTCATCACCATTGCTCCCTGGTTCACTCTGACCCGGAGTGGTAGTACCTGTTAGGGTCCCATCTATGGGTTAAATAGAAAACATGAGTTTATAAACAAAATTGTATTATCCATTAGAAATGAAATTATTTCAAAACTTAGTAAGCATTAAACATTTTTTACCAATAGAAGTATTCGGCATAAAATAACCTAAGGGGTTGACATGCCGTAAAACCCAACCAACCAAACCAAACCATCCTACGAAGTCCGGTTGAGATGTATAACACAGTAATATATATATATATTAAAACGCTTGTTCTTTAAACTTCCGACCGTTGTCATCTTGCGACACCCCATGGTTAAAAATGAGACCATCCAAATCGTCCAAGATGAAATGCAAGAATTAAATTCTTATTATCTGGTGTTGCTTATCTGCCGAATTCTTATGAGTGTCGCCATCTCAATTAAATAATGAACCATTCTGTTTTTATTATAAATAAAAAAAGGGACGAAAAAACCTGCTACGCAGAAAAAATATGATCAGAAAGAAAGAGAACAAGGGAAAGATATAGAGAGGGATGAGCGTTCGGAAGCGATACCGCTAAGCTGTTTCAATCGAACATAATGAAAAGATTAAAAGAATTAAAGAAAGAAAACAAAAAGATTTACATCAAGATTATTATTATTATTACATAGAGAATAAGAGACTGTAATTCAAAAATTGGTCTGTTCAGCCAAATTGACACTACGCCATCGTCTTCAGTAGACGGAAGGATGTCAACAACAATCTCCTTTTCATAATTTCTAATGTATTCCTATAGTAAAATGTATTCCTATAGTAAAATTTCTAGCAATGAATTTACATTGTGGGATGAGGTCCTTTATTTCCAATGCATTTTCAGAGTAAAAATTATTTCCAATGCATTTTTATAGTAAAAATCATTTCCAATGCATTGCATTGGAAATGATTTTTACTATAAAAATGCATTGGAAATGATTTTCACTATAAAAATGCATTGGAATTGATTTTCACTATAAAAATGCATTGGAAATGATTTTTACTATACAAATGAATTGGAAATGATTTTCACTATAAAAATGCATTGGAATTGATTTTCACTATAAAAATGCATTGGAATTGATTTTCACTATAAAAATGCATTGGAAATGATTTTTACTATACAAATGAATTGGAAATGATTTTCACTATAAAAATGCATTGGAATTGATTTTCACTATAAAAATGCATTGGAAATGATTTTTACTATACAAATGAATTGGAAATAATTTTTACTCTGAAAATGCATTGGAAATGATTTTTACTATAAAAATAGATTAGACATGATATTTGCTATTAAAATGCATTGGAAATGATTTTTATTATAAAAATGTGTTGGACAAGGATTATTACAAAAAGACATTGAACAATGATTTTTACTATGAAATTGCATTGGACAATGATTCTTACTATAAAAATGCATTGGAAATGATTTTTACTATAAAATTGCATTGGAAATGATTTCTACTATAAAAATTAATTGGAAATTATTTTACTATGAAAATGCATTGGCCACTGATTCTTACAATAAAAATACATTGGAAATAATTTTTACTATAAAAATGCATTGGACAATGATTTTACTATAAAAATACACTGGAAATCATTGCATACCTAACACTATTGAACATTTCATCAATATACTGGACAGTAAACAATAACGGCAGTAGTTCTTAAACTTTTTTTCTGTCATCACCACCTTGGTTTTCTATACACTTTTCTCCTGTAAACTCATGCCGGGATAGCCACTGGGTGTTTACTGAACATCCAGTTTTTGGCTGGCCATGTCATCTGCAAAGCTGGACCCCCTCAGTTGTGTCCCTTGATCATTTGAACCCAGTGGAGTAAGTCCCCATCACAAGAAAACAAATAAAAACAAAGAGGGAGAAAGAGCATCAAAGCCAAGGCAAGGTGAACACTCCACAACGGTCACAGGCTAATCTACTTGAGAAATGTATTAACCCCCTCATAATCAGTTAAATAGGTTAAAATATTTAAATAGTATCATAATAGGTTAAAATATTTATTTATACTAAACAACTATGTTCCTATTAAGACGTTTCTCTAATACAACAATGTATAAGCTCTTCTCTGTATCTTCTGTCATGTTTGTATCTTCTGTTAAGTTTGCTCAGGCAATAAAATATTCTTGTTATCACTTCGTGAATTGATCGTATGAGAAAACGATACACTCAACCAAAAACCATTATTTAACCATTATTCAATATATTTATCATATATCATATAGCATTAGAGACTCGTGACATTACACTATTTCCTGTTCACAAAAATGAAAACCACAGCCAAATTCAGGAAATGTGAAACATATAAATGTAAAGGGTGATAAACTAACACAAGCAATTAATTCAATTAATATTTCATACCTATTTGCTAAAAGACTTCCTCAGAATGAATTTGGTAATCTACAAAGACAGTGAAGAAAATATAAAGGGGGAGAGAGAAGAGAGAAAAATGAATAACTGAATGGGGGTAGAAGATATCAATTCATGTTTTTCTCAAAGGCATTTGAGACTCGTGACTTTATTATTGGTATCACTACCAGCTGCTATATAGTGCTTTTCTTAAATTTGCTTGCATAGATTCAAACGTAGATTTAAACAAAGAAAAGACCAAATTATTTTTATTTTCTGTTTATCTAAAAGGAAATTCATTACATTTCAAAACATGAATACATTTTTACTTAATATTCCCTTTCAGATATGCCCAGCATGTGCGTGCCTGTCTTGGAAATGGACGGTGGTAATAAGATGCCTGAGACAATGGCCATTGCCAGGTACTTGGCCCGCGAATTTGGTAAGTACCCCATAATAATATAATATGGTAAAAAGAAGTTTTAAGGCATCAAATTAATTATAAAGTAATAATATAATATAATATAGTAATAAAATATAATTATACAGTAATACATATAGAGTACAGGCCAGAATGGATGACTCACTTTTTCATCAAGCAGTGTTAATTTATTTTTTTCCCTTTTACTTTTCCATCTGGCAGTGTTTGAAGGCATGAAATTAACTATAAAGTAGTAATATAATAAGGTAATACAATATAATTGTACAGTATATACATATAGAATACTGGCCAGAATGGATGACTCAGTTTTTCATCAAGCTGTGTTAATTCATGATTTTTCCCTTTCCTTTTCCATCTGGCAGTGTTATATATAGAGTAATGGCCAGAATTGATAACTCACATGATTTTTGTCCTTTATTTTTCCATCACGCAGTATTTGAAGGTATAGAATTGATTATGAAGTAATAATACAATATAGTAATAAAATATAATTATAAAGTATATCATGATAGAATATTGGCCAGAATGGATGACACACATGGTTTTTTTCCTTCACTTTTCCATTTCGCAGTGTTTGAAGACATAAAATTGATTATAAAATAATAATACAATATAGTAATAAAATATAATTATACAGTATATGCATATAGAGTATTGGCCAGAATGAATAACACCCATATTTTTTCCTTCAGTTTTCCATTTCGCAGTGTTTGAAGGCATAAAATTGATTATAAAATAATAATACAATGTAGTAATGAAATATAATTATACAATATATACATATAGAGTATTGGCCAGAATGGTTGACACACATGGTTTTTTCCTTCACTTTTCCATCTCGCAGTGTTTGAGGGCATAAAATTGATTATAAAATAATAATACAATGTAGTAATGAAATATAATTATACAGTATATACATATAGAGTATTGGCCAGAATGGATGACACACATTTTTTTCCTTCACTTTTCCATTTTGCAGTGTTTGAAGGCATGAAATTGATTATAAAATAATAATACAATGTAGTAATGAAATATAATTATACAGTACATCATGATAGAGTATTGGCCAGAATGGATTACTCAGACGATTTTTCAAGTAATTTTCCATCAAGTAATGTTAATTCATTTCTCACGTGATATACTCATTTTGATTGGTCAAAATGGGAAGTACTTGATTATGATTCAGTAAGTCAAAGATATAGATTTTACAAGCTTTACGGTTTATTATATTTACATCGATAAATACATTCGAAAGAAAATCAGGTGTTTCCTTTCCACACCTGATGATTAGCAATCACTGAGGAAGAAATGCACCATCCAGAACACTGCACTGCTGCAATCTGCCAGAATACTCAGAAGAGTCCTGGAGACCTGAGTAGACTTGCTGTCACTCAGACTCCAGTGAAAGACCATCAGCTAATGCTGATGTGAAAACTCAAAAGGAGTAAATAATAATAATAATAATAATAATAATAATAATAATAATAATAATGAATGTAGCAAACTAGCACAACGAGAATACAAATGTAGATATGACTGGGTTGGGAAGGTGACCCACTGGGAATTATCCAAAAAAAAATTAATTTTGACCACACAACAAAATGGTATATGCATAAACCAGAATCTGTTCTTGAGAACGAAACATAAAATTCTCTGGGACTTTTAAATAAAAATGGATCACCTTATCCCAGCAAAGAAGACCAGACCTAGTATTGATTAACAAAAAAGAAAGAACTTGTCAACTGGCGGATTTTGCAGTTCCAGTAGATCACAGGGTGAAGCTAAAGGAAAATGAAAACATGGACAAATATCTGGACTGTTGATAACTACGTTTAGTAATCAGTAAAGATTAGAAGCCAATTATTTTAATTCCTTTTTTCTTTTCAATAGGTTTCTATGGTAAAAACAACATGGACATGATGAGGTGTGACTACATCGCTGATTGCTTCTATGAAATCATGCACGATTATATGAGGTACTACCACTGGAAGAATGGACGCTTCAGGGTGAGACTGATATTTCGAATCATATCTACATCTTTCAAGACACGACCATTATAGATTTTTAAAATATGACCCATGTAAATCTACGAGAAAATTTGTAAATGATTGCTTCTATGAAAGCAAGCACAACATTTTTTTACTATAAAAATGCATTGGACAATGATTTTTATCATAAAATGGATTGGAAATGATTTTTAGTATAAAAATGCATTGAAAATGATTTTTACTATAAAAATGCATTGGAAATGATTTTTATTATAAAAATGCATTGGACAATGATTTTTACTATGAAAATGCATTGAACAATGATTTTTATTATAAAAATGCATTGGAAATGATTTTTATTATAAAAATGCATTGGACAATGATTTTTATCATAAAAATGCATTGGAAATGATTTTTACTATAAAAATGCATTGGAAATGATTTTTACTATAAAAATGCATTGGACAATGATTTTTACTATAAAAATGCATTGGACAATGATTTTTAGAATAAAAATTTATTGGAAATGATTTTTACTATAAAAATGCATTGGACAATGATTTTTACCATGATGTTGTTTGTTCACCTTTGATTTATTATTAATATTTCGAGATAAAGATCTCTTCGTCAAAAGATTTCTGAAGGTCGGCAACTGTTAGCTTGGTTCGGTCCATTCTGTTATATACAAACTTGTATTTTTATATATTATAGACCAGTTAAATCTTTTTGTGCGTCCAATTTAAAAACAAACAATTGAATTTATTTTTATCCTTTTTTTTCCAGTTCAACATGGAAGGCAGCGGCAGTGGCAGTGGAATGAACAGCCCAACCGGTGCAAGCGGTGATATGAACACAAACTTTGATGTAAGAAAAAAATTACTTTTTTTCCAGGAGATTATCTGTGAGAGTTATTTTCCAAGATTCCTCATGATTGGATGTTAGACGCCTACAAGAGTGGGTATATTTAGGACAGATGCTGGAAACGCGTAGTGTAATGGTTAAAGTCACGGGAAATGGACTCGTCGACCCGAATTCAAATCCTGGGTGTGGTAATTGCATTTCACTTAGCGCTAATACCCTTGGGAAAGGTATGAATCATACTCTCCCTCCAGATATGGATAAATAGTATTCTTTAACCTTGGTTAGGCAACATTCAAGAAAAAAAGACATATCATATTCTAAAAAATATAAAAAATTCATAAATATTACAATCTTGACATCAGAAAATGTGTGACAAAGACCCTAAAAATTATTTTCAAGTGGCAGAAAAGTCTATTGTCCATGTCAGAAGGACACTTCACAGTCATATGTTCAGAGTTTGCTTCTTGAAGCTATCAAATCGCTCATGGTTATATTCCACAGCTTGAAGAAGATACTCTTTTTGCTGAGAATCTATAGTGATGATGTTTGCAAAATCACTCATCATCTTGACTCCCCGCTCAGCGATGTCAGTTACTTCTTTTACATTGCTGACATATTCCAGGGCCTTGCTGTAGTTATCACTCCTTGGACATGTTGCTACAGGTTGCAGAAGCCAGTCAGACTCAATGCCAAGGGTGTCAAGCAGAAGATGACACTCTGGACCAACCAGATCAGCCAGAGTCGTCTTGTCTGTAACCTAAGGGAAAACAGTTTTCCCTTGTCTGAAGCTATTTGGCTTCTCAGCTTGGCAGCAATTGTCCTGCTTCTCTTTGTCACTGTGTCTGCTACCAAAGAGGGCGAACGGCACAACCTCCTATGTCAGGTACCTGTGGTTTTCAAGTTTTTGTAGCACTGCCTGAGCAATCTCCGGATCTGTTCTCTTGAACTTCATCATGTCCTTCATGAACTGCAGATCACTTGCAGGAGCATCTGCAGCAAGTATAGATGTCATCCACATGGGTGTATAGAACAGTCCTAGGAAGAGGTTGAGGCGTTCCAGCTTCACAACAGTTTCTTCGTACTCCAGATGCTCAGCAAACATGAACATCTTCATAGAATACAAGTTTCAGTGGCAGGTATTACATATAGTAGAAGCAAGTAGATTTTACAATATGGTCCCAAGGATATGTTTTCGGGATCAGTCTGATCCCATCTTATCGTTCAATGATAACTGAATGACTGGATTGTGTACAGGTCTACGGATGAGGTCATTATTTGACGATGGCTACAATCAGGCATAATTATTTTACCATTGTAAGCGGTGATATGAACACACATTTTGATGTAAGAAAAAATTACTTTTTTCCAAGAGATTATCTATGATTTGTTTGTTTGTTTGTTTGTTTTGTTTTACGGCATATCAACCTCAGTGGGCCATTTAATGCCGATAAAGTTTTGAAATAAATCAATTCTTAATGGATAATACAATTTTTTTATAAATACATTTTTCTATTTAACTCATAGATGGGACCCTAATAGGTACTACTACTCCGGGTCAGAGTGGACCAGGGAGCAATGGTGATGAAGGGGTGCTCCACATTCCCCAAACCTACAGAACTGGAACATCACCATCAGATAGAGTTTAACGTCATTCCCAGGACATGTAGACCCGCAGCCACCGCCTTCTAGCACCCATATGATAAAAAGGGGTTGGGGCTTGCCATAAGAGCAATAGGGTTGGGAAAATTATTTTACCATTGTAAGCGGTGATATGAACACATAGTTTAACGTAAGAAAAAATTACTTTTTTTTTTCAAGAGATTATCTATTAGTTATTTTGCAAGATTCGCCACGGTTTCTGAAATCGGGCACCAAAAAAGGATTTTATTCGATGTAAACTCCGATAAAACTGAGTTCGTGTGTTTTAAAAAGAAAGGAGACATCCCCACTCTCTACGTTATGCCTCTGAAGCCAGTAGAACAATTCACATACTGTTGCATAATGTATGTGGTGGCATAGATTATGGGCAACATCCTTTAATTATGCCGGGATGGTCCTTTTTCATATCACGGGCAGCCCTTTCCGTGGATCTGCACAACTGGCTTGCTAACCATTACGCCATGATGAGACACCCTACCTTAATTGTGATTAAGTTAACATATTAGTTGAAATGGATCACTCTGCACCCTTTTTAATAAAAGTGTAGCGACCGTGGTTGTTTGGTGAGTGTTTAGTTGAGGAGTTGAAGATGATCCGAGTTTTGATCCCCACAATTTAAATGTATAAGACTACGGAAATGAAGTTTCCATAGAAAACAAAAGACAAAAGAAGACAAAATTGATAAAAGAAACAAACTTTATATACATTAATTTACAATTGGTATATTCAATTGTTCTTTCAGCGGTGTCGCAGACTGTATGTGTCTGCACGTCACGTGATTTTGAATTGGTTAATCAGTTCCAACGAGGATCCTATGCAAGAAAGACGTTTCTTGCCTAGTTATTTGTACTCACCTGCACGTGCGCTGCAGTAAGTTTTAGTTAACAATAAAAGATATAAAAAGAACAATATGGCATTGTTGGTTGATGCATACACTAGTTAGAAGATCAGCCAACAAGAAGAGGAAGAAAACGTGTTACATAATCTATGCGGTTGCATAAGATTATTGTCAATCCCCTGTATTTCGAAAGGGATGGCCCTTTTCATATCACGGGCGGGACTTTCCATGGAATAATACAGAAAGCCCGCGAAATACGTGAAGTCTCGTGGGACCTGGTTGGTTCCTCAGTTTTCAGTTTGACGTCGGGCAGAGAAGATGTGCTGCCTTAACTGGAACTCACTGCATACGCGCGTTATGTTAGTCAGATGTTAGTTACACGAAATGTTTAGTTAAGTAAAATAATAAGTAAATAAAAGCTTAAGAAAATAACAGAGTTTTGTGGTTGGTGAATGTCTTGGTAACAAGACTGATCTAGAAGGAGAAATGAGTTAAGTGCGACCGACCGACCAAGACGAAGTCCAGACGCTAGAAGAGATGTTAGAAAAGACGCCAGAAGAAGAATAGAAGAAAGTAATGAAAAGGGTATACAACAATTGAATCAGAGATGAACAACCAACAAGATAGCATTCAAAGCTAGGTGATCAGATAACCAGACGAAGAAACAGAAGAAAGTAAGTTATGCAATTATGTTATGGTTTGGTGATAGTCGCATTTGTTTTGCGCGGGAAGTACGAAAAGACAAGGAAAAATTGAACTGGGAAGACAATGGATAAGGTAGACAGAAAGTCTAGTATAACAAAAGACTTCCTCTGTACAAACGGAAAATTGAACAAAGAGACTGAAAAGGGAAGTAAGGACTTCTGGTTGAGGGACAAAGAGAAAGATTAAAATGCGTGGGCGGTCGTCAATACTTAAGCGGTCATCAGAGTCAGCCCAGAGTCAGTCCGGAGAGAGACAGCCGACGACGTACGTGACCGCGATCACGCACCATCGCTGCCAGCGGGCAGTGAGGTCATTCACCCCTCTGTGCCTGAGATCCCAACAGTAGTAGTAGTAGTAGTAGTTCCCATTGTCAACGCCGTCACCCGCACACTCGCCACGAGGGAATTAAATAAAGAGTCAAATCTCCTACTACATACAGCATGCCTTGTGATTTCATTAAGCAGTATACGATTCAGAGTAGCGAAGAAGCGCTATGCAATAATTATGCATCTCTCTGTCTGCCTGTCTATATGTCTCTACCCCCACTCTAGTGAAAGAACTTATATTGTGTATATACCCAACATGGGTATATGTGTATGTGTATGTAACAAGCGTTAACAAGTAAGAACCCCTCATCTATTATCTCCTCGTATGACAGACTCAACAAAACATTAGACTTGAGATTTAATAACTGAAATATTTTTGTTCCTTTTTGCAGACCTATTTGCAATGGAGGTTCATGAATACCTGCAGCCGAGTCCTTCCTTTCTTGGAAAGATCCTTGGAAATGCAAAATGGCGGCAAATCCTTCTTCATGGGAGATCAGGTAAGTGTTGGTGTTTTATAATCTCAATAGAATCACATTATATTCTTTTGATCTTTTTTTTTCTTCTTCTTCTTCGAAGCGCCTTGAGAATGAGGGTAATTTTCACCTTTAGTTGTTAAAAATTCCTAGCATAAGATTGTGCGCGCGCACTATCTGAAATGAACATAATTGTTATTAAGAACACATTTTTATGATAGTGTTGTGTTAAAGCATGCAGTTGTATTGTTTTCGAAAAGTTTCTAAGATTTGTATATTTCGCACGGACACTTTCAAAATGGCTACCGGCTTCTTTCAAAGTGAAAGTCAGTTGGCTAAATTCCTAGCATAAAATTTACCTGAAAAGAACTTTGTTGTTATTAAGAACACATTTTATGATATTTTTGTGTTAAAGCATGCAGTTGTATTTTTTTTCGAAAAAGTTTCTAAGATTTGTTAATTTCGCAATAATAATAATAATAATAATAATAATAATAATAATAATAGTCTGTTCTAATCCTATGTCTTTACTTTCTTTGTAGATGATGTGGTGTGATATGATGTGCTACTGCGCCCTCGAAGGACCCTACATGGAGTATCAATCTATGTTCAGCAAGTACCCCAAGCTGATGGCCCTGAGGACCCGTATTGCTGGCCACCCCAAGATTTCTGGTTACCTGAAGGGCCGTTCCAACACAAAGTGGTAGACAACCACGCTTAGAATATTTCACCTAGAAAACATCCACTTCGGATTTTTTGAATATGACACCCCACAGATTTCAATGATATGAACGATTTTTACGTTTTGAATAAATAAATCACAAATTTCACCATATATATGTGTTTAATTTTTTGTTTTGTTTTGGAATGAGATGATCCACCTCTAATGTACATTGAAAAACTGATACTCAATGATCAGGAGGATGCTCTATTAACTATTTAACCCATAGCTGGATCTTAACAGGTACTACCACTCCCGGTCAGCGTGAACCTGGAAGTAGTTGCAAAAAAGGGGCATCCATACTCCCTAGCGCTCTACAACTGGAACTACGCCATTAGATGCCCTTAAATGAAAGAATAATGGAATAAGTAAAAAAGTAAAGTCGTCGGGTTGGCCTAAAGTCGGTATCAGCCAATCAGCGAGGTAGTCTATCCCCTTTTCTCTAGCGCTAGACCAAGTCTGAGGTGGAGCACCACACCTACCATCAGCTCCTTACTTTACCGCACAGATCCCTGTGCTACTCATACGCTGATTTTACGAGGGCCGTTATCGACTAGGAACCTTGCGGTTTCTAACCGAATGGTACAAAATATTAGTTTATTTATTGTTTAACACGAGTAAATGTTTTTTTTTTAAATTATTCCGAAAATGAAATGAATTTCTAAATAAATCTGAAACAATTATTATTCTAAGTACTTTCGGTTCTGTTTTGAACCATTATCAAGGATGTTTAAAACAGGTTATGAATTAAGAGAATTAAATGTAGTTTTACCTTCAGTTGTTAAACCGCTTCTGATAACATGTTAGGAGGCTTCAGAGAAACCTCTGAACGTAGGTGAATGCATAGAATTCCAACAAAGGGGGACATAACAAAATACAGACTTTATTGTCTGACCATATCTAACCACAATACAAATACAAAAAGGGGTAGTCAAAATTGTCTAATCTATATTTAGCCTAAATTGTCTAATTTATTTTTAGTCTAAATTGTCTGATAACGGGCCGTGTTAGCTCAGTCGGTAGAGCGTTCGGCTAGAAACCACAAGGTTCCTAGTTCGATACCGGTCCTCGCCAACTCAGCGTATGAGTAGCACAGGGATATGTGCGGTAAAGTAAGGTAGGTGTGGTGCTCCACCTCAGACGCCAAAAACAATCTCCTTGGTCTAGCGCTATTGAAAAGGGGATAGACTCCCTCGCTGATTGGCTGATACCGACTTTAGGTCGCCCCGACGACTTTACTTTTACTTTATTTAGTCTAAATTGTCTAATTTTTTTTTAGTCTAAATTGTCTAATTTATGTTTTCGTCTAAATTGTCTAATTTCTTTTTAGTTTAAATTGTCTAAATTTATGTTTTCGTCTAAATTGTCTAATTTATGTTTCATCTAAATTGTCTAATTTATTTTAGTCTAAATCGTCTAATTTATGTTTAGCCAAAATTGTCTAATTTATGTTTCGTCTAAATTGTCTAATTCATTTTTAGTCTAAATTGTCTAATTTATGTTTCGTCTAAATTGTCTAATTTCTTTTTAGTCTAAATTTATGTTTCGTCTAAATTGTCTAAATTTATTAATTGTCTAATTTATTTTTAGTCTAAATCGTCTAATTTATGTTTAGCCAAAATTCTAATTTGTTCGTAAATTGTCTAATTCATTTTTAGTCTAATCGTCTAATTTTTTTTTCATCTAATTGTCTATTTTATTTTAGTCTAAATTTGTCTAATTTTTTTGTAGTCTAATTTGTTTTTAGTCTAAATCGTCTAATTTATGTTTAGCCAAAATTGTCTAATTTATGTTTCGTTTAAATTGTCTAATTCATTTTTTAGTCTAAATCGTCTAATTTTTGTTTCATCTAAATTGTCTAATTTAAATTGTCTAATTTATTTGTAGTCTAAATTGTCTAATTTATTTGTAGTCTAAATTGTCTAATTTATTTAGTCTAAATCGTCTAATTTATGTTTAGCCAAATTGTCTAATTTATGTTTCGTCTAAATTGTCTAATTCATTTTTAGTCTAAATCGTCTAATTTTTGTTTCATCTAAATTGTCTAATTTATGTTTCGTCTAATTGTCTAATTCATTTTTAGTCTAAATTGTCTAATTTTTGTTTCATCTAAAATTGTCTAATTATAAATGTCTGTTTTCTAAATTGTCTAATTTATTGTCTAATCTAATTGTCTAAATTGTCTAATTTATGTTTCGTCTAAATTGTCTAATTGTTAATTGTAGTCTAAATTGTCTAAATTTATGTTTCGTCTAAATTGTCTAATTTATTTTAGTCTAAATTTATTTTTTAGTCTAAATCGTCTAATTTATGTTTAGCCAAAATTGTCTATTTATGTTTCGTTTAAATTGTCTAATTCATTTTTAGTCTAAATCGTCTAATTTTTGTTTCATCTAAATTGTCTAATTTATTTGTAGTCTAAATTGTCTAATTTATTTGTAGTCTAAATTGTCTAATTTATTTTTAGTCTAAATCGTCTAATTTATGTTTAGCCAAAATTGTCTAATTTATGTTTCGTTTAAATTGTCTAATTCATTTTTAGTCTAAATCGTCTAATTTTTGTTCATCTAAATTGTCTAATTTATTTGTAGTCTAAATTGTCTAATTTATTTGTAGTCTAAATTGTCTAATTTATTTTTAGTCTAAATCGTCTAATTTATGTTTAGCCAAAATTGTCTAATTTATGTTTCGTCTAAATTGTCTAATTCATTTTTAGTCTAAATCGTCTAATTTTTGTTTCATCTAAATTGTCTAATTTATGTTTCGTCTAAATTGTCTAATTCATTTTTAGTCTAAATTGTCTAATTTTGTTTCTAAATTGTCTAATTTATGTTTCGTCTAAATTGTCTAATTTATGTTTCGTCTAAATTGTCTAATTTTCTGTCTAATTATGTTTCGTCTAAATTGTCTAATTTATTTAGTCTAAATTGTCTAATTTATTTGTAGTCTAAAATTGTTCTAATTTATTTGTAGCTCTAAATTGCTCTAATTATATGTTCTAAATTCTGTCTAATGTTATCTGTCTAATTGTGTCTTCATTCTTATAGTTATTCGTTCTACAATTGTGTCTATTTTATAACTGTTAGTCTAATATTGTGTAATTATTTGTACTGTCTAAATTTGTCTAATTCTGAGTCTAAATTGTCTTATATTGATGCTATGTGGTAAATTGTTCTAATTTTTTATTTGTCTATTATATAAATTTCGTATTTTGTAGGTCTAAATTGTCTAATTTATGTTATATTAATATTTTCACCTAAACCTGACTCATTTTTGGATTAGTTTATATTTATTTAACTCAAAAAAATAAATGTGTGATTAGGTTTATTTTTTATTTTTCCTTATTAATATTCAAAAACATTGAACACACTAATTTTCGTCTCTTTATTCGTTAATAATTGTTTTTATAATGAATAGCTTCATTTATTTAAAACTCCATACTTGAGTGATCTGTTCTTATCACATTAACCGAAAGGGTTTCATCTGTTTGGTCATTGATAGAAAATATTGATCTCTCTTTCTAATTTTTACGCATATGCAATGCCCCTCTGTGGTTAATGATCTATGCCTAACCGTAGAGCATATATACACGTGTAATTACGCATAAATACTTTCTACTCTTTTAGCAATGTGTTAAGCCACGCCTTATGTGCGATTATGTTCGATGGATTGATTTGTTCATCGTACTCATGCTTTATGGTATAAACTCCTGTACTCCTTCCAAAGGCATATTAACGTTCTTATGTCATGCCTAACGGCATTAAGAATTACATATCGTAGTAATTATATCTAATACTTTTTAGTATAGTGTTTAGCATTATTGGGATCATGTCTTGTATGGTATTGATTATTTCATGTCTATATTCTATGGTATAATTTTTATTTTCCGTCCAAAGGCATATCAACCCGTCTGGGGTTATGTCATGCTAACGGTTATAAGTAATACATATCGTGTAATTATATTTATACTTTTAGTAATTTGGTTTTAACAATGTGTTAGCATCTCGGGGATTATTGTTGTATGGTCTATTGTATTGTTTTTCATGTATATATTCATATGGTATAATTTTATTTCCCTCAAAAGGGATATCACCCCATCTGGGTTTATGTCATACGGGTTAGGAAGTAAGTACAATGGATATCGCCTTATATTCTTACAGTATTTTCCTTACGAATGTTTTTAACCAATTGTTGCATTATTGTGTATGTTATTGATTTTTTCATGTATATATTCTACATATATAATTTTATTCCTTCAAAAGGCATATCAACCAGCTGGGGTATAATGTCAGCCTAAGGTTAGGAAGTCATTCATAAGTCGTTCGTGTATTTATATTTATACTTTTTTAGTAATTGGTTTACCAATATATTAGCATCTTGGGATTATGTTTATATTGGTGATGGATTTCTTTCTCATGTCTATATTCTATGGTATAATTTTATTTCCCTCAAATATTCCTCCCATGTTGACATTTTTTCAAACAGATCCTTTCATATTGTGTTGCTTTAAAATAACGGTTTGTGATGTGAGCAAAAAAACCTGCATTCCATGAATAAATATGGTTTGTTTATAATATATTTTATGAGTCTGTGGCGCCAAAATTAAATTAGTGGAGAATTCATTCGAATATTTATTCCTGGAAGAAAGAAGTAATATAATAACAATTTTTCACCTGAGCTCCTTGAGATTCTAAAGTATGATTTTTTCCAAACAAATAAGCTTTCATATTTCTTCAAGCATTACTTAATCTTAAAGATAACTTTGCATGTTCATGTTTAAGTGACAGCATTAAGATTTCATTATGTTGCATATCGTGTAACGGAAGAGGAATTTTCCGATCAAGGGACAAAAGAGAAAGAGAAAGAAATATATATAGGGGGGGGCGGGGAAAAATAAAAAGAGGGAGAACGGTAAAGAAGCAGGGATAAGATGAAGAAATATATAAAAGAAAAAAGGGAAACGGAAGACTCCTCTTCCGGTGAGGAGGAGGAGAGAAAGATAAAGAAATATATAAAAAAGGAAGTATGTCCGTTATCAGATCAAAATATAAAAATGCGTGGTCATATTTATTGTATATAAAGGTGAGTGGATTTCGAAAGAGTCAGTCAGTCCCCAGCAGCCGTGAACTCACTTCGGGTTACGGTCTTCTTTGTATCGGGACGGTATCTCTCCGCATCCATCTTAGTTCTTACAAATCTTATATACGCAGACATTATGTTACCTACTCGTTCTTATTACATTATCCGTTATCTCTTAAATCTTCTATTCTCTGCGGGGCCATGACGAGCTCTCTTCCTGTTGGGGACATCTTCTTCGTATCCGGGCTGTCTCTCTCTGTTTCCATCTTAGTTCTTATGAACACGGAGACATAGATTATATTACCCCAATTTCATCTTAAACGCGCGTGCGTGTGGGAGAACAGCACAGAGCGCACATGTGACTCGCCACTACGACTGTTTGCTCAATTCTCTATCATTCTGGATAACTTTTCCAGAAGTTGCCTGGTTAAGTGACTTCCTCAACTAATCAGAGAATACTGTTTGAGGTCAACTTAGGGTTAAATCCTGTCAATTAAAACTTTGGCGATTTTACATGAGTTAACGGCTAAATCATATTTTGTTTGAAAATGCTTATCATATCTTCATTATACTCATATTCTCTGTGTCGGTAGAGCGTTCGGCTAGAAACTACAAGTTCGATAAAAATCTGAGTTAGATTTGCCTCAAAATAAGAGGGGCCCTCTTATTAGTGCATTTAAAATGTGTCTTGTTGAGATTTTTTATATATATAGTGTGTGCTAGACGCCCGCTCTTACTTATAGACTCGGCCATAATTATGTGACCTATCTCTTGGCCAATCACTGGCAGTACTCTGAGGTTGATACAATACTTAAACCAACCCTACTGGACATAATTACTTTTGACCTTTGTGGATGACGGACATAGGATTAAATCACTGGACCTTTACCAATACGTAGGATAGGACTTATACGCAGGATAGGACTTCTAGGCTCACCAAAGGATTCCATAACTCGGGACTTACTTTAAGCCCTTTTGAACTGACCAAGGATGGCATTTAAAAACTTTATATGTCTAACGAAAACTGTTTACATAATATAGGGCGTGGTTAATTTGCCTATGTTGTATTGTCCTTGCCCAGAAAAGGAAGCTTCCGGCAGAGGGACAAAGAGAATGATAAAAATATATATTTCAAAAGAAAGAGAAAGTGGAAGAGAGGTTTTCCGGTCAAGGAAGCAGGGAGAAGATAAAGGAATATATAACAAATGTCCGTTATCAGATCAAAAGATAAAAATGCGTAAGCATATTAGCGGATGTAAAAACCAGATCAAAAGATAAAGATGCGTAGGCGTGTTGTCAATACAAAAGCCAGAGGGTCGAGCCGACAGTCAGAGAGACCCCAGCAAACAGCCGATAGCATCACGTCGTCTCCCGTCAACTCTCGGGTATTTCCCACTGTGAACACTCGTCGCCGTCTTCACCAGCCACCGGCATTTTCATTGCGAAGCTATACGCCCCTCACCTACCTACACACCGAAGAGAAATAAAGAAAGGTCCTATTTTTGTATATACGTATCTGTTGTTTATTGAAGTCCAGTAGTCGTTAATAGCCGACTACTACATACTTCGCTACGTGACCAAGTATACCCGCAACGTTTACAGATACACGATTTAGAGTAGCGAAGAAGAATTTGCCTACTGGTTTTAACAAAACCGTGTTTGATAAATCATTACTTGGTGTCACTTTCTTTAATATCATTGTTTTATTCTCTAAGGTATTAAAATAAATCCTATGAATCATTTTATATAGAAACCAATTAAAATAAGTGTAATTTTATGCGTTCTTATTTAATTTCTAATTCAATATATTTAATTGGATTAAATTTAAATAAGAGCATTTTGTCCAAGGAATCAAAAAATTTCATCAAAAAAGTCTGAAACTATTTTTGAATTATTAATGATTTCTGGTTTGCAAAATTTTAACTGATGTTGTAGTTTTGGTCCTGGGCAAACACGAAACTATCTTTTTGGTACAAATAATGTTCAATATATGTGAAATAATAATAATAGAAAAAAAATCGTCTTAGATGCAGTGTCTCATCGGGATATTGATCTTGCTAGGAAAAAATCAGATATCATCAATAACTTAAAATTGGTTGATTTTCAGACTTTTTCTGATAGCATTTTTTGCATTTCTTGGGTGAAAATGCATTCAGAAAATAATTCTTTGAGCAGAGAAGATCTAAAACTCATTTTACGGACAAAAATAGATTACAAAAAGTCGCCATTTTTCGCCAACCCCACCAAATTTGGATAGATAAAAATCGACATAACTCCAGCAGTTCTGGGAATTGGAAGCTCAAATTTTGGGGAATGTCTAACTTTAACACAGACCACACCTGTAGAAAATTTCAGAAAAATTGAAAAGGTTGGGTGACAATTTTGGGGAATGTCAAACTTTAACACAGTCCACACCTGTACAAAATTTCAGAAAAATTGAAAAAGTTGGGTGACAATTTTGGGGAATGTCTAACTTTAACACATTCCACACCTGTACAAAATTTCAGAAAAATTGAAAAGGTTGGGTGACAAATTTACTTTTTTTCTGGATGGTTTGACAACCGGAGGGCGTGTAGTACAGATAGAATCTAAATATGAACTTACAATGATCACAATTCCCTAACCTCTAGGCATAAAATAATCCTTTATGGGTTTACATGCCGGTAAAATAAATAAATCCTGAATCAAGCAATAATGCATGTATAGAATCACCACGCTAAGAATACGTTTTAAAAAATTTATGGCTTAAATAGATCTATGAAATGTTACTTACTGTACAATTATTTTTGTTTCATGGGTGACTTCCACTGGATTTCACTATTAATTTTGTTTATTCCCAAATTGAATAAAGGGTTAGGTTTGAAGTTCTGTAAAGTTCAAGGTGGAGGTTCCTGAGTTCGAGAAGGTTCCCGACAAGAAATACCTGAAGAAGGCTGGAGGGCACATCGACTGAAACATTGTGTAGATAACAATAAAGATGAGGGCAATTGTCTGAATAATCCAAAATATCAAGCCTCATCTCAAAAATTCAGAGAAATAATTTGTATTATTTAGATATTAAACATAGCTTAACACTTGTAATTGGCCATGGCTAATAGAATGAGAACAATCTAACCCAATGGATTAAATAAATAAACTGTTCAAAGTTCCATGAAGTATCATGATTATGACATGAAGCACCTGAAAAAGGACATATCGGCCGAAACATTGTGTATATAACAATAAAGATGAGGACAACAGTTCAAAAAATCTAAATAATACAAGAGCTAAGAAATAAGTAAATGGATTACTTTCTTTACAGATGTCCTATATTGGCAACCCAGGTACCTGGCAGAATGTGTGTGATGATCCTCATAAACACTGATTATATAACAATAAAGATGAGGACAACAGTCCAAGAAATCTAAATAATACAAGTGCTTAGGTGTGTAGGTGTTCAAAGTCATAATTGAACATACAACTCCGACACATTTCTGAGACAAAACATTTTATATAATACAGCACATGAATAAACAAGATACATAAACAATAGAAGATAGAATAGTGTACATAAACATACATACATAAAAGTCACAGACGAGATAATATAAAAGTACACATAATATAAAGGTACAGACATGAGACTAAGAATAGTCCATGCTGTATAAATCACTTACAGTGACTAGTGGCCGGCGTTGAGGGCCGAAGCCCCAACGAGAAAGGGGTAGACCGTGTCTAACCCATGTGGTTTCGTAGCGAGGAAAGAGGAAGAGAAGTTCAAATCAGCCGCTTAAATACAAGAGTCTAATTATATCAGAATAAATTTCTATATGGAACTTTTTTAGTAAAAAAAAAACATGAATTCTAAATTCTGCCAAGAGCTGTCAATAGTATGTTTAGCAGCCACAATTCTGTAAGTATGTGAAATCCAGCAAGGATTGAACTCACTATACAGTAGTAATGGATTTATGAGACTACCTTGCTAACCATTACACAATGATGGGACCTCATTTTCTTTACCCAACCTGTTCGTCACAGGTAGGATATGGTACAAGGTCGAAATCAAAGGGCATCTAGCGAGTATTAAAATCGCTATTCAGTGATAATGTGAGTCTAACTTGCAAACCCTTACACCAAAATGGGATGCTATTAATATTTAAAAAAATGTAAACATCAAAAAGGAGACTATTACAAAAATAAACTAATATCATAATATAAAAACTGCTAGCTTTGTTTCAATATCCAACATGGAAACGATACATAAAATACAATATAGAATAGAATAGTGTACATAAACATACATACATAAAAGTCACAGACAAGATAATATAAAAGTACACATAATATAAAGGTACAGACATGAGACTAAGAATAGTCCATGCTGTATAAATTTATTGCTTAAATAGATCTATGAAAAACTGTGTTTTAAAAAAACTGAATAGCCAACAAGAATAAATAAAGTAAAAACGTCTTCAGCATAAAAAACATGAGTAAAAAAAAAATCTTAGTATTTAAAGTAAATGTAAAAATAAAGTCGTCGGGGCGGCCTGATGTCGGTATCAGCCATGCAGCGAGGGAGTCTATCCCCTTTTCACTAGCGCTAGACCAAGGAGATTGTTTTTGCATCTGAGGTGGGGCGCCACACCTACCATCAGCTCCTTACTTTACCGCACAGAACCCTGTGCTTTTCATACGCTGAGTTGGCGAGGGCGAGTATCGAACCAGGAACCTTGTGGTTTCTAGCCGAACAATATAGATAAATATGAACAAATTGAGATAGACAGATAGAAATATAGATATGAAGATGGATAGTTTTGAATAGACTGAGCTGGTTGTTATTTTAATAGTCACCGGGTAGCAATTTTTGAGGCAGGAGGCCGGGACGCACTTTCTCATGAATTACCAAATATTTTTTCTAACTTTTGAATATTTAGGTTAAAGCAAACTTTAATAATTTCCTACTGAAATTCACTAAAAATGAAATATATTATGTTACATGAATAATGTAAATAAAATAAAAAAAAATAATTATGTGAAAAATCCTATACCAGGGGTCATAAATTAAAACTCTTTAAAAAAATGTTGTAAAGCCAATGCAAGACAAAATTATTTTAGTCACAAAGTGGGGAATTCATGAAATAAACTACCATCATCAATAGTGAATGCCCCATCTCTAAACTCCTTTAAGGCAATGTTAGATAATCTGTGGAAAGATTATGAATATTCTGTTGAATTAAGATGAATATTTATAAGGAACAGCTGACAGGTCTCAGACCTAATATACTAGCTGAAAAGATATTATTATTATTATTGTAATTATTGAAAGTCTAAATTCATTTTTAGGTTTGACATGCCGTAAAATTTACCCAACTAAACAACCAACAAACCGGTACACCACGGGGACACCCTCGTACAATAAACGTGATTCCCTAACTTTTCGGCATAAATTAACAGTACACACAGCTTGACATGCCATTAAAATTAATAAATCTTTCGATTTAATTTTATTGAAATTGTATATTTCCTGAAAATAATTTCGAAGGGTATTATTACAGCCTCATGTTTGATTGGCCGTTTACTGCAGGGTTCACAAAATATTAATTCGACTAGCAGGACCTGTTGATATACCATAGTATGATAATTAAAGTATCACAACGTTTGATATGTTTACTTAAGAGCTATTGCAAAATAGTTCAATATGTAAAATGTTAACTATATATTTAAACCTGCTCTACAAATTTCTATAAATGTGGAGAGAGAGAGAGAGAGAGAGAGAGTGTGTATGAGAGAGAGAGAGAGAAAAAGAGAGAGAGAGAGAGAAAGTGTGTGTGTGATATATATATATATATATATATATATATATATATATTATATATATATAGAGAGAGAGAGAGAGAGAGAGAGAGAGAGAGAGAGAGAGAGAAACCACCTAGTTGCAATGTGTCATGCATCAAGAGACCATTAGAGCCACATTTTTGAATGTGCAAAAAGACACCGAATCTTCATTATGACAAGATGCGATCAAAAAATACGATCTAAAAAAACAATACTACTTCACAATGTGTCATGCACCGTAAGATAATTAGAGCCTCGTTTTCGATTCTGCATTTAAAAGCCAACAAACAAAGCCGAGACGATTATTTGCAGATTACGCAGAGAAAAAAAAACACAAAGATTGTACGACATTGTGTTAAATTGCACATAAAAGTATTTTACACATTATGTGCAGGCCGAGTCATTCATTATATAAATGCACCTTGATACAATTGTCTTAACAATTTTCTTATTGTACACCGACAATTTACTAAAGACATCTTCAATATACGGCCTTGGCTTCAACATCAACCAAACTCACTCATTGCAACACGTCATAATCATTTTGAGTAATGACTTGGAATTTTGTATAAATACGGATTTATTTCCACGGTCAGTATTCACTCTCAACCAACAGTCGAAGAAGACAGTTGTTCAGAAAGAGATTCTGTTTTTTCATATACCAAAAACCTCACCATGCCTAACTATACTTTGTACTACTTCAATGGCCGCGGACGTGCCGAGATCCTTCGTATGATGTTCGCCGCTGCTAACGTCAAATATATGGACAAGAGGTTCGAATTCAACGAATGGGACAAATACAGGAAAGGTAAGTATTCTTTTTTTTGTCTTTCCCAATAACGCTGTTTGTTTTGGTTTATCTTAAAGGAAATCTTAAATATTTATCTTGAGGAAGCCGGGTTAACACGTCAATATTACACTATGATAGATAAAGAGATTAATATGTTCTAACATATATATAAATATATATATATATATATATATGTATTTGTAGGATATGTGCTTAATTGAAGTCATACCTAATTTTTGAAAATTAATTAGTCAATAATTAATGAATTTCTAGGCGGGCATATATGTTCAAATGTAAGGCTAAACAGATCGAAAAAATGTCAATCCCTGAATGTACATTTCGACCTATTAGGTCTCATCAGCAAGGTTATAGATGAGACCTAATAGGTCGAAATGTACATTAAGGGATTGACATTTTATCGATCTGTTTAGCCTTACATTTGAACATATATGCCCGCCTAGAAATTCATTAATTATTAACTAATTAATTTTCAAAATTAGGTACGACTTCAATTAAGCACATATCCTCCAAAAATTGTCGGCTTAAAGCCATATAAAAATAAACACATTTGTTTGTTTACTTAACCTCATATATATATATATATATATATATATATATATTCCCAATATGTATATATATATATATATATATATATGTGTGTGTGTGTGTGTGTGTGTGTGTGTGTGTGTGTGTGTGTGTTTGGGCAGCATTCTTTCATTTATACATGTAGAATTAAACAAAAGACACATCTCCTGTTTAACAATTTTATCTTTGATCTTTTCGAGTTTTCTGGACCTGAACTTTGGAGGACTTATCCAAGAATTCCACCCAAATATTAAAACGTTGGTCAGATAACTCGAAAAGATCAAATATAAAATTGTTAAACTGGATATGTGTCTTTTGTTTAATTCTACACACACACACACACACACACACACATATATATAATATATATATATATATATATATATATATATATATATATATATACTTGTTGAATATCTGGCAGCCATCCTTCGTTCCAGATGTAATGAATAAGTACGCAAGCCAGTAAGAATCCAGTGTTAACGTATTCCTTGTAAGTCCTTCGTCCGAGATAATCCAAGTATCAATGACATAAGCTCAGAATATGATCTCTATTAATACAGCATAAGCAGCAGCAGCAGTGCCAGTGATTGGACAATAGAAATGCCTTCTCAGGTCACGTGTTTATAGGCGAGTCTATAAGTAGAAGTGACCATTTGCCTGATGCCTTATATCACAAATCACCAATAACTCCCAATTTAGTTGAGGTCCTCTAAATAGGGATTTAATTGTAAAATTTACCGTTCTGGCATGTAGCTAACCTCCATTTTGTTTACAAACGTTCGAGGATCGGTGGAATTCATTTCGCTTAGAAATGTATTAATTAAATATTCTCCCTATATTTGACAGCAGTGGAATATGATGAATATTTATAAGGAACAGCTGACTACTACTGAAGGGAAATATTATTATTATAAATTTTAATTTCATTAGTCTTTATCATTCATAAGAATATTTAATCATATTTAAAACTTAAATACTTATTGCTCGTAGGGCGAATTTTTTGCCGAGAAATAAAAGAAAGATTCAGTATGTCTATGTGTTTACGTTTGTCTATGTACAGAGAGAACCGAGGTGGAGTGGCGGGCGTGGGAAGGCTTGCCGTTATCTCCGAGGAAAAGCGGGCTAGGCTTTTCCTAGCGTGTAGGACCGTATAGAATCGAACACCCGCGCCCTTCAGAATGCGAAGAGGGCGACACATCGGTGCGGGCACCGGAGTCGGAGATGCCACCACGTCCCCGTATGTCAAATTTGGGCCAAGAGAAGGCAAGTTAATTTGCCTAATTAAAAGCAAACACCAGGGAAGAATTTGGTGCAAAATGTCGAATTTTGGGTTCGTCGACAAAATTTTGACGCAAGTAACAAAATAAAAATTAAAAAAGTGTAAATAATATACAGAGGAAAAAGGAAGGAATTGACAAAAATTTAAAAGACGAGCCAAACTCTATACAATTAGATTAAACTATATTTATTCAAATTTTAAACTACTCACACTGTCTGATGAGGGTTGCACAATTTCGCCCGTGCAGTATCTTTATCTATAAAACAAAAAACATTTAAAACATATAAAACCAAAACAATACTAAAAACATTTTAAATTGCATACAAAATTACTTGCCGGCAGGCTAAAGTTCGAAATGCCCTTTTGTTTTTAGTGGGCTTTTGTTTTGGTGCTGTTGATGACAGAGACAACTCCTGAGTTTGTTGCGTTCTCTCGTTTATCTTCTTCCTTCCTTCTCTCCTTCTATGTCTTTATAAGTCTTATTCCGGATAATAGGGGGAAACGGAGTATAAAGTAGAAGTGGGGTGACGCGCAGAAAATGAGGTGTGCGACATTAAGCGCTAAGGATTGTATCGATGACGACGACAAACTTGAAGAACCAAACATGACATTTTTAGTTAAATTCTTGTGACTGAAAAAAATTCTTTTAATTACTTTCTCATTTTGAGTGTATATAACCACAGGGTTGTTTTTATTAATGTATTAATGATTTTGACTATAAATGAAATACTCATGAATAGACTTACACAAATCATTGAAGAATATTGTAATGTAAGCTGTGACCTAGTTTTGGTTACAGACAGAAATACACCCAATCTCCATTTGTCTGATAATTTTCTGTTTAAAAGACAATGCAGACTTTCTCTAGATTTTCAGCCCCCCTGTAAAGATCTGTATCACCTGTGGTTCCTTGTAATAATATAAGCCCAATTCTGTTTGTTTGGTTGGATTTTATGGGACATGTCACCCTATTGGGTCATTTTATGCCAAAGACAATTTTTTTTTATTCATTCTTCTTGGGTACTCAACTTTTTTTGAAAAAAAGTAAAAGACTTCTTAAACTCTTTTCTTATTGTGTGAAGTTTAATGTCACATCTTTCTGCACTCCTGAAAAAAATGATTTTGAATTTTGGATTATTGGAATTGCAATTTAATCTTATTCCCTCAAAACTAGGTCAATCCTAATGTTTACAATTCTTTCCATGTCATCTTTTAAAGGATAGAAAATAAATCTCAATGCTAAATTCAATTATATACTTAATATAAATTAATGTAACGTATGTGCCTTAATTCGTAATATTTAACGTAGCGGGTCCCCAATTATAATGTGTACGTAGTGGGACCAGTTCGTAATTTAACATAGTGCCTTTTCTTTCTCGGCACTGAATTAGTATCTTTAGTTGCGTACGGAGTTTGTTTACATACACCCACCCCAGATCTAGCAGTCATAGTCTTCTTAGCCCCAAAATCCTTCTCCCCACTTCTTTTGGTCAAGGGAAGATATCCACCTTTACGTACGCCGTCGCGTGCCCTTCGTTACGGCCAATTTGCTTGTTGACAAGTTTGTTGGTTTATAGACTTTCATTCATGAATTCCCGTACAATTCCTTTGGCGTGTAGAAAATAAAGATGTGGACGTATTCTTGCTTTACGTAAATTTTATTTTCTCACGTGAAAGTTACTGGAGAGAGAGAGAATGTCGGCTTTACTTAAAGCAGAGTGCTCTATGACTTCAGGTTTCCAATTGATCAGGCATTTCACCCTTAAAATATGTTTTCAACTTCGTCCAGTGTTAAATATTACATCTCAGGTTTAGTCCTTAGCGACATCAGTTCAATCAACTGCCAACTGCCATGCACGAGCCTCTGGCTCTAAACTGCTCTAACTCTGGACTTCACTGCTCTGATCGGCAGACTCCAACTGATCTTGATTCTATTCACGGGTCTCTTAAATAGCATTTTCTAAATAATCTCCAGAAGATTCTTTTCTCTAGAATTTTCGGACCACTCTCGACAAATCGAAGCTTCGATTCCTTCTATTCTCACTGGTCACACAGAGTTCACGAAGCCTAAGATCAAAGACTTCTCTGTAGCCCCAAAAGACTGGTTTTTTCCTAATCATTAGACTTATCGTCTGCTTTCTCTCGTTAAAAAGATTTATCTTTCCTAACTACTTTTTCGGTGTTTCCAAAAAGACCACCCAGTAATCTAAGATAGATCGGTCGTACATTTTTCTAAGTCTTGGCACAAGGCCACACAATTAGGTGCTAGGGCGGCGATTACATAACCAATTAAGATAGTTTGGTAAAAAGTTTAAGTTAAAAGCTAGACTATATTTATGTTAATAAAAAATAGTCTGATAAATAACCAAACTATGGAATCATAACTGCTTTTTGATTGGTTTATAGTATTGACAAAAAAAACTGAATCGTTTTTTACTGCTTGGTTGAATAATCAAACCTAAATTATAATTGTTTCAAAAAATTAGTTTGGAGATGTTTTAGGTTTCTCTATCAAATTAGTTTTTCAAATGTTTTTAAGTCCCCCTGTTTTAAATAGTTTTTCAGATATTTAAAATTCCTGTATTTAATGAGTTTTTTAGATTGTTTAGATCCCTGTATTTGTTTAGTTTTCACCATGTTTATATTCCCTATTTAACTGTTTTTTTTTTAAATTTCAATGGCTTGAAAGGAGGAGCATGTTACCCATACATGGGCGTATACATAATGAAATATTAAAAAAAAAAACATTATAAATGGATTAAAATGAACACGAATTAATAAAGGAATAATATGTATCCCTTCTCCTCCAATACCGTTCTGCTTTGGCATTAATTACCCACCAAGCTTGATATGCCCATTAAACAAAGAAACCCAAACAAATCACCTTTCTTATTTATCTGTTATTATTGAATAACTGTTATAATTTTCAAAATATGAGAATGCATTTTTACTTAATATTTTTTTCAGAATATGCCACATGTGCGTCCCCGTGTGGTAGATGGACGATGTGGTTAGATGAGATGCCCCGAGACCATGGCCATTTGCCCGGTACTTGGCCCGCGAATTTGGTAAGTATTCGAAAATAATCCGTTCATAAAAGTAAGTCAAAATAAGATTTTGTTTAGTATTTCAGTCTTTGTATATATACTTAAATGAATAATGCACCCTCCGGGTGCAAGTAATTTAAGTTTTAATGGTTAATAAAATACTTGTATTTAAGTTAGAAAAGACTAATTAAAACCTAAAATAAGAATAACAGAGATAAAAGGATTTGAAACAAAGGAGTATAATAAAGATTTGAAACAGAGGGCAGTATAAGAATTTGACAGAGGGAGTATAATAAAAAATGGAACAACTGAAACTTACTATCTTCCATCACTCCTCGTCTTTCATTGTTATTTTTTATAATTTAAGTATATTAGTTAAAAGAGGAAGTAAGAATAAAATAGACAGTTTATTTAATCTTGTTAATTGGATTTCATTTAGATTCATTGAAGAAATGTTTTGCTTATATTCATTAGAATAAAACCAAGCAGTTATAATCAATAATACTGAGCCATGATTTATTAAATTCGATTTTTAAAATATTAATTGCAAATTAGCCTCCGTTTATACTGTAAACCGCTATTTTGTTGTATAGTAAATATATAATTGATTGCATGGTCAGTATTAGACATAGTTAACCAGTATTAATAATCTAAGACAAATTTTATTAATAATTGAGGTTTAGATAAAAATAATCATGAAGAATGTGATGTCAATAACTAAGAGAATTGTGACTTGGAGTAGGAATATAGTTTCGGTCCAGACAGAAAAACCCACAATCTCCATTATAATAAGATATATATATATTATAATATATATATACTGTAATATATATAAATTAAATAAGTTCATTCACAGATCACGTGTTTCGGCATATATCATGCCTCTTCAGTGTGGCTAGAACAAATCTATCTTGGGGTAGGGTCGAACTCAGACTGACCGCATGGTAGTCCGATATCTTTATCCCCCTTCGCCCACTGACAGCTGATGCGGGGACTGGTGTTTTTAACTATTAGTACATAGAATTGTATGTATCTTTCGGTCACTGAGAGATCAAATTTCCGGAGAAATAATCATTGCTTATTTGCTTCGGTAGTGAGTATGTTTAATTTAATATTACCAATTAGAGATCTCATTACAAATTTATGGAGCATATATTAATAAGTCATCCACAGACACAATAACTTCGGCATATCATGCCTCTTCAGTGTGAGCTAGACACAACTATCCTTGGGTAGGGTCGAAACCTAGACTGATCCGCATGGTAGTCATTATATATATATAATAATATATATAATACTATATATTAAAAGAAAAGTAGTAAGATCTATGACTATACTTTTACTTAAAATGAAGCCCACTAGAATAGATAAAAAAATAAAAATATGAATAAATAAATTAAAAAATAGACAGCTTTAAAGAAGCATTGTAGATAAAGGCTAGTACATAAGGATACATAAATAATAAATTAATTAAAATAAATATAAAAGATGTAAAGAGGGAAAATCGAAGTAATGGAATATAAATAGGCTCATAAAAATATAAATATAAGATACACTAGCTAAGTAATGGAAGAACATGATGTAATAAATAAAACACACTAAGATAGTCCAAGAAAAATAATTGAAACCATAATAAAGTAAACTCAGATACCCCCCCCCCCACCCGCGGAGGAAAAAGACATACCTTCCCTGCAAACCCACTTGACCCACTTATGAGTGAAAGGGCACCAAGGCCATAAATAGAAGTAGAATTCTGTGGGTCAGTCAAACCCAACTTAGGAATTTTACAAACAGACTAGGCAGACACATAAAAACCACCAACCATGCAAAGGATTAAGGAAAAAAAAAATTCCCCCAATAAAAAAGACACTTTGAAAAAAAAATGCAATATGATCACCCCTGATGAGGGAGGGGAAATGTATGAATATAAAATGAGTTTTGGCTATGTGCCTCTCTAAATAAAAGATATCAGTGGTCTGAAGAAGCTCGTGGGACATACTCACGAGTGGAAATAAGTCCATAGCCACGATACCATGGTATCTAAGGCCTTTTATTCCCCCCCCCACACACATATATATATATATATATTTATATATATTATATGTTGTGTAAATAAATGGAAATTAAATCCGACAGAATGAATTTAACATTTTGAAAAAACAATTAGTAATTATTATCTGCTGACAGAAATCTGTTCGAAGCGCCTTAGTAGAAGGGTCATCATCAACGAGCAAAAAAATATATGAAAAAGAAAGGGATAAAACCGTTTGAAGAAAATAGGGGGTACAAAACGCTGGAAGCTTGAATTTTTTCAACATGCGCATACTGTTTCAAAAATAAAATTTATTTTAATTTTAAAATCAGAAGCATTTTTTTCAAAAATAAACTCCAAAAAGAGTTTGGTGTAAATAATATAATATTACACGTTTTATATTTACACCATACACTTTTTTATATATTTACACCAACTCTTTTTGAGTTTATTTTGAATTAAAAATGCTTCTGATTTTAAAAATAAATAAATTTTATTTTTGAAACAGTATGCGCATTTGAAAAAATTCAAGCATTCCAGCGTGTGTTTGTACCCCTATTCTCTTCAAACGGTTTTATCCCTTCTCTTTTTCATATATTTTTTGCTCGTTGATGATGACCCTTCTACTAAGGCGTCGAAAACAGATTTCTGTCAGCAGATAATAATTACTAATTGTTTTTTTCAAAATGTTTAAATTCATATATATATATATATATTATATTATATATATATATATATATATATATAATTTTAGAAATATGAAAAAATAATTAAGAGTATGTATCTCTTCATGAAGAAATAAAACAGTCCAGCTATGTTCGAACGTTTTAGTTTTTATATATACTGGATATATTATCCGTTATCAGGGTAATATTAAAAATGTAATTTTCAAGGGAAATGAAACAAATATGTGCCAAATTTATTTGGTGATCATGACGTCAACACATTTTTTTTAAAAAGAAACGCTTTTCATTTCAAATAATCCTATTGCTAAATATAACTTCAATGTTATGGTCATTCACTATCGAATAACTCTCTATGTCTGCCTGGTATTATTAAAGAGGGTTATCAGCAAAGACGCTCCTCTGACCGCACTAAGGTACTCGATGCGACTGGAAAAACGTGAAATACTACGAAATATTCATATAGAACTCTTTAAATGTTATGTAATCATTATTTTCGAATTATTTTTTCTGGACAATAGGTTTCTATGGTAAAAGCAACATGGACATGATGAGATGTGACTACATCGCTGATTGCTTCTATGAAATCATGCACGATTACATGAGGTACTACCACTGGAAGAACGGACGCTTCAGGGTGAGTCGGTTATTCTAAATCTGCCTAATATTTCATATCTACATCTTTTAACAAACTCTCTATAGAAGTGGATGAGCAAAGAGGCTATAGTAAACTTATTATTAATTTAAAAAGATATTAGCTAACATTATTGGGGAAAGCTTTGTAAAGGATAATTGCTTTTAAATAAAATCATTCACGTTTATACATATGAGTTACAACTGCTGGAAGGATGGAAACTTCAGAGTGTGTAAATTATTTGGAATCTGACCATTGGGTAATGCGACTTTTGAATGGTTTTCAAATAAAACAATGTGGATATGATGAGGTGTGACTACAAAATAATTTATTTCTTTTTTTTCCAGTTCAACATGGAAGGCAGTGGCAGTGGAATGAACAGCCCAACTGGTTCAAGCGGTGATAACAACTCAAACTTTGACGTATGAACATTTTTTAAATTCTTAAAACTAGCAGAATTCGTGCACTACTATTTAAGTGTCAATGTAATATATTATCATATTTGACGGCATATAAGACGCACCCTCATTTCAGCAGTTCAGATTCAGGAAAAAGGTTTTTAAGGTATTTAAGCATGTATTCTTGAAAACAATCTAGCTGTGCATTACACAAGCAGAAACATAGCTGTATAAAAGCAATTTAAGCGTAAGATGGGTTAGTGAGCATCACAGAAAAGATTAGCCTAGGCCTACGGGAAGTCTCAAACTTCACCTACGATGTATAAGACGCAGAGCAATATTTTGAGACAAAACGTTGGAAAAATGTGCGTCCTATATGCGTCAAATATGTGTCAAATACCAGAAAGATTAAGGTAAGTAAATTAGAATCAATATAAAAAGTAAGTTTTGTTGTCGTCCGCAACATTTTCTCCTGTTTATTTTATAGGGATTTACAAATGAAAACTAGTAAATTCACACCCTATGGATCCTTATGCTTTTAGATGCTTCAAGATCGAAAGTCATTACGTCAATAAATTCTACTTTAAGAAAGATGTCTAAAATTTCAATAGAAAAAGATATAATAGCATAGAGAGAGAGAGAGAGAGAGAGAGAGAGAGAAGAGAGAGAGAGAGAGCGAGAGAGAGAAAGAAAGAAAAGAAAGAAAGAAAGAAAGAAAGAAAGAGAAAGAAAGAAAGACCACAGAAAAAAGAAAGAAAGAAAGAAAGAACCACATAAAAGAAGAAACAAAAGAAAGAAAGAAAGAAAGAAAGAAAGAAAGAAAGAAAGAAAGAACCAAAGAAGAAAGAAAGAAAGAACCAAAGAAAGAAAGAGAACAGAGAAACGAAGAATGCAAGATGAAGAAAGAAAAAGAGAAAGTTTGAGCAAGATTCTGTAACATTATTACCACCAACCTCAAGCAGAGATTTTGTGTCGGTCTTTTCCTTGACTTAGATGGGATGCCAACCAAGGCTAAGGAGCCCATTCGAACCCATCTGTGGATTTATGTGAGTAGTAAGTACACCGATCATATTACTGTTACAATTTTTTTGGCCATCCTTGTAGGCCTTAAGCCAGAGCGCTTGTCCATTGGAATTGCATCCTTGGCAAATCCCTTGGTAAGGAATCCTTTGTTTTCTCTGGTAAAGTGTCCTCAGTTCCTGCGTCAAAGTTTCTCCTCTATGATTGCAAGGGATATCTTTCCCAAGAGTATTAATCCAGAAAAAAATGGCGTGATTGGTGTTCGAACTCACTATGATGTCAGAGTACAGCATGTTATCCACTATGCCACGTGGACTCCACCAAAACTATAATTGTTTACTCAGGATTATTAGTTACTTGAAATCCTATAACTGTGAGTAAACAAATGACTAATATTAAATAGAAATAATTACTTGAAAATTTATAATAATTAGTATTTATTAGAAATACTCAAAACCATTGGTGATATATTAAATATATATTATATTGAAACATTTCATTTGACAAATGGTATTTTTTTTTCTCTTCTACAGACCTATTTGCAATGGAGATTCATGAATACCTGCACCCCGAGTCCTTCCTTTCTTGGAAAAGATCATTGGAAATGCAAAATGGTGGTAAATCCTTCTTCATGGGAGATCAGGTAAGTATTTCTAACGATAAACACACACAAACACACATACACACACACACACCACACAACACATACACACACACACACACACACCACACACACACATATATATATATATATATATATATATATTATATATATATATATATGAGTATATCTATGAAAGGATATGAAAACACCACAAAATGCTGTTAAAGTGAAAACATTTTTATAACATATTCATAGCTGATATTGAACAATATTTTCAATCTATAAAAATCATCTTCAGGGCTTGTTTATACTCCGTGTTGTTAAGAACGGAGACAAAAGTCATATGAGTTCAAAACAAAAACCTTGATGTTGCAGAAAATAAAACAAAAAATCTCAGAAGATGATTTATATAAAATCGAAATATTGTTCAATATCAGCTATGAATATGTTATAAAATGTTTTCACTTTAACAGCATTTTGTAGTGTTTTCATATCCTTTTATCTATACTCATACCGTCGGATTCATTTCCTTTCTTTTAACTTAATTTAATTTAAGTTGAATGAAGTGACAAATAAAGTTTTAACTTTTATTCATTTATTTGGGAACGATATTACTACCAATGGTTTCCTGCTAAGGCATTCATCAGGTAAACGAAATATTTTTTTAAACTATTTCGTTTACCTCATGAATGCTTTAGCAGGAAACCACTGGTAGTAATATCTTTCCCAAATAAATGAATAAAAGCTTAAACTTTTATTTGTCATTTCATTTAACTATATATATATATATATATATATATATATATATTATAATTATATATGAATTTGATAATTTGATTTAGAAGCATTGTTGATTAAAGTATATGTTATTATTTTATATTTTTGGCGCAATTTTTGGAGGCAATTACAATGCGTATATCGATTATTTTCAATAATTATCGAATTTTATACGATATACACATTTTAATTGCCTTCAAGCAATATATATATATATATATGTTGGAATGTTTCTGTATATAAGGCATGGGAAAAGTAGTCACTTCTACTTATAGACTCGTTGACTATCACGTGACCTGAGAAAGATTCCTATTGTCCAATCACTGGCAGTGCTGCTGCTGCTGTTGGTGTATTTATAGATGCCTGATTCTAATCTTAACTCATTCACACTCGGACCATCTTGGACGTCGGACCTAAAAGGACACTATCCCACAAGGACTTATTGGTTTACTCACTTGTTTTACATTAAGTTCTTCTTACAACTGGAACCAAGGATGACGTGTGTGTGTGTGTGTGTGTGTGTGTGTGTGTGTGTGTGTGAAGAGAAAATGGAAGTGAATCCGAAATATATATATATATATCGCGCAAGTGTCCGAATTGAAAAAAATCAATAACTGTTTTATATTTATTTTGTAGATGATGTGGTGTGATATGATGTGTTATTGCGCCCTGGAAGGACCCTTCATGGAGAACCAATCAATGCTCAGCAAGTTCCCCAAGCTGATGGCCCTGAGGACCCGCATTGCTGGACACCCCAAGATTTCTGGTTACCTCAAGAGCCGTACCAACACACAGTGGTAGACATAGCCGGCTGATTATCGCCAAATAATTTCACACAAAAGAGATCCAATTCGATTGTTGTTAAATATGTTATCATTTGCTGAATTCAACAAAGCCGATGATTTACATATTTTAGAAAAATAAATACGAAATTTATCCAAATATATTTGTTTCTTCTTTTATTTGAAAGCAATCCTTTTCATTCAGATATTTATGTATTTATTTGCCTGCCATCGGGATAATATCTTATTATAATGGAGATAGTGGGTGTGTCGGTCTGTAACCGAAACTATATTACCACTCAAGTCACAATACCCTTTGTTATTACATCACATCCTCCATTATTTTATTTTTATTTAAACCTCAATTATTAATAAAATTGTTTTACATCATTAAGACTGTTGACCATATCTACATACTACCAACATGAAATTGTATTTATATACAACAAAATAGCGCTTTACAGTGTGAACGGGAAGGCTAATTTGCATATTAATATTAAAAAATCGAATTTAATAAATATGTGCTTAGTATTATTGATTTCTAACTGTTTGGTTTTATTTTAATGAATATGAGCAAAAATCTCGGAGATTAATCTTAAAAGAAATCCATTAACAAGAAGAAATAACTGTAATATTATTCTTTACTTTTTATTTTAACTAAATAGTTAAATTAGGAAAATTTACCAAAGAAAGGCGGGAGTAATGGAAAATGATGGAAGAGTTAGTGTCAAAGTTGTTCTATTTTTCAATCATACTCCTTCTGTTCCAAATCTTATTATCTGAATTTTTATTCAGTTTCATTAGCCTTTCTAATTTAATATGATATTTTATTATATTAAAACTTAAATACTTGCACCCAGAGGGTGCACATATTTGCTAGTACGTATAATTAATATTATGATAATATATAATATATAATAATATATAATTATATTAAAATAATTATATAATAATATTATCATCATCATTGGCAATTCAGTCCTTTTTTTTTTTTTAAACATGGAAGAATGGAAATGAACAAGCGAACAAAAAAAAAAAACAGAACAAAAACAGAATTTCAATATCCAGCTGCTGTTCTGTCCCTGGTTCGATTTATTCATTCCAATATTTCGTGTGACATTGAACCTTTATCAAGGTATCATATGATGACTGTGATTGTGTAAAAAAGTGACATGAAACAAATGCGAGAAAAAAAATTGATGTGATAGGTTTTGGCGTTGTTAAGCTGTTATTTTTCTTTCGAAATTGTATGACGTATCTCACCCGAATTCGACCACGGCAATCCATCGTTCGAAATTCGGCAAGACTTTGATCGTGAAAGATTATATATATATATAATATATATATATATAATATATATATATATATATACTATATATATATATCTTTCACGATCAAAGTTATGCCGATATATATATATATATATATAATATATCAATCTTTATTCAGATCTATCATCTATCTATGTCGTTATTATTTCTCTATTTATCGATCGATGTGAGAATTCTGGAATGATAAAGACTCACTTAAAATCGTTGATATTTTGTCCTGAAATTTTACGATATTTATGATTATTATTAATATCATTTTGCCCAGAAGTGTCCTTGTTGCTATCGTCTTGGCCATCGCTGGCATTGCCGTCAACTGTCAATGCTGTCCCTAATGCATAGTCTCACTTGGCTCTGTTAGATTTTCAGGCTGTCAGGCAAGGGGTAGGGTCATTTTCTTTTGCACGCCAACCAAGCAAAGCACTGCAGCTTCAATGAACAAGGGCTGTCAATCCTTGTGGCCATTCTTCTTCCAAGTCAGTAGGGGGCGACCAATCTGTCTTTTACCAGATGTTAGCTCTCCATACAGGATGTCTTTCGGGATTCGTCCATCATCCATCCGACGTACATGACCCAACCATCGGAGACGACGTTGTCTCAGTAGAGAGTACAGGCTGGAGAGTTGAGCTCTCTCTAGGACTGCTGTGTTAGTGATCCTGTCCCTCCAGGTGATGCCCAGTACACGTCTAAGGCAGTGATTGTAGAAGTTATTTAGCCGCCGCTCTTGGTGGGAGTATAAGGTCCATGTTTCACTTCCATACATAATTATATAATAATATCATATAGGTTAATATAGTACGAAACAATACCTATTAATAATGGAGATTAGTTGTATCTTTGTTTGGAACCAAAATTACGTCACTGCTTCCTCAGGAATTGCGTAAGTTTATCAATGAGTATTTAATTCATATTCAAAATACTTGATATGTAGAAATTTTAACATGCAAAATTAAACGGTCGACATTGTTTTTTAAAACAAATTTTAATGAATACATGCCCAGTATTCTATTTGTTTCATTGGCATATGATCATTTATTATTGGTTTGGTCTGTTTTGTTTTACGGCATATCAACCTCGGTGGGTCATAAAATGCCGATAAAGTTGTGAAACAAATTCATTCTTAATGCATAATACAATTTTCTTTATCAACTAATGTGTTTCTATTTAACCCATAGATGGGACCCTAACAGGTACTACCACTCAGAGTGAACCAGGGAGCAATGGTGATGAAGGGGTACTCCACATTCCCCAAAATTCCAGAACTGCAACCTCAACATCAGATAGGGTTTAACGTCAATCCCAGGACATGTAGAGCCTCAGTCATCGCCTTCTAGCACCCATATGATAAAAAGGGGCTGGGGCTTGCCATAAGGGCAATAGGGTTGGGAAAATCATATAGGTGCTAGGGCTTGACGTGACCAGCCGATTGATCGGAGGGGGCCTCTCCGACCGCCCGTCTAGCCCAAGATAGGGCCAAAGTGAAGTATTGCAAGTCATGAACTGCACATCCACCAGGGCTCTATCCTTAAGCATCACTGGTCGCCACCCACGGCCGACAGGTGGCTCCATTGGGGGAGTCTTACCCCTCTGCAGGGGTGCAATTCCTCTTAGTATGTATGTATGTATGTATGGAGTTTATGTGGATAATGGTTGTACCAGTTTTGAGAGTGAAAGAATCGTGCATGAAAACCTAAAGCGTCAACTTCGAAAGGGTTACACCTGTCATATTGGAGAGAACATGGAGGGTTGGAAATGTCAGACATGTGGTCGAATTTTGCTTTCTAAGGCTGGATATGTCAATCATAGGAAATCTCACCTGGGTCAATCCATGCAAATTCCAGGAACAAATAATGTGTCTTGTGCTATCTGTGGCAAAGTCTGTAAGTCGGCGTCTGGTCTTAAGAGACATATGGTGGTGCATAAGCATCAAATTTTATCATCTGATTCATCTGAATCATCTTATTCATCGGGAAGGAAGTCCTTTCAATGTCATATTCGCATCAAAATTTGTGGATCTGCAGCAGGTTTGATGAGTAATTTGAGAGCTCATGCAAGGAAGGGTTCTGGTGGTGGAGTTATAGGATTTTGAGGGACGGCAATGATCTGTAAGGATTATGCTATTGCTATGTATGTACCAGTTTTGAGAGTGAAAGAAATGAGCATGAAAACCTCAACGTCAACTTCGAAACGGATTCAACTGTCATATTGGAGAGAACACGGAGGGTTGGAAATGTCAAACATGGGGTCGGATTCTGCTTTCTAAGGCTGGATATATCAATCATAGGAAATCTCATCAGGGACAATTCATTTACACTCCAGGAACAAACAGATGCATATATACACACGTTACATATGAATATGCACACACACATATATATACATGCATAAACATGCGCACACAAGTATGCACCCATATATAAAACACATTACATAGGAATATGCACACATATACACAGACACACACACTCGTATACATACACATATATACGCACACACACACATGTATACATACACATATATGCACAGACATACACACACACGTATACATACACACAAACAATGTGTCTTGTGCAATCTTTAGTAAATTTTGTAAGTCGGCTTCTGGTCTTAAGAGACATATGGCGGTGCATAAGCAACAAATTGTCTCATCTGATACAATGGGGAGGACGTCCTTTCTATGTCACATTTGTATGTCAAATCTGTGAATCTGAAGCGGGGTTTATGAGTTATTTGAGGGCTCATGAGAGGAATGGTTCTGGTGGTGGGGTTATAGAATTGTGAGGGACGACAGTGATCTGTAAAGATTATGTTTATTGGTAAATGTTGTTTATAGGTGTATATTAATGTAATATTGCATATGTTCATCATATATAATATGTAATTAACGTCTCTCTCCTCTCTCTCTCTCTCTATACTATATATATATATAATATATATATATTAAATATATATATAATATATATATATCTTTAAGCTAATGCAAGCATATTCATGCACACACTGGAAACCACTACCCGGTTTGGTTTGTTTTTGTTTTTACACGGCATTGTTGCATACTGAGGTTTTCCAGCGGTACCAAATCGATATATGGTTGCATACCCTTCTTCATTACTTCTTTACTTACTTCTTTCTTTAAATCTATTTCTTGGCCGTCTTTAGTATTCTGATCGTCTTTGTTATTTCTTCTAACATCTTGACTTGGTCTGGTCTAGCGTCTCGGATCTCCTAAGGTCTGGACTTTCTTCTGCTATGTTTGAGAAAGATAAAGAAATGTATAGGAGAAAAACAAACAGCCTTTAGACTTAGATTCACTTACCATAAATTAGCAAACATTTTAATAACAACTAGAAAATTGGAAATGTGTATTAATAGATCACAACTTTCCATCTGCACAAATATGCAAATACACTGAAATTAAGTGGATAGTTCGCTTCCGCCCACACACACACATGGGTTAAACTCAGATCTAGGTAACTTAAACGCTTTCAAATATTTCAACACCACCCCCACACCAGAGGTGTGGGTAGAAGAAACTGTCAAGGAAAGATGTTTTGTTTTTTTTCTTTATTGTTTGCTACGTTATACTTCTTTTGTAATAGTTGTAAAATAACTTGAATAGATTAATATTAATATGGTCAATGTTTAAGTTAAAACTTTTGGTTATGTACGGGGGGTGTCAAAAAGTAATGCTATTTTGTTTAGGACAGGTACAATTACCAACACAGGAACATGTATCATACATCAAAATGAAGCTGGTCCTCTGTGGATCACATCCCTACTTCTCCACATAGGTGAGTCAAAATGTAATGCCATTTTGTTTAGGACAGGTATAATTACCAACACAGGAACATGTATCATACATCTAATAAAGCTGGTCCTCTGTGCATCACACCCTACTTCTCCACATTGGGGAATCATCTCTACTTCCCCACATAATCAACGTTTCTCTCACTAGAAATGTTCTACCATCGAATAAGAGCATGTATCCCTGCCCTGTAAAATTATGTTGACTGTACTTTGAGCCACTTCTTCACTATGGAGTCTAAGAGCTGGATATAACATATGGTCAATTTTTACACTTTTTGGCATTAGCATCTATTAGAATGTCTTCAAAAGCTGTGAACCCTCTGGGGGCAAGTTAGTCCAATTCTTGATTTGCAGATGTAGTCATACACATTGCAAATGAAAATCCCATCTGCATTTGGCGGTTCATAACGACGAAGAAGTTGCTGCTCTGCAGCCCTGGTAATCTCGATATTGAGCCGCTCAGGACCAGGGGATCAGGTGTCTCGCCAACCCTGTCTGTTGGAGGCCAGATCTCTCACGCTTGAAGGTGTGATGGTACATTTCTTCAACATTGTCTTAATATGGTCTTTGAACCGCTTTTGAGGGCTCTCCTATCCCACGTGTGCTATCTGCGAGTTCACCGTAAAGTATTCTGCGGGGAAGTCTGTCTGCAGGCATTTTGTGAGAATCCCGTCCTGCACTCCTACACCTTCGATGCATAATGTCTAGACCCCAACGTTGTAATGTTCTGTGCTGGCCGATTTGAAGAGCAACAGGCAGAGACAGGTTCACAAGGACCAAAAGAAAACAAAACAAACACAAAATCTGATAATATGACGCTGATGGAAGAGAGAGAATGTAACACTTTAGAAATCTATCTCAACTGGCTGACTACTGACTTCACTTGTGAATTCGGGTTAACTCTACTGCTACCGACGTTAATACCTCCAGGGCCCGGAGATGAACTGCCAAGGCTTGGGACTTAGCTGAATTCATGTAAAATTCTCCCCTACACCCCTCTACGGCTGGACCACCCAAATGGCCGGCACTTACATCCGACGCAGACTTTTAGTCGGCATAATCCCTTTAAAATTAAAGTAATCAAATCTCTTTTCGGACTTAGTGTCTTCAATACTTCGAGCATTATTTTTTCAAAAGAGATTACCTCATTAAAAATAGCCTTTTTGTTTTTAATACCTGGATGCCTAAAGATATCATCACTAAATAAATCATATCCATGTTCTAAAAAAAGAAATACAGTTGGACTAAATCATAAACCAAAAAATAAACATGATGAGTCCACATCGTTTTATAAAGAAAAACATTGATGGAGACTAAAGTTCAATAAAATTCACACCCCTTTTTTTTTGTCCAGAAAGGGGGTTGAAAATATTTTTACCCCTTCTTTCCATAAGAGTTGAATAAAAAAAATATAAGGGTATAAATCAATGATATTAAAAAATTAATTGAAAAAGTAATTGAAAAATAAAATAAATTAAAGGATAAAACATAATAAAAAGCAAATAAAAAAAAATACAAATAATGATAAAAATGAATAATTTAAAAACAAGAATATATAAAGAATAAAACAAATATATAGAAAAACATTTTTTATTGATTTAGATAAAATTTAATTTTAACTTTTTAAATCCCAGGTATCACTTGGTAGTTCTGCTATTTTATAAATAAATATGCATTTACTAACAAAGATTATCTTAATAATATCTATTTGACCCGGTGACAGTTTTATTAATGTCATGTTGATTTTTTCTCACTTTAAAAGAATATCTCCAGTTTTCTGAAATTTTTGGTCCCAATTTGTAATTAAAATATACGTAATACATTTAGTTGATTTTAAAATAATATCTGATTTTATTAGACGTACTAATGTTATGGTTTGGTGATAGTCGCATTTGTTTTGCGCGGGAAGTACGAAAAGACAAGGAAAAATTGAACTGGGAAGACAATGGATAAGGTAGACAGAAAGTCTAGTATAACAAAGGACTTCCTCTATACAAGCGGAAAATTGAACAAAGAGACTGGAAAGGGAAGTAAGGACTTCCGGCTGAGGGACAAAGAGCAAGATTAAAATGCGTGGGCGGTCATCAATACTTAAGCGGTCGTCAGTCAGCCCAGAGGCAGTCCGGAGAGAGACAGCCGACGAGAACGTACTTGACCGCGGGCACGCCCATCGCTGCCAGCGGGCAGTGAGGTTCATTCCCCCCTCTGTGCCTGAGATCCCAACAGTAGTTGTAGTAGTAGTAGTTCCCAGTGTCAACGCCCACCACCCAGCACGTACAGCCGAGATGAGAGAAATAAAGTCAAATCTCCTACTACATAGAGCATGCCTTGTGATTTCATTTAAGCGACCACTAGATACATCGTCTAGGGGTTAGAAACGATCTCCGCTGTATACCAGCAACGTATACGGTTCAGAGTAGCAAAGAAGAGCTATGCAACACTAATCTAATAAATTCAACTTCGTATTAATTAAAAGCCAGAAACATGAGACACTCTGTGAGAATCAAACTCACAAACAAATGATCTGGTACTCCAGTATGCTATCCATTATGCCAAGTCAGGTGCCAATTCGTTTATCAAGTATAAAATCGATAGTTATTTGCCAAAAACTTAATACATCAAGGTCATCCATTATATATTTACCAACCCCTCCACACGAGCAGGATGTGACACAAGGTCAATTTCTTAAGCGGAGTTTATCAGGTTTGAATTCAGAGTTTTCTTTCTCCTAGACCGGTTGCCTAACCATGGATAAAGAGCCCAGTCTGCCCTACTATTTACCCAGGAGGGAGAGTAGGATTCATACCTATCCCAAAGGTATTAGTGCTAAGTGAAATGCAAATACCACGTCCAGGATTATATATATATATATAAAAATATATATATGTGTGTGTGTATTTGGGCAGCATTTTTTCATTTATGCATGTTGAATTAAAAAAAAGACACATCTCGTGTTTAACAATTTTATTTGTGATATTTTCGAGTTTTCTGGCCAATTTTTTAATATTTGGTTGGAATTCATGGATTAGTCCACAACAGTTCATGTCCCGAGCACTTTCGGCACTTCGAAGTGCCATCATCAGGAGTGATGTGTTCCATTTTTTCCAATTATATTAATGGATGTGGAAGGAAGAGAATTGATGGGAAATGTGCTATAGGCATTTTAGAATGTGTACTGCATTGGAAATTAATATTGTTTTATGTATAGAGCTTCTAGTATTTGGAGGTTTTGTTTATTTTTTCTTTGTGCAGAATGTGTGTATTTTCCGTTAAGATATTTCGGTAATTAGAGTGGAGGCATGAATGTAATTTTAGGTGTTGTGAAATGGAGCTATTATCTGTTAAATGGAGAGTTAGACGACGTGACAATGTGGTTGGGGTGAATCCAATGTATGCATTTTCTCTTTCTGGGAGACTGCAATCTCCTAGGGGACATTTAAATCTGTATACTACATTGGTCTCATTAATCCGACTTGTCTGAGGAGAGGAATTATTGCGGACAACGAGGTTAATTCAAAACAACTAACCTCGTTGTCCGCAATATAATTTGAAAAACTGGAACACATCACCCTGATGATGGCACATCGAAGTGCCGAAAGTACTCAGGGCATGAACTTTGGTGGACTAATCAATGATTTCCACCCAAATATTAAAAAGTTGGCCAGTTTAGATGCCTAAATATATAATCACTAATTGGCTTAACTTAACGGTGGCCGTACAATTCTCTTAAACTTTACGGCCTAGTCTTTAGTGTTTGTAAAGAGACAACCACCCACCCATTTACCTATGCCTGGGCTTTAACACATTCTATTTTTATTTATTTATTTATTTCGGACCATGTTCTTCCTCAATCATAGTATCATAATTTGAGACCAAAATTAAAATCAGCTGAAAAGGACATACGAAATAAATGACATAACCAATAAATCTGCTGTAATAAATAAATAAATACGAAAATAAAAACAAGTCTTGGACGGTCTCATTTCTAAGCAGAGGGTGTTGCAAGATGAAGACGGGCACACAAATAAGGAACACGGGTATCAATATGTAGGTTAATGCTCCAATCTATATAATAATCGAGTGAGACGAACAAGACATGCTGGACACTGCTGGAGAAGCAAGGATGAACTCATAAGCAACGTCCTCCTGTGAAAACCAGCAAATGGGCACGCCAGTGTAGGCCGCACAGCAAAGACCTACATTGACTAGCTTTGTGCGGATATTGGATGCTGCGTAGAGGACGCCAGCCCGAGAGCGATGAATGATAGGGACGGTTGGTGAGAGATTGTCATGGATATCCGTGCTACTAGTGTGGTGATGATGATGATGATGATGATGATGGTGATGGTGATGATGATCTCAGTTCAGTTGACCCATACTAAAAAGAAAGGACCGAAGACAAATTAAAATTCAAAACTTAATAATTCACGTTGTACTAATGATAGAATCATTTAATAAAAGGTCAACTCTCTCTCTCTCTCTCTCTCTCTCTCTCTCTCTCTCTCTCTCTCTCTCTCTCTCTCTCTCTTTATATATATATATATAATATATATATATATATATATATATATATATATACATATATATATATATATATATACGTACGTGTGTGTGTATGTGTGTGAGATTGAGTGTCTGTGAGTGTGTCAATATATATATATATATATATATATATATATATATATATATATATATTATATATATATATTTCAAAGTGTTCCTTTCTAATTATCCATTTATTTATCTGAAGTAATTATAGTGAAATTGAAACATTTCAATTATCTATCTATCTATCTTTCCATCCCAGTTTGATTATTTCTATCTATCTCAATCTGTTTATATCTATCTATCTATCTATCTATCTATCTATTTATCTATCTGTCTATCTATTTCAGTCTGTTCATGTCTATATATCTATATATCTATTTATCTATCTATCTATCTATCAATCCTAGTCTCTTCATATCTATCTATCTATCTATCTATCTATCTTTCTATCTATCTCAGTTTTGTTGTTTTTATATATATTTTTTAATATATTTTTTTGGGTAAAAGCTGCCGTAGGACTTGAAAAATGTAACTGAATCAGACAATTATGTTGAAAGATAAAAGGAAAGATGGATAAAAAAAAATATCAAAATATCTTTCCTTGAAAATTGACCGCTTTTTTTTTTTGTATAATTAAATTTTACTAGCAAATATATGCACCCTCCGGGTGCAAGTATTTAAGTTTTAATGTAATAAAATATTGTATTAAATTAGAAAGGCTAATGAAACTAAATAAGAATACAGATAAAAAGATTTGAAAAAGAGGGAGTATAATAAAAGATTTGAAACAGAGGGAGTATAATAAAAAAAATGGAACCACTGAAATTTACTCTTCCATCACTCTCGTCTTTCATTGTTTTTGTTTTTTTCTAATTTAAGTATTTAGTTAAAAGAGGAAGTAAAGAATAAAATGACAGTTATTTTATCTAGTTAATGGATTTCATTTAAGATTCATTGAAGAGATTTTTGCTTATATTCATCAAAATAAAACCAAACAGTTAGAAATCAATAATACTAAGCACATATTTATTAAATTCGATTTTTAAATATTAATATGCAAATTAGCCTTCCCGTTCACATTGTAATGCGCTATTTTGTTGTATATATAAATATAATTGCATGTTGTTAGTATGTAGACATAGTTAACAGTATTAATAATGTCAGACAATTTTATTAATAATTGAGGTTTAGATAAAAATAAAATCATGGAGAATGTGATTTCAATAACTAAGAGAATTGTGACTTGAGTAGGAATATAGTTTCGGTTACAGACAAAAAAAACACACAATCTCCATTATAATAAGATGTTTTCTCTATTATTATTACTAGCAACTGAAAACACCCTTCGGGCGTCGTAAAAGTTAATTTTTGATAGACATTGCCTGAGAGGGTGGGAGTTAAAAATTCAATGTCAGAGTTTCATAAGTAAGACAAATCCTCATATTTATTAAAGGAGTAAATTTATGAGACAATAATTAAACAGCAAAGACCTACATTGACTAGTTTTGTGCGGATATTGGATGCTGCGTAGAGGACGCCAGCCCGAGAGCAATGAATGATAGGGACGGTTGGTGAGAGATTGTCATGGATATGCGTGCTACTAGTGGGATGATGATCTTGGTATAGTTGACCCATACTAAAAAGAAAGGACCCGAAGGTGCAAATATGAGACAATAAATAAACAACAGATAAAGATAATAAGAAACAACAGTAAATCAAATGTAAATAAGGCGCACCGTGTAACGGTTATTGTCGTAGGAAATGAACACGAAGCGACCCGAGTTTCTGGACGAGGCTGTTTGCATTTCATATAGTGCTGATACTCTTAAGAAAGGTGAATATCCAACTATTCTCCCTCTAGCTATGAGTAAATGTAAGAGCAAACTGGACTCTTTAACCTAGGTATGGTCTGTCAGTCTGTCTGTCTCTCTCTCTCTCTCTTTCTCTCCCTCTCTCTTATATACCCGAGTATGTAGAATGGTATATAACAAGTGCTGATACTCTTAAGAAAGGTCTATATCCAACTATTCTCACTCTCGCTATGAGTAAATGTTAGAGCAGACTGGACTCTTTAACCTTGGTCTGTCTGTCAGTCTGTCTGTGTCTCTGTCTGTCTGTCTGTCTCTCTCTCTCTCTCTCTCTCTCTCTATATATATATATATATATATATATACCCGAGTATGTAGAATGGTATATAACAAGTGCTGATAGTCTTAAGAAAGGTCTATATCCAACTATTCTCTCTCTAGCTATGAGTAAATGTTAGAGCAGACTGGACTCTTTAACCTTGGTATGGTCTGTATGTCTGTCTGTCTGTCTGTCTCTGTCTCTGTCTGTCTGTCTGTCTGTTTCTCTCTGTTTCTCTCTCTCTCTCTCTCTCTTCTCTCTCTCTCTCTCTGTCTGTCTGTCTGTCTGTTTTCTCTCTTTCTCTCTCTCTCTCTCTCTCTCTCTCTCTCTCTCTCTCTCTTTATATACCCGAGTATGTAGAATGGTATATAACAAGTGTTGATAGTCTTAAGAAAGGTCTATATCCATCTATTCTCTCTCTAGCTATGAGTAGAATGTTACAGGAGACTGAACTCTTTAACCTAGGTATGGTTTCTCTGTCTGTTTGTCTGTCTGTCTCTGTCTCTCTCTCTCTCTCGTTTATATATTGGGATAGCAATGGGTCAAGGAGAAGGACAATTCAAGAATTACAAACCTGCTTAACTCTGCTTGAAGTCTGACCCTGTACCGCACCCATGAAGATGAGGACAATAGTCCGAATAACGCAGGTAATACTAGATTACTGATTATCATGAAATCTGATCTCTGTGATTAGATAATGAAAAAAATCTTCCAAATTCATGAGCAGTTACAAGTTATGAACATACCTGTAGTTAGAATTTTTAATTAGGGTCCATTGACTTAAAATGACGGTGTAAAGTTTTTAAATGCCATCCTTGGCCAGTTGAAAAGGGCTTAAAGAAAGTCCTGTGTTATGGAATCCTTTGGTGATCCTTTGGTAAGCGTATAATTTCTATCCTGCGTATTGGTAAAGGTCTAGTGATTTAATCCTATTCCGTCGTCCATGAATGTCGCAGTAATTATGTTCAGTAGGGTCGGTTTAAGAATTGTATCAACCTCAGAGTACGGTCAGTGATTGGCCAAGAGTTAGATCACATGGTTCCGGCCTAGTCTATAAGTAAGAACGGGCATCTAGCACACACCTTATATGTAGAAAATCTCAACAGACGGAAAATATATTAGGGTTAATGAAATCTGATCTCTGTGATTAGATAATGAAAAAATTATTCCAAATTCATGAGCAGTTAGATGGAAAGTTACCCGACAGTTGTGACTGGTAATGACCTTGGACTTGACCCCTTGAAAGCGCGCGATTGGACGCATGGGTATAGGTTTTAGTTTAGTTAGACAGGTACGTCACAGATTTCGGAACGGGTGAACCTATGAATCACCGCTCTGAGGCCATTTCACCCTCCCCTACCGCTGTGAAAGGGTTGAAAATAAAGCTTGATCAAGTAACACCAAACTTTTTTGTGTTAGTGTTACTTAAAGAAAAACAAGAAGATGGTTGGTTGGTTGGTTGGTTGGGTTTTACGGCATGTCAACCCCAATGGGTTATTTTATGTCGAATACTTCTATTGGTAAAAAAATGTTTAATGCTGACAAAGTTTTGAAATAATTTCATTTTTAATGCATAATACAATTTTTTTCATAAACTCATCTTTTTCTATTCAATCCCTAGATGGGACCCTAACAGGTACTACCACTCCAGAGTCGACCAGGGAGCAATGGTGATGAAGGGGTGCTCCACATTCTCCAAACCTCCAAAACTGGAACCTCACCATCAGATAGAGTTTAACGTCATTCCCAGGACATGTAGACCCGCAGCCACCGCCTTCTAGCACCCATATGATAAAAAGGGTTGGGGCTTGCCATAAGGGCAATAGGGTTGGGAAAATCATATAGGTACTAGGGCTTGACGTGACCAGCCGATTGATCGGAGGGGGAATTTCTTTCAAGAATTTCCTATTTTAGAGCTCTATGGAAATATCATATTAAAATCTTGAAGCCACTTAATTAAAAACAACCAAAGAAACCTTTCTTTACCTAAAGTATATAATTAGTTAAAACGAGTAGATAACTATAAACACCTACCTGCTCTCCCATGAAGAAGTTTTTACCACCGTCACGCATGTCCAAGGTTCTCTCCATGAAGGGCATAACTCTGTTCAAGGTCTTCATGTATCTCCACTGAAGGTAATTCTATAAGGAAAAAAACAAAATAATTTACCTCGAAAACCTCGAAAACTGGAACATCACCATCAGATAGAGTTTAACGTCATTCCCAGGACATGTAGACCCGCAGCCACCGCCTTCTAGCACCCATATGATAAAAAGGGTTGGGGCTTGCCATAAGGGCAATAGAGTTGGGGCAATCATATAGGTTCTAGAGCTTGACATGACAAGCTGATTGATTGGCGGGAGCTTCTCTGGCCACCTGCAGGTTTGTTTGTTTTTTCAAGAATGAATGAAACAATGTCATTGACCTGAAATAATCCAACAAGGGTTGACATACCGTAAAATCAACTTGTCTTATGTTGAAATACATGGATTCATCTGTAAGTGTATCTGTTCAGTTAAAAAGAGAAAAAGAGAAAGAGAAAAAGAGAAAGAGAAAAAGAGAAATTTCAATTTTCATAAACTCGTGTTTTTCTATTTAACCCATAGATGGGACCCTAACAGGTACTACCACTCTGAGTCAGAGTAGACCAAAGAGCAATGGTGATGAAGGGGTGCTCCACATTCCCCAAACTTCCAAAACTGGAACATTCCCAGAACATGAAGACCTTTAGCCACCGCCTTCTAGCACCCATATGATAAAAAGGGTTGGGGCTTGCCATAAGGGCAATAGGGTTGGGACAATCATATAGGTGCTAGGGCTTGACGTGACCAGCCGATTGATAGGAGGGCCCGAAGAAGAACCAGCCATAATAATGGACAATGGTGACATGATGCCCGAGTCCATGGCCATCTGCAGGTATTTGGCCAGGGAATACAGTAAGTTAAATATACAATTAGAATTTATCTCTATTTTTTTATTTAATGGACTTAGAAAAATTTAGTAATGTTAAACCTCGCTTAAGAAATTGACTCTGTAACACATTCTGCTCGTACAGATGGGTTGGTAAATATATATACGTAAAATGGAATAGGAAAATAGAGGGAACGCGATTCCTTAACCTCTCGGTATAAAACAGCTCTATATGGGTTGAGCGTTAAAATAGATAAGTCATATATCTGTTCTTTATGCACACTCAAAGTTATCACATTCAGAATGCAACGTAAAATGGGAATAGGACGATAGAGAGAACGCGATTCCCTAACCTCTAGGAATAAAACAACTCTATAAGGGTTGAACGTTAAAATAGATGTTATATATCTGTTCGTTATTCACCCTCTAAGTTATCACATTCGGAATGCAACTTAAAATGGGAATAGGACAATGGAGAGAACGCGATTCTCTAACCTCCAGGCATAAAACAACTCTATACGGGTTGAGCGTTCAAATAGATAATTCATATACCTGGTCATTATGCACATTCCAAGTAATCACATTCGGAATGCCACGGAAAATGGGAATAGGACAATAGAGAGAACGCGATTCTCTCACCTCCAGGCATAAAAGAACCCAATACGGGTTGAACGTTAAAATAGATAAGTAATATATCTGGTCATTATGCACATTCCAAGTAATCACATTCGGAATGCCATGTAAAATATGAATAGGACAATAGAGAGAACGCGATTCCCTAACCTCTAGGAATATAACAACCCTATACGGTTTGACCGTTAAAATAGATAAGTCATATATCTATTCTTTATGCACAATCCAAGTTATCACATTCAGAATGCAATGTAAAAAGGTAAAATGACACATCATTGCAATGTGTCATACAATGGGAAGGCCATTAGTGCCACGTTTCGCTGTCTGCATTTAGATCCCAACAAATAATGTCTAGACGATTATTTGCAGATTACACATTAAATTGGACAGTGAAACAAAGTGTTTAAGGCCAACAAATATGCCAAGACAATTTGTTTGCAGAATTGACAAAAGAGACACATGCAGCTTTCGCACTGCAAAGAGTTAAATTGCACATAAAAGTATTTTACACATTATGTGCAGGCCGAGTCATTCATTATATAAATGCACCTTCATACAATTGTCTTAACAATTTTCTTATTGTACACCGACAATTTACTAAAGACATCTTCAATGTACGACCTTGGCTTCAACACCAGCCAAACTCACTCATTGCAAAACGTCATAATGATTTTGAATAATGACTTGGAATTTTGTATAAATACGGATTTATTTCCACGGTCAGTATTCACTCTCATCCAACAGTCGAAGAAGACAGTTGTTCAGAAAGAGATTCTGTTTTTTCATTACCAAAAACTTCACCATGCCTAACTACACTTTGTACTACTTCAATGGCCGTGGACGTGCCGAGATCCTTCGTATGATGTTCGCCGCTGCTAACGTCAAATACATGGACAAGAGGTTCGAATTCAACGAATGGGACAAATACAGGAAAGGTAAGTATTGTTTTTTTGTCTTCCCCAATAACTTAGTTTATTTTGATTTATCTTAAAGGAAATCTTAAATATTTATCTTGAGGAAGCCGGGTTAACACGTCAATATTACACTATGATAGATAAAGAGATTATTATGTTCTAACCTATATATATATATATATATATATATATATATATATATACTCCCAATTTGGTTGAGTTCTCTAAATAGGGATTTAATTGTAAAATTCACCGTTCTGGTATGTAGCTAACCCTCACATGGACAAGAGGTTCGAGTTCAACGAATGGGACAAATACAGAAAGGGTAAGTATCCTGTGTTATTTAGATTATTTGTAGTGTTGTCCTCATCTTTATTGTTATATACACAAGATTTCGGCCGATGCGCCCTGCGGCCTTCTTCATATATTTCTGTTCGAAATTGGGAACATTCTTGTCTAACTTGGGAAATTTCTTGTCTAATTTCGAAGACTGTATGTCGCAATCGGGAGCATTCACAAAGATAAGTGTTGTGATGTTAATCCAACAGTAAAAAAGAAGTCAAGTCGAGGTAGGGTAAAATAAGACAAGTGTATTTACAATAATGGTACAGGAACGGCTAGCTTGCCGTTAACGGTAACAGTACAACCTTTTCACTCGGTGTCTCACTATTTATAGTGAGAACCGGTGTATATTCTCCACTGTAGGAACGGCCGGTACAACAATAAGAAATATCAAAACCTACTAAAAACGATACAAAAAAAAAAGATACAAAAAGCTATATGATCGTTTCTCTTCCCAACCAGCGACACAGCCTGTCAGGAAAACACGTAAAAGAATTCTAGACTCAGCTTTAAGTTCATCTTGAAATTGCCAATATGACCTGTCACGGATGTGAAGTCGGTTGGCCCGTTCGTGCACGCCGCCGCGTATGCAACGACGACCAAGACGCCCAACGGAGACGGCGAACCGCCCCGCCGAACGCAACAGCCGCCGCTACTAGCGACAGACAACCGCTATGGCAGGCTCCAGCGGAACGAAAAGAGACGCCTTTCGTAATACCGTGGCGACACCGGTCGCGGTTCCGGCTTAGAGGCTTTCAGCCGTTATCGCGCGGAGGCAGCTTGGCACCGCCGCTCGTTCGAGCGAGCACGCGAACTGTCTATCTATCTATCTATCTATCTATCTATCCGGATATACCTATTCATTTAAATATAACAAATTCCCAAATTAAGAACGCATTTCAATTTGATTTTATCTATCTATCTATCTATCCCAGATTCTATCTATCTATCTATCTATCTCAGTCTGTTCTTCTCTATCTATCTATCAATATATCTCAGTCTCTTCATATCTATCTATCTATCTATCTATATATATATATATATATATATATATATATATATATATATATATCTACCTATCGATCTATTCCAGACTATCTATCTCAGTCTGTTCCTATCTATCTATATATCTACGTAACTATCAGTCTCTTCATATCTACCTATCTATCTATTTATCTATATATCTATCTATATATTTATCTCAGTCTCTTCATATATATCTATTTATCTATCTATTTCAGTCTTCATCTCTATCTATCTATTTATCTATCTATCTATCTATCTTAGTTTCTTCATTTTTCTCTATCTATCTATCTATTTATCTATCTATCTATCTCAGTCTCTTCATATCTACCTATCTACCTATCTATCTATCTATCTATCTATCTATCTATCTCTTCATATCTATCTATCTATCTATTTATCTATCTATCTATTTATCTATCTATCTCTGTCTGTTCATATCTATATATCAATCTATCTATCTAAGTTCTGTTCATATCTATCTATCTATCTCAGTCTCTTTATATCTATCTATCTATCTATCTATTTATCTATATATCTATCTATCTATCTACCTCAGTCTGTTCCTATCTATCTATTTATCTATATATTTATCTATCTCAGTCTCTTCATATCTATCTATCTATCTATCTATCTATCTCCCTCAGTCTGTTTATATCTATCTGTCAATCTATCTATCTCAATTCTGTTCCTATCTATCTATCTATCCCAGACTCTATCTATCTATCTATCTATCTATCTTAGTCTGTTACTCTCTCTCTCTCTCTATCTAACTATATCAGTCTGTTCCTATCTATCTATATATCTACCTGTCTATCTCAGTCTGTTCATATCTATCTATCTATCTATCTATCTATCTATCTCCTCAATCTGTTTATATCTATCTGCCAATCTATCTATCTCAATTCTGTTCCTATCTATCTATCTATCTATCCCAGACTCTATCTATCTATCTATCTATCTATCTATCTATCTTAGTCTGTTACTATCTATCTATCTATCTATCTATCTATATCAGTCTGTTCTTATCTATCTATATATCTACCTATCTATCTCAGTCTCTTCATATTCATCTATCTATTTATCTAAATATAATAAATTCCTAAATTAAAAGATATTAACGCATTTCAATTTGATTTTATCTATCTACCTACCTATCCGTTCATATTTCTATACATTCAGTTAATTCCTCCGAAATTACCTCGGAAAATACCCCCCTCGAATTATTTTCGTACCTTTTATCTTGAAATCACGTGATTCAATTTTATTTGTTTAGTTCGTGGAAACGATAACGCTAATCTTTTCCAATCAAACGTAATGAAGAGATGTAAAGAAGGAAATGAAAAAAAAATGAGAGAGGGTTAAATCAAGATTATTATTATACTTTTTTCATATTGAACTGTTTAGCAATAGCTCTTAAGTAAACATATCAAACGTTGTAATAATTAAATTATCATACCGAATTCTTATTTCTTATGAATAAAAGCTAAATAATGGACCATTCCGTTTTTTTTATTAAAAAAGAAAGGGAAGAAAAAGAACATGCTACACAGAAATATAATAAGAAAGAAAGAGTAGGGTAAAGATAGAGATGCTTTATCACACAGATCAGATTACCCAAGCTGAGCTACTTATGTAGCTGAGTCAGCAAGGACTGGTATTGAACCTGGAACCTTGCCATTCCTAGGTGAATGCCATACCAACTGAACAAATATATTACAAATATATAAAAAAAAAGAAAAAAAGAAAACCTTTTGAATAAATTATTGTACTAATTCCATTAGTCATCAGTAAAATATACTTATCGAATCTTTTTTTCATATCTTATATTAAGTCATTATATCTTATTATAATGGAGATTGTGTGTTTTTCTGTCTGTAACCGAAACTATATTCCTACTCAAGTCACAATTCTCTTAGTTATTGACATCACATTCTCCATGATTTTATTTTTATCTAAACCTCAATTATTAATAAAACTGTCTTACATTATTAATACTGTTAACTATGTTTACATACTGACAACATGCAATTATATTTATATATACAACAAAATAGCGGTTTACAGTGTGAACGGGAAGGCTAATTTGCATATTGATATTAAAAAATCGAATTTAATAAATATGTGCTCAGTGTTATTGATTTCTAACTGTTTGGTTTTATTTCAATGAATATAAGCAAAAATCTCTTCAATGAATCTTAAATGAAATCCATTAACAAGATAAAATAACTGTCATTTTATTCTTTACTTCCTCTTTTAACTAAATACTTAAATTAGAAAAAATAACAATGAAAGACGAGAGTGATGGAAGAGTAAGTTTCAGTTGTTCTATTTTTCGATTACACCCCTCTCTGTTTCAAATCTTTTTATCTGCATTCTTATTTAGTTTCATTAGCCTTTCTAATTTAATGATATTTTATTATATTAAAACTTAAATACTTGCACCCGGAGGATGCATATATTTGCTAGTATAATTAAGTTTCTATTTGTATTTTCCCTAAATGGCGCATATTGTATATTTTTATGTATATTCTCTTTGTACCGTAGTCCTTTTCTTTCTTGGTACTAAAACTATAACCGTAAGGCGGCGGCCGCGGTGTATACTATGTAGCGGGCCTCGTCCACGTGCCTCCAAATTCACCGTGCTAAAATGGTGCCGATAGAAATTATAACACGAGAAACATGTCGTCACAACTGCCAGCCTTTATTATCGTGCTCGTATAGTGGGCTCGTACCAGAGAGGAGGAAAGGCAGAGAGAAAGAGAGAGAGAGAACACTACTAGATTACTGTGCTCTCATGAGGGACCCAAGGTCAGGTCCGTACCCTACGACCGCGGCCGGCAAAAAGAGGCCGATAGCTTTCTTTTTTGTTCCACGTCACCACGTGACTTTCCGGTCAACACCCGACTTCCGCTTGCGGTCAACACCCGACTTCCGCTTGCCACTCAATTCTTCGTTCGGGGTCACGCTACGGTCAAACCATCGTTCATCCTGTTTTAAACCTTCATCATTTCTTCCTCCTCCTTCCATTAGTAGTCCTAGCTCACAAAAGTCAGGAATATACCCATCTTGCAACATCTTTTTTAGAATGCTCTCTTTCTGTTAATTACTATCAAATATATTTTTGTTTCCTAAATACTTATCTACCTCCTATTTGTTTTTTCTTCATCTGGTTTTCTATTATGAATAACAAAGGTAAAAGAACGTAGAAGCAATAATGCTAATCTGTTTCAATTGAACATAATGAAAAGAAGGAAAGAAAGAAAAAAAGAGTGAGAGAGAGTTAAATCAAAGATTATTACTTTGTTTACAAATGAAACCATTTTCTTTTCTTTTTTTTCTTTCAGATATGCCCTGCATGTGCGTCCCTGTCTTGGAAATGGACGGTGGTAATAAGATGCCCGAGACAATGGCCATTGCCAGGTACTTGGCCCGCGAATTCGGTAAGTGATCACGAAAACATCCCAATAAAACAAAAAATTTAACCCTTTCGGAATTTTAAAATAAAATGGATCAGTCTTGTAAAACATCGCTGAGATGTCAGTCTGTTCTTATCTATCTATCTATCTATCTGTCAGTCTATCTATCTCTATATCTCGCCATCTATCTATCTATCTATCTATCTATCTATCTATCTTAGTCAGTTCCTATCCATCTATCTATATCTATATCTCGCTATCCATCTATATTAGTCAGTTCCTATCTATCTATCTATATCTATTTCTCGCTATCTCTCTATCTATCTATCTGTCTGTCTATCTATCTATCTATATCTCTCTCTCTATCTATCTATCTATATTAGTCTGTTCCTATCTATCTATCTATATTTATATCTCGCTATCTATCTGTCTATCTATCTATCTATCTATCTGTCTATCTATCTATATTAGTCTGTTTCTATCTATCTATATTTATATCTCGCTATCTATCTATCTATCTATATCAGTTTGTTCCTATCTATCTATCTATATCTCGCTATCTATCGATCTATCTATCTGTCTATCTATCTATCTATCTCTGTATATATCTATCTATATTAGTCTGTTCCTATCTATATATTAGGACAATTGGTAATGTTTCACCAGAATCCTTACAGATTTCGGGTTTCGCAACATTTTATCTGTTCCACCGGTAGACCAGTCGTGTTGTATGTCCGCCTCTTTCCCGATTCGCACTGTGTAATTTTACGAGTAGGTCATTGATTATTTAGATTATTGGCCCAGGGATACGCAACAGTCATGCTGAGACTTGCTCGGTACTTGAAACTAATAAGAGACTTGGAATTACCGAAATAAAAGTTATTGAATATGTACTTTATTACGTTTTATAGGGTGTCGTCAGTGATGTCAAAATCTTGGTTCACCGGGAAGTTTCAGGTCTTACAACATCAGACTCCCCTCTCTCGGTACTTGAAACTAATAAGAGGCTTGGAATTACCGAAATAAAAGTTATTGAATATGAACTATAGGGATTTGACCCCTATATTTTTACGGCATGTGGAATTGACCGATAAATTAAAATAATTAAGTTATCTTAAACAACTAGTTTTACAATTGTAGGTCATGAGTTTAGAATTAGGTAAACAAAAGAGAATCGAATGAATATTAGTTTGGAAATATTTTAGCAACAATAGAAACAATGGTTTAAATTCCATTGAAAATATGTACGCCATCGGAATGTTACAAAATCATCCGATATTTACGTCATTAGAAAACAGCTGATATTTGAAAATTCCAATATTAAATTTAACTTAATGATCACATAGACAATGACAAAAGAAAATTTATAAAAACGCCCATAGAGCTGAAAGACTTCAGTGGGGAGCTTATGCTCTTCCTAACTCGACGGAGTTGGAGCTGATGCTCCTAACTCGACAGTGGGAACGGACGCTCTTCCCAACTCGACACAATGGGGAGAAGACGCTGTCCGAAAACATAAAATACGACTCAACAGGTCCGTCTATTTTTTCGTTTCATATTTTCTCTCTCTCCTACTCAATACGATACAAGTTTCAATCACAGACATTGTTTTATCAAAACTGCTACAATTAGACATATCCAATCACACAAATATAAACAATACATGAGCACTTTACAAACACAACTACGTACGTACACATGCAGTCTGCAACACAGCTGAAAGAACAAAATTATACCAATTGTATTTATGTATTTAAAGTTATTTATTGTAACAATTTTGTCTTCTTTTGTTTTCTTCGGAAACTACATTTCTGTAGTTATATACATTTTAATTGTGGGGAT
>CM042175.1:7231072-7237748 GCA_023376005.1 Doryteuthis pealeii
AAGAAAAGTGCGTGATTTTCTTCTTCCTCCGTTTCTCGTCACTGCGTCACTACCGTTTCCGCTCAACACCCGGAACTTCCGTTTTTATTTTAAAATCTATTTCCGATGTCATTCTACGGTCAAGTTACTGGCACTGGTGTGTTTCCTCCTCAAATTTTAATCTTTGTTTGTTCTTATTTCTTGTTCCTCTCTTTCTCCAGAAATCCGAATACAGTTTTATTTTTAATCCCAAATTCCCGGTAGACCCTTAATAATTACGCTACACTAAGAAACTAGACACCAGCAGGATTAAGATTAAGAATGTCAGGGAGAACCTAGAAACCTCTTTGAACAAGAGTTTGACTGAGGTCGCGCACCGGGCAGAGTAAAGGAAAAATTGAACAGCTTTAATATTTTTTTAAAATCTGGGTTAGAGTGGACCTTGGAGTAATGGCAATAAAATGGGTACTCCACATTCCCTTGTGGTCTAAAATTGGAACTTCACCACTAGATGCAGTTTAGTGTCATACCTAGGACACTCCCTTTTGGGGGGCGGAGGGGTCCTACCCCTGTGCAGAGGATAAAATCAAGGTATTCTGAGTCCTGCTGACTGGGCTAATTGTAGATTTCTAATTATGACAGGTGAGATAGCTAGAAATGAAATTCTAGGAAAATAATTGTTTATTCCTTTTTCTTGTGGATAGTACTGATATTATTTGCTGAATTATTTAGACCATTCAAGATATGAAGAGACTGAGATAGATAGATAGATAGATAGATAGATAGAGATGAAGAGACTGAGATAGATTGATTAATAGATTGATAAATAGATAGATATGAAGAGACTGAGATAAATATATAGATAGATAGATAGATAGATAGATAGATAGATAGATAAATAGATAGATAGATAGATAGATAAATAGATAGATAGATAGATATGAAGAGACTGATAGATACGTAAATACATAGATAGATAGGAACAGACTGAAATAGATAGTCTGGGATAGATAGATAGGTAGATAGATATGAAGAGACTGAGATATATAGATAGATAGAGTAGAGCAGACTGAGATAGATAGATAGATAGATAGATAGATAGATAGAGTCTGAGATAGATAGATAGATAGATAGATAGATAGATAGATAGATATAAAGAGACTGAGATATATAGATAGATAGAGTAGAACAGACTGAGATAGGTAGATAGATAGATAGATAGATAGATAGATATGAAGAGACTGAGATATATATATAGATAGAGTAGAACAGACTGAAATAGATAGTCTGGGATAGATAGATAGGTAGATAGATATGAAGAGACTGAGATATATAGATAGATAGAGTAGAGCAGACTGAGATAGATAGATAGATAGATAGATAGATAGATAGAGTCTGAGATAGATAGATAGATAGATAGATAGATAGAAAGAGACTGAGATATATAGATAGATAGAGTAGAACAGACTGAGATAGGTAGATAGATAGATAGATAGATAGATAGATAGATATGAAGAGACTGAGATATATAGATAGATAGAGTAGAACAGACTGAGATAGATAGATAGATAGATAGATAGATAGATAGATAGATAGATAATGATTCATTTTTAAAAAATGCTGATTAGCTACAAAGATATTAGATGACTGACCTGTGTGCGCTCTAATTGGATAATGATTTTTATTATAAAAATACGCTGTAATGATTTTTACTATAAAAATGCATTGGATAATGATTTTTAGTATAAAAATGCATTAGAAATGATTTTTACTATAAAAATGCATTGGATAATAATTTTTATTATAAAAATACGTTGTAATGATTTTTACTATAAAAATGCATTGGATAATAATTTTTATTATAAAAATACGTTGTAATGATTTTACTATAAAAATGCATTGGAAATGATTTTTACTATAAAATGCATTGGACAATGATTTTTACTATAAAAATGCATTGGATAATAATTTTATTATAAAAATACGTTGTCTATAAAAATGCATTGGATAATAATTTTTATTATAAAAATACGTTGTAATGATTTTTACTATAAAAATGCATTGGATAATAATTTTTATTATAAAAATACGTTGTAATGATTTTTACTATAAAAATGCATTGGATAATGATTTTTAGTATAAAAATGCATTGGACAATGATTTTTACTATAAAAATGCATTGGATAATAATTTTTATTATAAAAATACGTTGTAATGATTTTTACTATAAAAATGCATTAGAAATGATTTTTACTATAAAAATGCATTGGATAATGATTTTTATTATAAAAATACGTTGTAATGATTTTTACTATAAAAATGCATTGGATAATAATTTTTATTATAAAAATACGTTGTAATGATTTTTACTATAAAAATGCATTGGAAATGATTTTACTATGAAAATGCATTGAAATGATTTTTACTATGAAAATGCATTGGAAATGATTTTTACTATAAAAATGCATTGGAAATGATTGTTACTATAAAAATGCATTGGAAATGATTTTTACTATGAAAATGCATTGGACAATGATATTTACTATTCCAAATGTTAATCTTTTTCTGCTCTTATTTCTTTTTCCTCTTTTTCTCTAGAAATCCAAATACAGTTTTATTTTCAATCTCAAATTCCGGTAGATCCTAATAATTAAGCCACATTTGTTTTATTCTTTTTTCCAGTTCAACATGGAAGGCAGCGGCAGCGGCAGCGGCACCGGTGATATGACCGGTGCAGGTGGTGATATGAATAAGTTTGACGTAAGTAAAGACATAAATTATTTTATTATTACAACACTTACGTTTTGCGCCATTCCTGTCTAAGTCGTATGCCAATGTGACTAACGGTGTCTAAAACTACTATGTTTCACTTTATCTACTTTAGCCCCTTTATATCTATTTATTTCCATTTCTATATGTCTATCTCAGTCTCTGTCTCTCCCTCTATCTATCTATATATATATATATAAATATATCTTATTATAATGGAGATTGTGTGTTTTTCTGTCTGTAACCGAAACTATATTATTACTTAAGTCACAATTCCGTTAGTTATTAACGTCACATTCTCAATGATTTTATTTTTATTTAAACCTCAATTATTAATAAAATTGTTATACATTATTAATATTGTTAACCTTATCTACATACTAACAACATGCAATTATATTTATATATACAACAAAATAGCGGTTTACAGTGTGAACGGGAAGGCTAATTTGCATATTGATATTAAAAATGTGATTTTAATAAATATGTGCTTAGTATTATTGATTTCTAACAGTTTGGTTTTATTTTAATGAATATAAGCAAAAATCTCTTCAATGGATCTTAAAAGAAATCAATTAACAGGAAAAAAAATATCTGTCATTTTATTCTTTACTTCCTCTTTTAACTAAATACTTAAATTAGAAAAAATAACAATGAAAGACGAGAGTGATGGAAGAGTAAGTTTCAGTTGTTCTATTTTTCGATTATACTCCCTCTGTTTCAAACCTTTTTATCTGCATTCTTATTTAGTTTCATTAGCCTTTCTAATTTAATACAATATTTTATTACATTAAAACTTAAATACTTGCACCCGGAGGGTGCATATATTTGCTAGTATATATAAGAGAGTTTTATAATTTGCTTGAAGCATTGTGTATATATTGGTTTGGAGGTTGATTTAGAAGGCTATCACAATGCAGGTGTAAAGAATAAGGTAACAATGGTGTTGTGTGTTAACCTGTATTTTATTCTTGAATTTTTGAGATAAAATCTCTTTTTCGGAAGATCACTGGAACTGAAGTCGTCTTGTTATGGCATTTCTAGTTTTTAAAAATAAAAAAAAAGTATCATTTTTTTTAAAACTAGAAATGCCATAACAAGACGACTTGTCGGCATTACATGACCCACCGAGGTTGATATGCCGTAAAAAGTTCTGTATATCTCTATTTCTTTATCTGTCTGCCAATGTGTCTGTCAATCTTTTGAATAAAATATTTTTTATAGTATTACCAAGCAAGACATCAAATATTTATGATTTAATGACTTAGTGAGGGGGAATGAAAGACCCGACTCTGCAGCTAAATCGGCTCTAGATTTGCTCCTCGACAAGTTCAAGATACCATATACTGATTTGGAACCTAAAATTTATAGATTCCTTCATACAAAATGGCAACAGCACTGGAATAACAACATTCACAATTAACTCTTCCTAATCAAACCCAATTTGGGAGGCTGGAGACTAACTTTAAGGAAGTCTAGAAAGGAACAAGTCATTGTGTCCCGATTACGCATTGGTCATATAAGATTAACGTACTCCAATATACTCAAAACAAGAACAACAACCACAATGTGAAATATGTCAAACACCTTTGTCAGTTAAACACTTATTCATGGAATGCAGTTTTTTTACTTACATCAGAAACCGTCATTTTAAAGCAAACAATATGAAAGACCTATTTGAAAATGTCAACATGGAGGATATTCTCTCTTTTTTGAGGGAAATAAAATTATACCGTAGAATATAGACATGAAACAAATCAATACCATACAACATAATCCCCAATAATGCTAACACATTGTTAAAACCAATTACTAAAAAGTATAAATATAAATACACGATATGTATCACTTCCTAACCACTAGACATGACATAACCCCAGACGGGTTGATATGCCTTTGGAGGGAAATAAAATTATACCATAGAATATAGACATGAAACAAATCAATACCATACAACATAATCCCCAATAATGCTAACACATTGTTAAAAACCAATTACTCAAAAGTATAAATATAATTACAGGATATGTATCACTTCCTAACCATTAGGCATGACATAACCCCAGACGGGTTGATATGCCGTTAAAATCAATAAACCAACCAACCATTCTCTTTTACAGACCTATTTGCAATGGAGGTTCATGAATACCTGCAGCCGAGTCCTTCCTTTCTTGGAAAGATGCTTGGAAATGCAAAATGGCGGCAAATCATTCTTCATGGGAGATCAGGTAAGTATTTCCAATGCTATATATATATATATATATATATATATATATATATATATATATATATATCTTATTATAATGGAGATTGTGTGCTTTTCTGTCTGTAACCGAAACTATATTCCTATTCAAATCACAATTCTCTTAGTTATTGACATCACATTCTCCATGATTTTATTTTTATCTAAACCTCAATTATTAATAAAATTGTCTTACATTATTAATACTGTTAACTATGTCTACATACTGACAACATGCAATTATATTTATATATACAACAAAATAGCGGTTTACAGTGTGAATGGGAAGGCTAATTTGCATATTAATATTAAAAAATCGAATTTAATAAATATGTGCTTAGTATGATTTTTAACTGTTTGGTTTTATTTTAATGAATATAAGCAAAAATCTCTTCAATGAATCTTAAATGAAATCCATTAACAAGATAAAATAACTGTCATTTTATTCTTCACTTCCTCTCTTAACTAAATACTTAAATTAGAAAAAATAACAAAGAAAGACGAGAGTGATGGAAGAGTAAGTTTCAGTTGTTCCATTTTTTATTATACTCCCTCTGTTTCAAATCTTTTATTATACTCCCTCTGTTTCAAATCTTTTTATCTGTATTCTTATTTAGTTTCATTAGCCTTTCTAATTTAATGCAATATTTTATTACATTAAAACTTAAATACTTGCACCCGGAGGGTGCATATATTTGCTAGTATATATAAAGATAATCTAATGAGTCAGACGAACCTACTATTAGTTTCGCATAAAGATCTTTATTATTGGCTCTACTTAAGTATCGAGCACTTTTTTACTTATTAGCTTTCTCCTAGCGGTTATATGAATATATATATATATCTTATATACATATATATACATATAAATTGTTTTTTCTTTTGGCCAAATACTGTACCAATAGATTATTTTTTGTTGGTACGAATATCTTGGTCTTTTCCCTTTTTCAAAAATTTTTTTTCTCCCTGGTTGATGTTTGGTAGTATATTTTTACAATCAAACTTTCTGCTGGTTTTTTTCTCTCCGCAAGGATTTACCAACACGCTTGGTATATTAAATTATATATATATATATATATATATATATATATATATATATATATATATATATATATGTGTGTGTGTGTGTGTGTGTGTGTGTGTGTATAGATAAAAGGATATGAAAACACCACAAAATGCTGTTAAAGTGAAAACATTTTATAACATATTTATAGCTGATATTGAACAATATTTCGATTTTATGAAAATCGTCATCAGAGTTTGTTTATACTCCGTGTTGTTAAGAGCGGAGACAAAAGTCATATGAGTTCAAAACAAAAACCTTGATGTTGCAAAAAAGAAAAAAAAAAGTTATACGATAGTTTCGAATGTGAGCACTTCCGCCGCATTTTTCTCGGTCACCAGATTATGTATATCTTATTGTAACAGTTTTTAGAAAAGAAACATATTAACAAGATTGACACTAGACGAATTTTCTCATATATATATATATATATATATATATATATATATGTGTGTGTGTGTGTGTGTGTGTGTAAGATATAAATTTGAAGGCAATTTACAATGCGATGTAATAGGTGTTAAATGATATTTATTTACCTAAATATTTTCGAGAAAATCTCATCATCAGAGGCAGAAGCATCCGTGTTTTTTTAAAGCACTGAGCCGGCGGGTAATGCTTTGTTG
>CM042175.1:7237848-7262275 GCA_023376005.1 Doryteuthis pealeii
AAAAAAAAGAGAGAGATAGGTTTATTCAATGCATGTATGTTAAAATCATTCCAATGCCTTATTTAGTAAAAATACTTCAATGCTTTATGTAGTAAAATTACTTCCAATCATTTATGTAGTAAAATCACTTCAATGCATTTAGTAGTAAAATTACTTCCAATGCATTTATGTAGTAAATCACTTCCAATGCATTTAATGTAGTAAAATTACTTTCCAATGCATTTATGTAGTAAAATTACTTCCAATGCATGCATTTATGTAGTAAAATTACTTCCAATGCATTTATGTATAAATCAGTTCCAGTGCATTTCTGGACTTGCTTGTTGAATTACACTGGTTTACAAAGAAACTGAGGCAAGCACAAAAATAGATGTTTTAACCTAATTTGGGGGTGCAGCTGAATTCAGATTTGAAATCCGTTTTTACACATTTTACAGTTATGTGATAAGAAGTGATAGTTTTTTTTTGTTTTGTTTTATCCAAAAGTTGGAAATATACAGGATTATGATTGTCAATTTCTGGCAAAAAGTTCCCAGTCGTAATCCAAAAGGAAATCACATAATATTGGGCATACTGTAAAACAAAAGTTATAGAGGGTGACTATATATATATATATATATATATATATATATATATAAGATATGAAAACACCACAAAATGCTGTTAAAATGAAAACATTTTATAACTTCGCTGATATTGAACAATATTTCGATTTTATGAAAATCGTCATCAGAGCTTGTTTATTCTCCGTGTTGTTAAGAGCGGAGACAAAAGTCATATGAGTTCAAAACAAAAACCTTGATGCTGCAAAAAAGAAAAAAGTTATACAATAGTTTCGAATGTGAGCACTTCCGCCGCATTTTTCTCGGTCATCAGATTATGTGTATCTTATTGTAACAGGTTTTTTTTTTTAAATTCATAAAATCGAAATATTGTTCAATATCAGCTAAGTTATAAAATGTTTTTACTTTAACAGCATTTTGTGGTGTTTTTATATCTTTTTATATATACTCATACCGTCGGATTCATTTCCTTTCTTTTAAATTCATATATATATATATATATATATATATATATATATATATATATATATATATAAGCGTTCCTGTACTAAGGTTAAGTCCCATTCCAACGGGTATGTTTATAACACCTAAGATTAATCGAAAACTCGATTAATTTAAAGTAACCCTGAAGAATCAATCGATGAAACTCGAGTAGGTTACTCCTTTCCATTGTTAAAATAAATTTATGCTCTACATTGTATTGAGCACTTTGTATTTGTTTTTTTCTCAACCTTAACCTCTGGATATTGTGCGCTTCCAACGATCGTTCTTATACCCACCGGTAAGTTAATACTTATACATATACAAATATATATATATATATATATATATATATATAAACTTTGATTTAAAATTTTGATTTAAAATTTGAGTGTTGTCTTTTCATCTCGAATGTAATCCTGGATATTATGGAAGAGGCTGTAGACAGAGATGCAATGATTGCAAAGGACAGAAATGTGACGCAGTCTTTGGTTTTTGTGAACTTCCGTGCCGTGCAGGAAGAATTGGAAAAAAGATGCGAAAAAGGTAAACTTATTTCAAATAAATGTTAAATAAAGTGGATATGAAACGAAAACTAAAAGAATTTGACGTTATATATATTCATCAACTTCTCCGCACGAGCAGGATACGACACAAGGTCAATTTCTTAAGTGGAGTTTAACAGGTTTGAATTCAGAGTTTTCCTTCTCCTAGACTGGTTACCTAGCCATGGTTAAAGAACCCAGTCTGCCCTGCTATTTACCCATAGCTGGAGGGAGAGTAGGATTCATACCTTTCACAATGGTATTACCGCTGAGTGAAATGCAATTACCACGTCCAGGATTTGAACTCGTGGCGACGAGTCCATTTCCCATGACTTTAACCATTACACCACGCGCTTAGAATTTGACTTTATAGATGTAAAAATTGAACCTAATAAAATAAATATAAAGAGAATGACCTCACAATATATACACATGTCTTAGATGGTCACAATCCGTTCATAATGAACAATCATATCGATTAATAATGGAGATTCGCTTCCGGTTTTTGTCTGTAACAAAAACTACGTCACTGCTTACGTCCCCTTACCCAAAATCGTCATAACATAGAATAAATATACTCAAAATTTGAACATGCAACATTAGACAGTCCTCATTGTTTTTTAAAACACGTTTCAATAAATACATGACTGGTATTATATATCTATATATAGTTTGTTTTATTTTAATACATATTTAAAGTTTACATTTCAAATTGTTTTATTTTTTAATCCTTTAATGAATTTGATGGTTTTACTTACTTAGGGTACAAACTCGATGACATTGAATTTTTAACTCCACCCCTCAGGCAATATGTTTCAAAAATCAATGTTTACATCGCCTGGAGAGCGTTTTTTATTTTGTACTACTACTACTACTACTACTAATACTAATAATAATAATAATAATAATAATATTAGGCATGACTGGGTTAGGAAGGTGATCCACTGGGAATTATGCAAAAGAATTAAATTTTGACCATACAACAAAATGGTATATGCATAAACCAGATCTGTTTTTGAGAATGAAAGGCATAAAATTATCTGGGACTTTGAGATAAAAACGGATCACCTTATCCCAGCAAGAAGACCAGAGCTAGTATTGATTAAGAAAAAAGAAAGAACTTGTCAACTGGTAGATATATATTTTCCTCAAACTGTAAAAAAATCATAAAGAAAAATCCTGTAGTGCCATTGACAATAATTCTCACGCAACTATCAAAGATGGAAGTTCACAATGGAGACTTACGTCAAAGTTGGCTGTTTCGCCGCTGCCTGCCATGTCAGATCCCATCATGCCGTTGTTGCCAAACTGAAAGAACAAATACAAAACCCGATTGGAATTGAGTGATTGTTAAAATTAAGATAAAACATAAAATGATCATTATATTACTTGTTTTGTGTCTATTGTGACACACAAAGATATCTGTAAAGAATCGGTATAGATATTAAAAGTTCACAAGATAGTTAAGTAGATAGATAGACAAATGGGAAAATACTGATATATATATATATTATATATATATATATATATATATATATATATATATATGAGATGAAAGATGTATAAAAAATGTTTAGGATGCAATCCAGCCACAAATGTAAGTTTAAAAGTAAGTTCACAGCACAATTAAGGAAGATACGGAAAGTTCCGTGAATTCGTAAGGTTTACAAGTCGAATGCATTTTTATGATAAAAGTAATTACCAATCCATTTTTATAGTAAAAAACATTTCCAATGCATTTTTATAGTAAAAATCATTTCCAATGCATTTTATAGTAAAAATCATTTCCAATACATTTTTATAGTAAAAATCATTTCTAATGCATTTTTATAGTAAAAATCATTTCCAATGCATTTTTATAGTAAAAATCATTTCCAATGCATTTTATAGTAAAAATCATTTCCAATGCATTTTTCTAGTAAAAATCATTTCCAATACATTTTTATTGTAAAAATCATTTCCAATGCATTTTCATAGTAAAAATCATTTCCAATGCATTTTTATAGTAAAAACCATTTCCAATGCATTTTTATAGTAAAAAACCGTGCTTGATTTCATAGAAGCTATCATTATTTACAAAGAACTCGACATTCATATAATCATCTTGGATTAATTATTATTTTACTATAGACTTTTTTCTCTTAGATTTATATAGGTAATATCTTGAAATATGTAGAAATGATTCGAAATATCAGACTCACCCTGAAGCGTCCGTTCTTCCAGTGGTAGTACCTCATGTAATCGTTCATGACTTCATAAAAGCAATCAGCGATGTAGTCACACTTCATCATGTCCATGTTGTTCTTGGGGTAGAAATCTTTGCAAAAAGAATTTTACTTATTATTATTTTCTTAGTCAGTCAAAGAAATAATGTTTTTGGCTGAATTAATTTTACCATTGAAATTAAAGCATATAGTTCATCTATACATATATAAAGGGCAGTTTTGTGCATATGGATGTCCGGAGGAAACTTCGAAAATAAAACAATTAACGACTAAGTAAATATATATACACATTAAATATCACATGGGCTTGGTTTTCTAGACATATATAAAGGGCAGTTGTGTGTATATGTATGTCCGGAGGAAACTTCAAAAATAAAGCAATTAACGACAAAGTAAATATATATATACTCATTAGATATCACCAGGGCTTGGTTTTCTATACATATATAAAGGGCAGTTGTGTGTATATGTATGTCCGGAGGAAACTTCGAAAATAAAACAATTAACGATAAAGTGAATATATATACACATTAAATATCACCAGGGCTTGGTTTTCTATCTATTTATACATATATAAAGGGCAGTTGTGTGCATATGGATATCCGGAGAAAACTTCGAAAATAAAATAATTAACGACTAAGTAAATATATATACACATTAAATATCACCAGGGCTTGGTTTTCTATCTATCTATACATATATAAAGGGCAGTTGTGTGTATATGTATGTCCGGAGGAAACTTCGAAAATAAAACAATTAACGACAAAGTAAATATATATACACATTAAATATCACCAGGGCTTGGTTTTTGAGCAAAAATAATAGAGATTTGATATATATTCGTAAAGATAATTAAATATGAAATTTAAATGATAACAGCATGATTTTTTTTTTCATTTAATATTTTAGATAGTAGACATTAACATTTCAGAGTAGCTGGATCAATGCAAGGTCTATTTTTTTACATAGGGATTTAAATGGGGCATTGCACGAGGATTCAAATCACGATTCAATAATAATGGATCTGCGGGACTAACTTTAAAAATCCCCCCTCTACCCAGGCGACGCCGGGTAGCCACTACTAGTCTTATATAAGACTACGTCACCAACAACGTCAAAATTCCCTTAGTTATTAACTTCATACTCTCCATGATTTAAAAAAATCATAATGATTATTAAAATTGCTTTATATTATTAATATACAATAGCATACTAACAGAAGGCTGAAGAATGAGAAACGACCTGACGAAGCGTCTTAACAACATTCCAACCAGCGACCCCCTGTTATCACCACTTCTCCAACGAACAGTATTTAACCTCACAGATAAGTCTCGTAGCAAATACCATTAAAAATCTGCAACATTTCTATACCTTTTGATAATACAAGTGTCTGCATTTTATATTGGATTGTTTCTTTCTTTCGTCCGAAATAGCCAACAACGGAGAATAAGGGCTCCAACGAATCCCCGTAAATACTCTTATAGTTTATGGTTTCCTTATGGAAGTTCTTGCAATCTGTGCAATATTTCTTGAACCATCTGGTTACTGTATTGAGGAAATATATCAAACTACACACAGACTTACGAGGCAAAGTGTCCAAATAGTACTGCGAATAGCTACTAGAGTGCGTGGTGAAAATAGCTTTTAACGCGAGTATGCCAAAAAGTCAACTCCTCTTTCGCTAGTGGTTTTAGCCATGTATGCACGTGTGCGTTCCTGTCCACAACGTTGTATCGCATAACACACAATAGCATTTCTTCAAAATGTAAGTCTACATTTAACACTTCTATTTTCTCTATTACGTACGTATATCAAGGATTATAACTTGCACTAAAAAAGCTATCAACCACATTAGGATATGTCTCTACGTACATCTCTTTATGCACTCCTTTAGTATTAAATCAAATCCAAAGGGCCTCACCATAAAAGAACTTAAATTAAGTAAGTCCTGAACTATAGAATCGTTTGGTAAGTGAATAAGTCCTGAGTTATGGAATCCTATGTAGTGTCAAAAGGTCCAGTGATATAATCATATGTTCCGTCGTCCACGAAGGTTGAAGGCAATTGAGTGGCTAAAATCAGAACAGCCGATATAAATAACAATATTTTTTCTCATTCGATTGGTAATTTGAATAAATAAACTTACTGTATTCTCTGGCCAAGTACCGGGCAATGGCCATGGTCTCAGGCATCTTCATGCCACCGTCCATCTCCAAGACAGGGACACACATGCAGGGCATATCTGAAAGAATAAAAGAAAAACTTTTTATTTAGTTTGATAATACAAGAGATAATAAAAATGTAAATAGTATCTATAAATTATTACTCGTGCTCCTTAAAAGTAAGACAGTTACCTTTCGTGTCCCCTAGCTTCAAATAGGGGAACCGTAGCAAGTTAATAGCTGAAAGCCATACAAGAGCAATGTTATCTTTTTTTTTAAATTAATTATCATTAAATAATATACAATTTGAAGCTAATGTTTAATAAATCCTAAATAAATCATTTTAAAATCTATATATCAATATATAAATCCGTTGCAGATCCACAAATTTTGATGCAAATATGACATAGAAAGGACGTCCTTTCCGTTGTATCAGATAACATTTTATGCTTAGGCACCACCATATGCTTCTTAAGACCAGAAGCTGACTTACAGACTTTGTCACAGATTGCACAAGACACACACACACACACACACACACACACACACCCACATATATATATATATATATATATATATATATATATATATATATACATACATACATAAACACAGACACACACACACAGAGACAGATAGACAGACAGTCACACACACACACACACACACACCACACACACACACATATATATATATATATATATATATATATATATGTATATATATTTCATATGGACATTGCAATAGTAATAGCATAATCTTTACAGATCACTGCAGCCCCTCACAATCCTATAACCCCGCCATCAGAACCTATCCTCTCACAAGCTCTCAAATGACTCTACAAAGTTTGATGCAAATGTGACATAGGAAGAACGCCCTTCCCGTTGTATCAGATGGATGCAATCTATATATTAATATATGATATATATATACTAATAAACGTGTTCTTTAATTGTACTACCGTTATTCTTTTGTAACACCCTCTGGTTAAAAATCAGACCGTCCAAATCCTCCAAGAAGAAATGCAAAAGATGTAAATCCGGATTATCTGTTGCTGCTTATCCGCCGAATTCTTATTTCTTTCTGAGTGTCCTAACATCAGCTACAAAATGGACCGTTCAGTTTTTTACTATAAATAAAGTGAAGTAAAAGGAACATGCTGCACAGAAAAAACATAGAAGAAAGAAAGAAAGAAAGAAAGAAAGAAAGAAAGGAAGAGTGTATGGGAAACATAGACAGAGGGGTTCGGCGGACGAGATAACGCTAATCTGTTTCAATCGAACACATGAAAAGATGAAAAGAAGGAAGGAAAGAAAAAAACTTGCTTCTCCATTGTATCCATCATGTTTTATTTCTCTTACTAAAAATTGTTGTTCTCCGGACAGAAAAAGTTTCAAATATTCATTTTTTTTCAAGCAGGGTGTGACACAAGGTCAATTTATTAAGCGGAGTTTAACAGGTTTGAATTCAGAGTTTTCCTTCTAAACTGGTTGCCTAAGTAAGGTTAAAAATCCCAGTCTGTTCCACTATTTACACATAGCTAGAGGGAGACTAGTTGAATTCATATCTTTCCCAAGGGTATTAGCGCTATGTGTAATGTAAACAGCCTCGTCCTGGATTTGAACTCTGGTCGACGAGTCCATTTTCTACGACGATAACCATCACACCACGCGCCAAGTTGATTATAACGTGCACATGAATAAAGTAAGATGGAATTACACACATGAACAATATATATATATATATATATATATATATATATATAAATATATAAAGAAATCACTACTGAATCGTTCGTTCGAATCACTACCATTCCTACAACCTTCCCTACCAACTGTTATTACCTCCTACTTCCAATTCCAACGCTACTTCTCGTTCTCCTTAAAAACGAGACACGGAACATACTATCAGTTTTCTACCTGATGATGGCAAACTGTATTGCCGAAAGCGCTCGTAATGAAACCTTTGGTGGACTGTTACACCAGTTCCACCCTGACACCAAAAAGATGGCCCGAAAATTAGAAAGGATCGAACAAAAACTCGCCTGACAAGAATTGTCTGTACAGTTTAACATATGTTTAAAAGAAAAAATGCTGCCAAAATATACTTATTTTAATATATATGCTCCCACTCGGTAGAGCTCTGTAGAAGGGACATTAATTGAAATTTCACTGCTTGGCGTATAGCTGAACCTCGACTTGTTTGCAAAAGTCTGGAGGCCTCTGGTGTTAATAATATCATTCTGCGTAGAAATGTATCAATTAATTATTCACTTAAAATTGACAGCCGCTAATAGCCGCATGGGTAAGAGACTTGGCAGACGAAAATTCAGTCAGGTTTCGATCCCGGCTAGAGGTAGCTGTTAAAAGTAAAGCCACACTGATGAGAAGTAAACTTCGAAACACGTGTATTTAAATAATGCAAGGCGATTAGCGTACTAATTACCTCTAGTCCTAATTAAAATCCCATAAAGGCTAATCCGAACATTTTTAGATCTTATTTTTTCGATGCTGGTATCATTGGGGAACTAGGAAAGTTTTATTAAACGGGCCAGGTTTTTTAACCCGTTCCCATAAACTGGACAATTTCTTTTTTAAATTTTTGTTTTTTCGGGTAGAAAAGGCTTCAAATATTCGTTTTTCGAGCAAGCAATTTCTTGTAAAGCTTCCCTTTTTTTTTTTTTCGTGTGTTTTTTAAGCATAAAAGATTCAAACATTTGCTTTTACCACGGCAGACAATTTTTGGTAAAGCTTTTTTGTTTTTGTTTTTTAGAATAACATTCAAATTTTTTCAAACATAAAACTTTACAACATATTAAATTTTTTAAGGTTATTTTTTAACCGTAATTGTTTTTGGGCTGTTTTTTTTTTTTTTTGTAGTGCTCAGTAGAGTAGTATTAGTACTAGTAGTCGTCATTAGCTCGGAGAAACAACATGCGAGAGTCCTATAGTCAAAAGGGGATTGTTTATTTCTTTTTAGGCTCGTGGGTTCTTTTTCAGAGAGAGAGAGAGGGGGAGAGAGAGAGAGTAAAGCTGTTCTACCACATTCGAGCGCGCTGTTCGCTGCTAGACTAAGCACGTCACGCTTGATGATTATTATTATCTGCGTTATTCGAACTATTGTCCTCATCTTCATTGTTATCTACACTATTTCTCTGAATGTTTGAGATGAGGCTTGATGATTAGTATTATCTGCGTTATTCGGACTATTGTCCCCATCTTCATTGTTATTTGTACAACATTTCGACTGATATGTCCTCCGGCCTTCTTCACGTATTTCTTTTCGGACTCGGGAACCTTCTCGGACTCGGGAACCTTCTTGTCGTAATTGGGAACTTTCTTGTCCTAATTGGTCTACTTAAGAGACCTCTACATCCTATCATATGAGCTGATTCTTTGCGGCGTCTTCTCTTCCAATGTTCTTCCCTATCTATTTTCCTAAATTCATTCCATAAGGGCAGATGGTTTCCTTTTTCATTCTATATATAATCAGCCATACCCGACTTTTCTATTTCTCGTCAAACCACTGCTTTACGATGCTCTTCTAGTCTTACTTTCAGTGGACGGCATGTTTCACCTTTGTATACTTTGGCTCCCGATTACGACAAGAAGGTTTCCGAGTCCGAAAAGAAAGGTTCACGAGTCCGACAAGAAATACCTGAAGGAGGCCGTAATTTATCGTAATACAATCTTTCGTCATATTTATCCATTTTAAAAAATTTGAATCACTAAAATCCCCAAGATAATCAGAAATCAAAAACAGAACAGAATTCCTTACCATTCCTATATTTGTCCCATTCGTTGAATTCGAACCTGTTGTCGGTATAAGGCACACTAGCAGTGACCATCAACATACAACAGATCTCGGCACGTCCCTAACCGTTGAATGCAGTTAGACATGGTGAGGTTTATCAATTAAGATTCAAGTTGAATTCTCTGGCAGAAATGATGCATTAAAATAATCGATAGATTTTAGCTTATTGATTGTCATCTTAAGTCTTGAAAAACTCAGCAAAATTGAACTGTTTTCATTTTATGAACATATATTAAAAGATAAAGGGTCAGAGTTAACCTGGAAACAATAGATATTAATTTGTAATCTACACCTCTAAGATTGGAACCGTTCCCCTTGTTTCTGTTTAGCGTCATATAAAAGATAAAAAAAACTTACCCTTCCTGTATTTGTCCCATTCGTTGAATTCGAACCTCTTGTCAGTATAAGGCACATTAGCATCGGCCATCAACATACGACAGATCGTCGGCACGTCCATGGCCATTGAAATAATACAGAATATAGTTAGGTATAGTTAAATCAAAGTAAATACTATCATTGTCAAACTGTTTGCCTTTCATTTTGACCACAAGGGTAGTGCATAGAGAGAGAGAGAGAGAGAGAGAGAGAGAGAGAGAGGGTTTGCAGCTTGAGCGACAGCTTATCCTCCATATCAACCCGCCTGGTTTCACATTTTTTGACATTATGCTATTGTCTCTAGTAGACGGGTGGATCCCAACGATTAAAAGGATATAAAAGACAAAGAACTTACCATTCCTGTATTTGTCCCATTCGGTGAATTCGAACCTCTTATCGTTGAACTGAACGCCAGCAGCGGCGAACATCATACGCAGGATCTCGGCGCGTCCACGGCCATTGAAGTAGTACAAAGTGTAGTTAGGCATTGTCTTGTTTGGTATACGATCTAATCGAATTAAAAGCTTAGCTTTGACTGTAAATCTTCACTGAGGACGAAAGTTAGAAATCTTTCGTATTTATAGTGGATGTTCTGAACGACAAACCAATTTAATTATTAACCTTGTGAATTGATTAGGTGACTCTTATTTGAAGGTCGACTAATTCACTCTTCGACCAAAGTCGTTTGTCATATAATTCTAGTGGCTTCAAAAGAGAGAATAGAAGTTAAACACACATTCATTGGTTTATTTTGAAAGCCCCACCCAAGTGCAAAATTCGAGTTTGACTAATTTTAACACCTGAACTGCAACTGCACATCGCTGCTGTCTACATCGGTCAAGATGTGGTTAAGTTTTACATTATGCACATAATAACTATCTTATGTCACCAATGGATTTAAATTAATTCATGACCAATGACAGTCAATTAAAACCTAATTTACGATGTATTTCTAGAAGAAAACAATTAGCAATGCATTTACATTATACATACTAGCTAACATATGCACCCTCCGGGGACACGTATTTAAGTTTTCATACAATAAAATGTTATATTAAATTAGAAAGACTAAACTAAATAAGAATGCAGATAAAAATATTTGAAACAAAGGGGGCTATAATCGAAAAACAGAACAACTGAAACTTGCTCTTCAATCACTCCAGAGTTTCATGGCTAAATTTTCATATTTTAACTATTTAGTTAAAATAGGAAGTAAAGAATAAAATGACAGTTAATTCTTCTCGTTAATAAATTTCTTTTAAGATTTATTGAAGAGATCTTTGCTCATATTCATTAAGATAAAACCAAACAATAAAACCAATACACACGAAAGGTACAGAACTGGCAGCCGTGAATGTATTAATTCCTGAATTCTGGTAATGTGGTTTTTCGTAGTTTTCAAGGCATTTCTATAGTAGTATTGCAGTTAACTTAGCGCTAATACTCTTGGGAAAGGTATGAATCCTACTCTTCCTCCAGCTATGGGTAAATTGCTGGGCAGACTGGGTTCTTTAACCATGGCTAGGTAACCAGTCTAGGAGTAAACAATTTGAAATCAATAATACTAAGCACATATTTATTAAAATCAAATGTTTAAGATCAATATGCAAATTAGCCTTCCCGTTCACACTGTAAACCTATATTTTTCTGTATATATAAATACAACTGCATGTTATTAGTTTGTAGATATGGTCAACCGTATTGATAATGTAAAACAATTTTCTTATTAATTGAGTTTTAAAAAGAAATTAAATAATGGAAAATGTAACGTAAATGACTAAGGGAATTGGGATTTGTGTAGTTATATAGTTTCAGTTACAGACAGAATACCACACAATCTCCATTATAATAAGATACGAGGTCTACTCGAAAAGTTTCAATACTGAATCTTTGACTTTAAAATCGTAAAAGGGTTAAACAATATTTCGTGAGAAAGAAACAATTCCAAATCTCTGTCTAAAAAAAATAAGACCTGCTTAAGATTTACACCGATTAAAAAGTTTTATTGTTTCATTAGTTATTTTTTTTTTTTACGATTAGCTAATTAATACCTTTTGTTTTGTTCCGAAATTTTGGCATTAATTCATAGTGATTGACAGTCACATTTGTATAGTTAAGTTCTATATCAAACAATTGAATTATACACATGAAACATTGAATTGTACATACGAAAGGTACAGAACTGGCAGCCGTGAATGTATTAATTCCTGAATGCGGGTAATGAGTTTTTTTCGTAGTTTTCAATGCATTTCTATAGTAGTATTGCAGTTCACTTAGCGCTAATACTCTTGGGAAAGGTATGAATCCTACTCTTCCTCCAGCTATGGGTAAATTGATGGGCAGACTGGGTTCTTTAACCATGGCTAGGTAACCAGTCTAGGAGAAGGAAAACTCTGAATTCAAACCTGTTGAACTCCGCTTAAGAAATTGACCTTGTGTCGTATCCTGCTCGTGTGGAGGAGTTGGTAAATATATATAGTAGTATTGGACCATATGACCTATAGGCACCCCTTTTGCTTTGCTAATTCATAAGGACATTTTTTCATTTACACCGTCAACATCCGGTTGTTTGGTAACAGACGATTTTTAGATTGTTTTAAATTAAAAAACTAACCCCTAACCCTAAACACTAATCCATAGTGATTGATCTAAAATTAATAGATTCCTTCATACAAAATGGCAACAACACTGGAATAACAACATTCACAATAAACTCTTCCTAATCAAACCCAATTTGGAAGGCTGGATACCAACTTTAAGGAAGTCTAGAAAGGAACAAGTCATTGTGTCCCGATTACCCATTGGTCACACAAGACTAACGCACTCCTATATACTCAAACAAGAACAACAACTACAGTGTGAAACATGTCAAACACCTTTGACTGTTAAACACTTATTCATAGAATGCAGGTTTTTTCACATATCAGAAACCGTTATTCTAAGGCAAACAATATGAAAGATCTAATGAAAAAGTCAACATAGAAGACATTCTGTCCCTTTTTAAGGAAATAAAATTTATACCATAGAATATAGACATGAACTTAATCAGTACCATACAACATGATCCTTAATGATGCTAGCACATTATTAAAATCAATTACTACAAAAGTGTAAATATAGATACACAACATATATTATTTCCTAACCGCGAGGTATGACATAACCCCAGGCGGGTTAATATGCCGTTAAAATCATCAATCACTTAACTAACCAACTATTTCAGTCTGTTTGTATTTCTGTCTTAATAAATCATTTAAAACTCAGTTTACATTGTATTTCTAGAATAAAATCATTAGCAATGGATTTACATTGTACATACTAGCAAGAATATGCACCCTTCGCCGGGCGTAAGTATTTAAGTTTTAATGTAATAAAATATGTTATAATATATTAACAATTTGAAGGCAATTGCAATGTCAAATTTATTAAAGGAGTAAAAAAAAGAAAGAAAAAAACACAATTCGAAATAGAAACAGTTCCGATAACTTTAAATATTATATTAGAATAAAACAATCTATATATAAATATATAACGCCGGGCATCTATTTATTGAAACAATGAGGATTGTCTAACGTTGCATACTCACATTTTGAGTATATTTATTCTATGTTATGACGTTGGATTATGTGTTGGGTAATGTGACGTAAGCAGTGACGTAATTTTTGTTACAGACAAAAACCGGAAGCGAATCTCCATTATTAAAAGACTTGCAAGAATATGTGCAATCCGAGTGTAAGTATTTAAGGAACCATATGACCTTTAGGCGCCCCTATTGTGATCTCGTTTCATAAGGACATTTTTTCATTTACACTGTCTAAATCCCGTTGTTTGTTAACAGGCGATTGTTAGAGTTTTTTTTTTTTAATTATAAAACTAACCCCTAGCCCTAACCCCTAACAAACAACCGAATTTTGACGGTGTAAACGAAAAAATGTCCGTATGAAAAGAGATCGCAAAAGGGGTGCCTCAAGGTCATATGATCCTATTAAGTTTTAATGTAATGAAATATATTAAAATAGAAAGACTAATGAAATCAAATTAAAACACAAAAAAGATTACACATAATTTTAGTTTATTCTAATTGTTTTCAATATAAAATTATATATAGGATTGCTTTTAGAAATACATATGAAAAAGAAAATTGTAAAAAATACTTATTACAGATAATTAATATTTACATTATGTATATTTTGATATATTATATAGATAGATATTTAAATATATTATGATATATTATGATATATTTTAGTATTATAGATTAAATATATGTATCTCAATAAAAATTAATTAAATATATAAATATATAAATATAAAAATATTTTAATATTGTGTTTTATATATTATGATATATTATGATAAATTATAAATTAAATATATATATATATATATATATATCAATATATATAAATTAAATATATAGATATATGAATATAAAATATTTTAATACTATGTTTTATATATTATGATATATTATGATAAATTATATATTATGATATAGTATATGAAATATAGTTTATATACATAATCAATTGTACATTATGTACACTTGCAAAAAGTATGCGCACTCCGGGTGTATGTATTTGTGTTTTAATGTAATGAAATATATTAAAATAGAACGACAAATTAAATCAAATTAAAACACAAAAAAGATTACACTTATTTTTACTTTGTTCTAATTGTTGTCAATACAAAATCAAATATAGGATTGCTTTTAATACGTTTGTGAATAAAACAATAATATTAGAAATGAATAACACTAAGTAATTATTTATTAAACACATTTTGTTCAAACCAGTATGCTGTATAGAAATAGAAACACAATATTAGATATTATGTTTCATATGAAGGTCGGTCCTGAGGATTTATATGTTTTACTTCATGGTGTGGCTGTTGCAGATTGACTGTTTGTTTTGCGCTGAAAGTCGAAAAGACAAGGGAAAATTGAACTGAGAAGACAATGTCTAGGGTAGACAGAGGGTCTGGTGTGACAAAGGACTCATCTGGACAAACGCGAATTTGAACAAAGAGAAAGGACTTCCGGTCAAGGAACAAAAGAATGTGTGGGCGGTCGTCAATACTTAAGCGGTTATCAGAGGAGACCCCAGAGAGACGGCAAAGAAAGCACAAGGTGTCTGACCGTCGACACGGTCGAGCGGGCAGTGATGCTCGCCCACCCCGTTTACCTCCCGATCGCCAGCCTGCAACATTCGTAGCGCCGTTGTCCAGCTCGTCCACCCACCCGCACCCACCATGAGGGGAAAAGAAATAAACGTTAAAAGTCTTACTACTACATATGTCTACGTGTGAATCTTTATACTCCATTACTAACACATACGACCCAGCAACAGTATATAACATGTACAATTTTGTGGCCGGAGTCGAGGCTATGCAACAGTGGCGCTAGGATTGTTACAGAATTTATGAGCAGTTATTTGTTATAAAATTATATTTATATATCTTCATCAAGAGCATCATATGAAAGAAAGACGGGATAAATAACCGTTAGAAAGAGGGGTACAAACAAACACTAGTATTCAATGCTGGAATTTTAAAAAATGCGTGTTCTGTGTTAAAAATAAAATAAATTTTATTTAAAAAAAAACAGAAGCATTATAGTTCATAATAAAACTCAAAAGAGTTTGATGTAAAATTATATAAAAGTGTATAATGAGTATCAAAATTGTTCATGATATATTCCAGCTATTAAAAAAGTAATTAATAAGTCCACAGCATAATTGAAGAAATATGTAAAGTTTCAAAGGATTTGTGGTGTTGAAAAATCCGTAGTGCAGTAGATCGAAGCCTTATGTATTACAATTTTGAAGGCTGGGGGAATAAACCCCGAATACAAACCAGGAGCCGGAACATATATATAAAAAGTAAGTCGCCGGGGCGGCCTAATGTCGGTATGTGCCATACAGTGAGGGAGTCTATCCCCTTTTCACTAGTGCTAGACCAACGAGATTGTTTTTTGCCGAACGCTCTACCGACTGAGCTAGCCCGGCCTTATGTATTATGGAAAAGGTGACTTACCGGTGAATATGGTCACAATGGTCAGTTGATGCAAAATTCAGAAAGGCAAGACAGCGATATAATAAATGAAAAGTGCTCAATACTAAGTAGAGCAAATTTATTGCAATATAGGTACAAGAGATAACCTACTCGAGTTTCACCATAAGGATCTTCAGGGTAAAATCCACTGAATTAATCAAGATATCAAGATTAAGTTAATGTCCCTATACCACCTTTGTCATTACATATCTATTTATTTGGTGACAAAGGAACATTTACGACCATATTGATTTCATGCGAGGCAATCGTCAGGTGAAGATGTTACAAAGGCATTTTTAATATCTTCACCTGACGATTGCCTCGTATGAAACCAAAATGGTCGTGAATGTTCCTTTGTCACCAGATAAATAGACATGTAAAACCTTTATATATTTATTTTATTATATTATATAACAGCTCTATTTTATATTGAGCACTCTACCAATAATACTGCCTTTGGTACGCCATTCCAGCAAAAGCTGAAACAGTGACCATCCCACACTATATATATATATATATATATATATATATAGGTAGGGTGGATGGGTTTAGGATCCGACGATATGCAGTAGATAGAAGGAAAGTGGTCAAGAAATGAACAACTCAAAACAAGTCACAGGGTGAAACAGTTTCGTCCGTATTCACAGACTTCTTCAGTCAGAGTAACTTTATTAAAGCAAAGCATACTCCCACAACCACCAAACCACCTGTACTTAAACGTATGCTTTGCTTTAACAAAGTTACTCTGACTGAAGACGTATGTGAATACGGACGAAACTGTTTCATCCTGTGACTTGTTTTGAGTTGTTCATTTCTTGACCACTTTCCTTCTATCTACTGCATATATATATATATATATATATATATATATATATATATATATATATATATTAATAAGTCATCCACAGACACGTGTTTCGGCATATCATGCCTCTTCAGTGTGGCTAGACACAACTATCCTTGGGTAGGATTCGAACTCAGACTGACCGCATGGTAGTCCGATATCTTATCCCCTCGCCCACTGACAGCTGATGCGGGGACTGGTGTTTTTAAACTATTAAATACATAAGTATGTATGTATCTTTCGGTCACTGAGAGATCAAATATATTCTTAAGACAGGTGTTATTGAATAACACGGAGTATTCTTTTTTCATTTTTTGTATGGATATTTTTTCCAGTCTTCTGGTTATCCTCGGAGACAACGTATTAAATATCTTCAATAACTAACACTTACCCCCCTCTTAAAAAAAATAATAGACTCTCTGAATTTGATAAAAGCATAGATAACAAAACTAAAAATTAACTAAAAACCAAATTACATAACACCATGAATACGACTGGCGAAACAGTCGAAAGCGCTCGGGAAATTAGTATGAAAAATATCATGAATCAACTCGATCCAGATTCAAAAAGGATAGCCAGAAGAGTGGAACAAATATCCATAGAAAAAAATGAAAAAAGAATACTCCGAGTTGTTCAATAACACATGTCTTAAGAATAATTTGCTGCCAAAATACACAATATATATATACTAGCAAATATATGCACCCTCCGGTTGCAAATATTTAAGTTTTGATATAATAAGATTAAAATATCATATTAAATTAGAAAGGCTAATGAAACTGACTAAGAATGCAGATAAAAAGATCTGCAACAGAGGGGTATAATCGAAAAATAGAACAACTTTGAAACTAACTATTCCATCATTTTCCATTACTCCCCTCTTTCATTGGTAAATTTTCCTAATTTAACTATTTAGTTAAAATAGGAAGTAAAGGATAATATTACAGTTATTTCTTCTTGTAAATAAATTTATTTTAAGATTTATCCACGAGATTTTTGTTTATATTTCTTAAGATAAAACCAAAGAATTAGAAATCAATAATACCAAGCACATATTTATTAAAATAAAATTTTAAATATCAATATGCAAATTAGCCTTCTTGTTCAAACTGTAAACCGCTATTTTGTTGTATATATAAATACAATTGCATGTTATTAGTACGTAGATATGGTCAACAGTATTAATAATGTAAAACAATTTTATTAATAACTGAAGGTTTAAAAGAATGAAATCATGGAGAATTTGACGTAAATAATTAAGGGAATTGTGACTTGAGTAGTAAAATAGTTTCGGTTACAGACAGAAAAGCACACAATCTCCATTATAATAAGATATATATATATATATATATATATATATATATGCGTGTGGGGGGGTATAAAAGAAATTTTGAAATGAGCGACGCAAAAATATATTTATTTGAAAAACATAATTTATTAAATGTCTCAAATTATTCTTTTGTTAAATGTAGGTATAGTTAAAATTTACATTCCATTCAATGTTTATGCTTGAAGTATTTTCCAAAGTTTCTTCATATCCATTGATTTCCTCAATTTTCAACCGTAACAAAAATTCCGTTTAGGGTCTCAACTGTTTGGTTTACCATTTTGTGTTGCAGCGCCCCTTGATGTAACCTGCAATTTTGGGATGGGACGACACACGTGTCCTGAGGGCGACCAATTTCGGGTACTTGCTGAACATGGATTGATTTTCCATATAAGGACCTTCCAGACAACAATAGCACATCATGTCACACCACATCATCTGAAAATTCACAAAATATAAAGGACATATGAATTATATATATATATACTAGTACAAAATAAAAAACACCTTCCGGGCGATGTAAAAATACATTTTTGAAACATATTGCCTGAGGGGTGGGAGTTCAAAATTCAATGTCTGCGAGTTTGTACCCTAAGTAAGTAAAATCATCATTTTCATTAAAGGATTAAAAAATAAAACAATTTGAAGTGTAAACTTTAAATATGTATTAAAATAAAACAAACTATATATAGATATATAATACCAGTCATGTATTTATTAAAACTTGTTTTAAAAAACAATGAGGACTGTATAATGTTGCATGTTCAAATTTTGCGTGTATTTATTCTATGTTATGACGATTTGGGGCAATGTGACGTAAGCAGTGACGTAATTTTTGTTACAGACAAAAACCGGAAGTGAATCTCCATTATTAATATATATATATATATATATATATATATATATATATATATATGTGTGTGTAAAAAAAAGTAAAGTCGTTGAGGCGCCCTAAAGTCGGTATAAGCCAGTCAGCGAGGGAGTCTATCCCCTTTTCAATAGCGCTAGACCAAGGAGATTGTTTTTTGGCGTCTGAGGTGGAGCGCCACACCTACCATCAACTCCTTACTTTACAGCACAGATCCCTGTGCTACGCATACGCTGAGTTGGCGAGGACTGGTATTGAACTAGGAACCTTGTGGGGTTTCTACACGAACGCTCTACCGACTGAGATAACGCGGTCCCTTCTATATTACAGTTGTACTTCAAACTCTATTGAGTTTTTCTCATTGGTCTCCAAACTTTTAGTTTACAAAATGAAATTTATTTTATTTTTAATCCTAAATAGCCATTTTTTATATAAATTTTGAAAGACACTCCGGCCCAGATCGTGAGCGTTATTTGAACCTCTCAGACCAAACGGTTAACTATTCCTCCTTTTTTTTTCATCAATATAGTTGTTCTTGAAGATATATATATATATATATATTATATATATATATATATATATATAATGGGGGGGGGGAGATTGTGTGCTTAATTAAAGTCATACCTAATTTTGTTAATTAATTAATTATAACTAAATGAATTAGGCGTGCATATCGGTTTAAATGTAAAGCGTAAACAAATCGAGAAAAAGTCATCTCTGTATGTACATTTCAGCCCATTAGGCCTCATCAGCAGAGCTGCCCTGTCCATAGCTCTCCTGATGAGGCCTAATGGGCTGAAATGTACATACAGAGATGACTTTTGTTTACGCTTTACATTTAAACCGATATGCACGCCTAATTCATTTAGTTATAATTAATTAATTAACAAAATTAGGTATGACTTTAATTAAGCGCATAATCTCCCACAAATTGTCGGCCTTCGACATTTTCAAACACACTGTTTGACTACTTCATATATATATATATATATATATATATATATATATATATATATATAAAGAAAAAGTGGAAGAAAATCCGACAATATGTAATTTTATAAAGAATGGTAAAACTCAAGTTTCATTCGGGAGTGATGTTTGATAAGTTTACGATGCTAAACGAACTATTAGTAGGTATATTTGACTTATTAGGATTATATATATATATATATGAATTTAGCTCCCAAAGATAAGTTACTTATTTTTATTTTAAATAGTAAATATCTTATTATAATGGAGATTGTGTGTTTTTCTGTCTGTAACCGAAACTATATTCCTACTCAAGTCACAATTCTCTTAGTTATTGACATCACATTCTCCATGATTTTATTTTTATCTAAACCTCAATTATTAACAAAATTGTCTTACATTATTAATACTGTTAACTATGTCTACATACTGACAACATGCAATTATATTTATATATACAACAAAATAGTGGTTTACAGTGTGAACGGGAAGGCTAATTAGCATATTAATATTAAAAAATCGAATTTAATAAATATGTACTTAGTATTATTGATTTCTAACTGTTTGGTTTTATTTTAATGAATATAAGCAAAAATCTCTTCAATGAATCTTAAATGAAATCCATTAACAAGAGAAAATAACTGTCATTTTATTCTTTACTTCCTCTTTTAACTAAATACTTAAATTAGAAAAAATAACAATGAAAGACGAGAGTGATGGAAGAGTAAGTTTCAGTTGTTCTATCTTTTATTATACTCCCTCTGTTTCAAATCTTTTATTATACTCCCTCTGTTTTAAATCTTTTATTATACTCCCCCTGTTTCAAATCTTTTTATCTGTATTCTTATTTAGTTTCATTAGCCTTTCTAATTTAATACAATATTTTATTACATTAAAACTTAAATACTTGCACCCGGGGGGTGCATATATTTGCTAGTTGTATTAACATTATGTCCCAATGCAGTTAACTTTCTACCCTAATACATTTCATTTTCCAGGAACATGTAAAAATAAAAAAGGATATTTCTATTTATTTATTTTCTTATCTCGTTCCGTCGTTTAGCATGACTTATTAGAACTATGCCCCCCCCACTGGCCCACTCACGTTCAAATAGGAAAGTAACTTTGTCAATATAAGAAATGAAGACGGTCAGTGACCATTATCTGAATATATATATATATATATATATATATATATATATATATATATATATATATATATATATATATATATGGGAGTAAAGAAATAACAAAAGACTTAGAGATTTAGCCTTATAGTCTATTTCAGGGAGCTTAGACAAAGTGTCTAACTCTCCCGACGCATTTGATGAGTCGGGAGATTTAGACTATTTCTTTACTCATATATTTGCTCTGTGACTCTAACATCAAGAGCACACATTGAGCTCTCAAACTGCGACTTGGTTTTGTTTAAATAAAACTCTTGTGTCGTAAGGAAGATTTCTTCTCTGGACTTTTGGATTATATATATACATATATATATTTGTGTGTGTGTGTGTACATGCATATATATATATATATATATATATATATATATATAATATGTGTGTGTGTGTGTGTATATATATATATATATGTGTGTGTGTGTGTGTGTGTGTATATATATATATATATATATATATATATATATATGAGTATGAAAAGGTGGAATGAAAACATCACATAATGCTGTTAAAGAAGAAAACAATTTATAATATAATCATAGCTGATACTGATCAATATTTCGATTTTACAAAAATCATCATCAGAGCTCATTCACTCCGTAGTTGTTTGGGTCGGAGAAGAATGTCAAATCAGTTCACAAACAAAAAACCCTAATACTGCAAAAAAGAACCAAAGTCGTCACACTATTCACCAATGTGGGCATTCGCGCCATATATATGTCGGTCATGTCTCATATGTATATCTTTTGTCAACCAAATGTAGCGGATTTTGAGATGTTAGCAACAAGACGAAACAATTTAAACGGAAGGGGATGGGTATTAAAAAATGTGACGGTTGGAATTCAAAAGATTTTTTAGTAAAGGAATTTTTTACGATTAATTATTTTTATTTTTTAAATTTTTATTTTTAAGTTCTGTATTTCATAAATGATTAGATATTTACTGTATTTTGTTTTTATATATAACGTTTTAAAAAAAGTTATGGGCGGAATATTTTATTATTTTAGAAAAGGAATTTTTTATTTTTTCATTTTACGATTAATTATTTTTAATTTTTTAATTATTATTTTTAAGTTCTGTATTCATAAATGATTAAATATTTATTGTGTTTTGTTTTTATATATAAAGTAAAAAAAAAGGTTATGGGCGGAATTTGTTATTATTTTAGATAATGTTAAGCAATTTGGATCTAATGTAAGGTTATTATTTCCCCGATCATAAATAATCTATGCATGGAGTTTTAAATAAACGAATTTTTTTTCTTCTGTTACCATTTTCAGCTAACTGAAAAATACATTTCAATAATTTTTAAAAATAAATTACAACAGGATAGTTACAGGTAGGAGTTAGATGGCTTTAGTTGTTTTTCCCAATCATAAATAAAAACCCTACAATCATTAAGAACCTTTAGTTGCGACACTTAATTTTCCCGGGACTCATTCAAATAAATATGTGTGGTCATCATGATGTACTAAATCAAAAAAGCTATCAACATCACTGCAAGAATTAAATTTCATTTTACATGAAAATTTTTCTTTTTTCATTTTTAGTTAATCCTAACATTTTAATATGTTAATTTTCTCTTTTTATCTTTTTAGCTAAGAGTCTGTTTTCTTTGATCCTCCTAAACATTTTTTGTTAGAAATTCCTAGTATCCTGATGAGTGAACTGAGAAAATAGGGTTTATTAATTTGTTCAAAATCATGAAATGAAATGATATTTTATAACAGTAATTTTTTTCCCTTTTGTGAGTGAGTATTTTTCTGTTGAAACAATCAGGATTCCTTTTTTTGGCAGGAGTTTAAATAAAAAGATTTCAGTGGCATATTGCATTGTGGCATCTGGCATTTCTGCCCTAAAAAAGCTAAGGCACAAAAACTGCTCAAAAATTTGACTTGTGCTAGATAACAACTCCCAGCTGTTTAAAGGTGTTTTCCCCTAAAAGTTAATGCGATATGAAAGCAATATATTAACACCCCCAGTTTCTTAACAAGTAAATATAAATATTTTTACCCCCTACCTCTTAAAAATTTTTTTTTAGTGGTTTGAAAGGTGTTTTTATCGACATCATTCATTACCATTTTTGGCCAAATGTCTTTTTGGTTAAGTTTGTAATTTATAACGCTTTCGTATTGTGTATGTGTCACCGACTCAAAAGAAATATACGACTGGGGAGGGATGGATGAAAATGCGTCTACTAAGTCATATAAGTAGTATCAGAGGAATAATATCAAGCCTTTTTTTCTTTATGTACACAGATATGTTGGTATGGCTAGGGGGTGGGCAAATGAATACCCTTTTTTTTTTCAAAAATTATGTGATGATTCTTTACTGGGCCAATTTGGCTACTGGATACAATTCTGTTTTCGTTTGGTTTTTTGATGATTTTCAAAATGGCAGGCTGGAAATCCTTTGTTTTTTAAAAAAAGAAAATGGAAAATACAAAGGGGCGTTAATAAGTAATGGCCCCTGACACTTCCATTGCAGTAGAGCAACGAAACTTGGCAGCAGTTTATTAGTCTTTTTCTACATAGGAACCACCCGAGTTACGAATTTCTCCCATAAAGTTTGTGCAGCCTTTTGGAGACTGTTTTTGTAAGAACACCCAAGTTTTGGTCCTCCGCCATGACGTGACTCAGAAACAAGGCTGGATCATCTGAAAATGCTTTCCTTTCAAAACAACTTCATGGCTGGGAAGAAGTGAAGTCGAGGTGCAATGTCAGGAAGTAGGGCGGATGGGGGAGTAGTTCATAGCCGCACGCCTGTGCTTCTGATCTGCGATACGCGAAGTTGTGGACGGAAGCGGTTATCCAGCAGGACTTGACTCAGTTCAAAACCTGTAAATCAGAAACTACAATTAGTTCAGAAGCTGTAATTGGCCGCTTAAATCTAATAGAGACATAAATAATGCACATGCAAAATTTCAGCTAGATCAAACAACTGGAAGTGGTCAGGGGCATTACTTATTGAACAACCCCTCGTATATGACTTAAATAATGGTGTAATAACTAAAAAGAACTTTTT
>CM042175.1:7262375-7286768 GCA_023376005.1 Doryteuthis pealeii
ACTATGGGTCCTTTACTATGAAAATGCATTGGAAATGATTTTTACTAAAAATGCATAGAAATGATTTTTTACTATAAAATGCATTGGAAATGATTTTACTATAAAAATGCATTGGAAAATGATTTTTGCTATGAAAATGCATTTGAAATGATTTTTACTATAAAAATGCATTGGGAAATGGTTTTTTACTATAAAAAAGCATTGAAATTTTTACTATAAAAATGCATTGGAAATGATTTTTACTATAAAAATGCACTATGCATGAAATGTTTTTACTATAAAAATGATTTCAAATGATTTTACTAAAAATGCATGGGAAATGTTTTTTTAGTATAAAATACATTGGAAATGATTTTTAGTATAAAAATGTATTGGAAATATTGTTTTTAATATATAAATTAAAATTAAAACGCCATTTTGATAGTAACTGAATAAAATTAAACGTATTGTTTAAGCAATAAAAAAAAAATACTAATAATAATTAAGTACTTCGCTACAATTAATTAAAATAAATATATTGCAGTTGAAAAATAACATCAATAATTAAAAATAACAAACGTAAAAACAAAATAAATTGCATTAAAAATAAATGTACATTTTTTTTTTAAATTTCTTATTGGATTTTTAAAAATTGAAATATGAATTGACTGTAGTATTTATTAAGGTGCAGCACTAAACGAAGGAATCTGTAATATAAAAAATTAAAATAAAATATGCCTACTTTTTTAATATATGGGTGACAAGGGCTTTAAAGATTTAGGTTAAAGAAATGTAACTGGTTACTCTTGGTGCGTATTACTAGGGTTGGCTTTAACCCAATCTTATTTGGTGGTCGTGCTGAATTCGAGGGTCATAGATACCACGTGGTAAGGAAATTTTTCCCTGGCCAGTAGTAGTCGCTGTTCTGGAAAATACGTTTATTTAACTTTCATTACTAGCAAACATATGTGCAAGTATTTAGGATTTAAGGTAAATGAAATATTTTTAAATCCCTCATTTTCCATTACTCCCGTCTTTCATTGCTAAATTTTCCTAATTTAACAATTTAATTAAAATAGGAAGTATGTAGATGAGGCCAACAGTATTAATAATCTAAAACAATTTCATTAATATCTGAGGTTTAAATAAAAAAAACACCTTGGAGAATCTGAGGTAAATAACTAAGGGAATTGTGACACCAGTAGTAATATAGATTCGGTTAGAGATAGACATACACACAATCTCTGTTATACTAAGATTATTATTATTATTATTATTATTATTATTATTATTATTATTATTAGCAAAATAAAAAAAACACCCGCCGAGCAACGTAAATAGGAATTTTTGAAAAATATTATCTGAGGTGGGTGGGAATTTTAAAAATTCAATGTCAATAAATCAAATTAAATTCAGTTCAATTCTGTAGAAAAATAAATTCTTTAAAAATTATTTTATGATATCATAGATACCAAGTAGTAAGGGAATTTGGTAAAGAAGAACAGTTTTCTCGTTTATTCCTACCATAAAATAAACTGAACCCTCGTTTTTACACTTCAACTTTTTACTTGTAAATTCCTACCATAAAATACCCAAGCCTAATTTTATGGTAGGAATTTACGAGTAAAAAGTTGAATATTACCTTTTGTTGTTGTTATTTCCTTTCTTTTTGGCTTTGGTACTCTAAAATAAAAGCGTCAGATTTTAATCATCGTCGACGAAAAAACAAAATTACGGTCATAAAAGGAGGATCCAATTTATGCCTAAATTGTAAAACGAACCCCCACTTTAAAACTAAACATTCTCACAAAATAAAAACTTTTAGAATATACACATTGAAAGTGAATATTAAATAAATAAATAAAATATATTTAGTATTGTAAAATAACGGGTGCAAGAAAATAAAACATTTATTGCAAAAACACGGACATAAAATGAGGGTTCATTATGGTAGGAATAAACGAGAAAACTGTTCTTCTTTACCGGAATTTTTCCCTGGCCTGTAGTAGTGTCTAGACACCGTTAAGGCCTAAACTCAAAGGGCTGAGAGTTTCTCTGGGGGTTACGAAGTCGGTCCTTTTTCTCGCACATGCGCGGAGGGTTCTTCCGGTGAAGGCTCATGGGAGTTTATTTTTTTGTATTTGAATTTTATTTGAATTTTATTTTATTTTAATCCCCACAACGATTTTTTTTTAATTGTAAGTCGTTTTTCTTAAACCAAAGAACTTCTACATTAGTCAACCACAAAACAAAAAAAATTAGAAAAACATCTTCTTTTATTTTCATAAATAAAACACTGAATAATAAAAATACCCTTCCTTTTATTTTAATGGATAAAACACTGAATGATAAAAAAAATATATATTAAATGGAAATGCACTTGCTCCACAAATGAAATACCGCATATACTCACATATCGTAACTTTTTGAGACCCAAATATTAGCCTAATATTAGGGGTAACACACCATATGAGAGATACATACATTGTGGATGTGTTAAACCCGAATTTAAGTTATTTATCGTTTAACTTTTTTTATTATAATAAATCTAAACTTGTGTTAAAAACCTTGAAAGGAATTAACATTTTAAAAGTTTTTACTTCCGAAATCGATGTGTAAACACTAGCTATGTGTAAAATATCGCCGGCTCTAAAAAAGGGTGATCACAGGTAATTCTTCTAAAAATCATATAAAATAAACTAACGATCCGATTTTAATAAAACTTTCGGTATATGAAGTAATAAAAGACAAACTTTTATTGTAAATAAAGTTTACTAAATTGAAAAGGCTAATAATTTTTTTCGTTAGTTTTTGTTTCGCGCATTGATCCCCCGTACAAATTTTTTTTTCTTTTCTTTTTTTTTTTGTACATAAATAAATTTTACATTTTTCGAAAGACAATTTAATGACGGAACATATGTAAAAAAAAATATAATTCGCTAATAAATGGGTTTTGGAAATAGGACATCTTAAACATTGAAACTTAAATCTCGTAAATAAGAAAAAATATGTATCTTTTTCTTTTTTATTTTTTTCAATTGTTAGATTATTTTCAAAAGAATTTTATATTAAAAGTTCCTATTGTCTACATTTTTTTCAGGCATTTTAAAAAATTTATAGAATGTAAAATAAATACTTTTCTTTAATGTACAGCAAAATCGTATTTATTTAATCAAAGAAAATATTGTATAAAAAATATTTTGCTAAAAATAATGACATAATATATGTTGGTTTTTATTTTAGAATTTTTTGAAAATAATGTATGAATTAAAAATTGTCGTCATTCTTATTACGGATGGATCTAAGAGAAATAAAAACTGGGTTTTGGGGAAAACTGTTGTTGTTCTTTTCACTGTGTTCTGGGTCCATAAGTTAATAGGTTCGAATCCGTGACGCGTGTATAATTATACTCTGTAAAAGAAAACTCAAACAAACAGTGTTTGAAGAAATTTATTATTTTATTTGGAAACAAATAATTCTCCCGTTTATATCCAGAAAGCAGATACTACTGTTCAGTTAAAAATTTATTATAAATAATTTCTAACATTGTAATTCTGATTTTCCCAACTTTCTTTTTCAATAATATTAAGAGTTAAATCGTGAGGCATCAAGGAAATGCTAAATTAATAATTTGTTTTTGCTTCAGAAAATGATTTTTTATACGTTTAGTCCTCCATACTAAAAAAAGGTGCACACGTCAAGATGCGATAACTGTCAACAAAGAGTGGGAATTTACGGGAATTTACTTTAGAATGCAAACATTTAGGTTTTATGTAAGAGAAATTTATTTTTTAATTTTTTATAACACATAAACTTGGAATTCTTCTTTATATTAAACGTAAAAGAAAACATTAAAAAGTTAATTTTCCATTTTTTATTGCCGTTTTAAAATATTTTTAACAATTAAGCGGACTTTCAAAATGTCTGCGGTTTGCACATCCCTAGTAAACACCATTGCCATTCTTGTCAGTCAGAGCCGTTTATCAAGCTTATCTTTTTAGGTCCTTTTGGTTGGTTGGTTGTTGGTTGGTTGGATTTACGGCATCTCAACCAATTCTATGCCGAAGACGTTTTTATCAATTCTACGCGCTAGTTGTTTTGTTGTTTGGTTGGTTGGTCTGGCTGGTTGTTTGGTTTTAACGCCATATCAACTATCGGGGGTTATCTTATGCGAAAGACATTTTATCATTTAATTTCTTATTTTAAGTATTTTTTTTACAAAATTTATACCTTTACCAATGGGAGTAAATATGGAAATAAATCCGACAATATTAAGAAATTTGAAAAAACGAAGTGTTCCAAAATTAGGATAAATTTATTTATCGACCCTTAAACGTTTCGGTTTCTTTAAACCTTCATCAGGATATATTATGGGGTGAAGAAATACATTTACCAATGTAAACATTTGAATAAAATAGTAGAAAAGAAAAATAAACGCACTTAGAACATTTTAAGTTTTTCCATATTTCAATATCAAATTTTTTATATTTTGATTTTTGTGTAATATATATATATATATATATAATGAGTCAGATAAACCTACTAAAAGTTTCGCTTAATGCTCTTCAGGTCTAAGATCCGACTCATTAGATTTATCTTTATTATTTGCTCTGCTTAGGTTATGAGCACTTTTACTTATTAGCTTTAGTCTTGACGGTTTTGTATATATATATATATATATATATATATATTATATATAATATATATATATATATAAATTGTTTTTCTTTTGGCCAAAATATTGTACCAATAGATTATTTTGGGTTGGTACGATTATCTTGGTCTTTTCTTTTTTTCCAAAAATTTTTTTCTCCCCGGGTGATGTTTGGTAGTATATTTTTACAATCAAACTATTTGCAGTTTTTTTCTCACCGCGAGGATTTACCAACAAGTTTGGTATATTAAAATATATATATATATATATATATATATATATATATATATATATGTATGTGTGTGTGTGTGTGTAGTGTTGTGTGCGTGTGTGTGTGTGTACTTTTTAAAACTCTCATTTCGATTTTATCCAAAATGATTTTACGTAATGGTACATCCGAGGGTATTTTGTTTTGCACATGCACAAAACACATCCCATCTGTAAACTGTATACAAAAGATTGTTTACATTTAATCTAGGACAAGATGATAGGACGATTTCTTGTTTGTAAATAATATTTTTGTAATATTGTATACAATTTGCATGTACTTAGTATGTAGATATATGGTAATCAGTATTAATAATGTAAAACAATTTTATCAATAATTGAGGTTTAAATAAAAATGATTCTTGAAGATTGTGACGTAAATAACTAAGGGAATTTTGTCTTGAGTAGTAGTATGGTTTCGGTTACAGACAGAATAACACACAATCTCTATTATAATAAGATTCATTGGGGGGTATCTTCCTTCCTACTTGTAACAAATGAACCTTCATAGAAAGTAGAGAGTGTCAAACCATTCATTGGAGATATCTTTTCGCATTTCTCACTGTTCATCTGGTGTCGCTGTTCTGGAAAATTGTCTTATTTAGCGTTAATATTATTATTTCACTCAATTCGAGTAATAATTCTAAAAAAAATCTATTAAATTAATAAAAATAATAAAATCTATTAAAACAATAACAATTTGAAAATAAAATAATAATCCTAATAATACAAAAAAATGACACTTATTTTTCTCTATTTTTATCATACCTCTACGGGTAATTTTTTTTAATATGAATAAAAAATACGAATAAATGAATGAATTTATCAATAAAATATTTCTAAAATGATTTTTTTAACAAAAATAGAAATAATTGAATTAATTAATTCAAGTAATTAAACATTTTTAAATACAAATAAAAAAATATATGAATGAATAAATTAATTGATTAATTTAAAAAATTCTAAATAGTCTTTTTTTTTCAAATCAAAATATAAATAAATTACATCAAGAAATTAATTTCTTTAAAAATAATTTATAAGTACTAGCAAATATATGCACCCTCCGGGTGCAAGTATTTAACTTTTAATGTAATAAAATATTGTATTAAATTAGAAAGGCTAATGAAACTAAATAAGAATACAGATAAAAAGATTTGAAACAGAGGGAGTATAATAAAAAATGGAACAACTGAAACTTACTCTTCCATCACTCTCGTCTTTCATTGTTATTTTTTATAATTTAAGTATTTAGTTAAAGAGGAAGTAAAGAATAAAATGACAGTTATTTTTTCTTGTTAATGTATTTCATTTAAGATTCATTGAAGAGATTTTGGCTTTATTTCATTAAAATAAAACCAAACAGTTAGAAATCAATAATACTAAGCACATATTATTAAATTCGATTTTTTAATATTAATATGCAAATTAGCTTTCCGTTCACACTGTAAACTGCTATTTTGTTGTATATATAAATATAATTGCATGTTGTCAGTATGTAGACACAGTTAACAGTATTAATAATGTAATACAATTTTATTAATAATTGAGGTTTAAATAGAAATAAAATCATGGAGAATGTGGTGTCAATAACTAAGAGAATTGTGACTTGAGTAGGAATATAGTTTCGGTTACAGACAGAAAAACACACAATCTCCATTATAATAAGATGCAAAGGTTGAGACTCACGAGTGAAAAAGAGAACAAGAATATGAATATTGAATTTTCCTAACTCAATTTTTGTTTTTTATAACATTTTTTTTATGGGGGTGCGTGATGTAATGGTTCGATCGTAGGAATCGTAGGAAATGGACTCGTCGAACCGAGTTCAAATCATGGATGAAACGACAGTTCACATAGTGCTAATACTCTTGGGAAAGGTATGAATCCAACTACTCCCCCTCTAGCAATGGGTATATATACTTCCCTGACATACTCGTCCTTCGGGGCGGGGGTCCAATGTGCTTCGGCCACTGGATCAGGGTAAAGTACAAATAATAGCGTCGATCCCAGGGGGCTATCCCCCGAGGCAATACCTACCCCCTTGATTTAAAGGGGCAGTGCTGGGTTTATTGTCCAGTGCCTGAGGCGCCCCCTTGAGGGTGAATGCCGAGGGTATCGACGCAATTTTTCTTCTTTCCCACCCATGAGCTTCGGCTTGTGGGTGGGCCCACATTAAAACGAGGCCTTGTGCCCAGTCCATACAAGTGGGGTATGAGACAAATACTCCCCCTCTAGCAATTGGTAAATAGTAGGGCAGACTAGGCTATTTAACCTTGGCAAACTGTCTAGGAAAAGGAAAACTCTGAATTTAAACATGGTAAACTTGGCTTTTGGTGGTCACTACTAGAATAGGCACAGTCCTAATTAGTGATCTATTTCACTAATTTTTTGTTAAGCTTTTTATTTTTTAAGCCATAGATGGGATCCAAACAGATACTACCACTTCAGGTATACCTTCTTGTATCAATGTGTGGGCTGATTCGATCTTGCTAAAGATTTATCGGAGTTCTCCACACTTGACGGTAAGCTTCTTAAGCCAGTGGAACAGTTCACATACATAGGTAGTAATATCTCATTCACAGAAAGCGATGTTAATACACGTATAGGAAACGCATGGTCGGCCACAAACTATCAGTAATATGGAAATCCGTTCTCACTGACTAGTTAAAGCAACAATTCTTCCAGTCTGTGGTTATATCAGTACTGCTGTATGGCTGCACCACTTGGACCCTAACAAAGCGCCTTGAGAATAAGCTAGATGGAAGCAGCATGAGAATGCTGCGTGCGGTCTTGAACAATGACAACAGCACCCCACAAGGAAGCAGCTGTATGGCCACCTGCCCTCCATCTCACAAACCACCCGAGTGATACGGAATAGGCATGCAGGACACTACTGGAGAAGTAAGGACGAACTCATAAGCGACGTTCTCCTGTGGAAGCCAACACATGGACATGCTAACGTAGGACGCCCACTAAGGACTGAAATTGACCAATTATGCGATGATGCTGGATGCTGCGCAGAAGACCACATAGGGGCAATGAGTGATAGGGAAGGTTGGCGAGAGATAGTCATGGATATCCGTGCTAATTGCGCGACACGATGATGATGATTAACCTCTAATATTATTGTTTTATTATCTAACATATTAAAATCACTCGTATGAATAATCTATATAGAAACCAATTTAAATACAATTAAAATAAGTGTAATATATTTATATGCGTTCTTATTTAATTTCGTAATGATGATGAAATATTTATCAGACGAATGGTACCGTTTTTAAACCAGGAACATATCTGTTGTAGTCGGAGACAGATGAGGTAGGATGGGAACTGTGTCTTCTCACCAATTACCGTTACATATAGGTAAAAATACCAAGAAAATTTGGAATAGCCGTGGTGGGGTGAATTTGGTAGGCAAAGGGTTAATGTTGAAGAGAAGCTACCCAGCAGTACTTGGATATCTTTCAATTAGCTAGGATTATAGAAAGATTCCGCATTGAGAAATTTGCGTGAACACAGACACACTTGACTGGTTTACTTAATTTAAAGGTATATAAACCTTCATGGGTTATTTAATGCCGAAACCATCCTTGTAGAAGAATAGTAGTGGTACTATTTAACCCATAGCTGGGAGAGTTTCCTACCTTTCCCAAGGGTCTGAAAGTAAACGTAATTGTGCGTCTGAACTTCAAATTTGCTTATTATGATGTCACAGTCCCACACGTTAGCCACAACAACACGGCGACCCCCAACCCCCGAGAAACACTTAAGAGGTTTCTAATTAACTGTCCTTAGAATGATATAAAAACGAAGTATATTTGATACACCGTGTTATTTAACCCACAGGTGATTACAAGTACAATATCTGTAAATACAGTGGTATCTTTGACTAATTGATTTCATGTCAATTTTTTCTGAAATTTTGTCCAAGTGTGGATTATGATAAGGTTAGACAATCCTCAAAGTTTAAGCTTCCAAGTCCAAGAATTGGCGGAGTTATTTCGATTTTTACCTCCCCAAATTTGAGCGGGCATGCGAAAAATGGCAACTTTTTGTAACTTATTTTTGTCTGTAAAATTACTTCTACAGCTTCCCTACTCCTAAAAAATTATAAAAGCATTTTGGCCCAAAGAATCCCACAACGTCAACCAATTTTAAGTTATTGATGATTTCTGATTTTTTTTCATAGCATAATCAATATCCCGATGTGGCACTGCATCTACGACAAAGATTTTTTCTATTATTATTTCACATATATTTCACATTATTGATATAAGATAAAAAAACAACATTATTGGATTTTAGAAGCATTGTTTTTTTTATTTTATTACATTTGAATTTATTCCGAATTATCTAAAAATGTTTTCTTATTTCCTTCCGATGCTGGAACCGAAGTGGATATTTTCTTGGCAGGCTTGTTGGCCCATTATGTGACACCTAAGGCGTTTTTTACCAGGTCGTATTGCAACGGCTCTTCAGGTAAGCAGACACCTTGGGGTGAGCAGCAACGCGGGTCCTCAGGGACATCAACTTAGGGAACTTGCTGAACATTGCCTGGTTCTCTGTGTAGGGGTTCTCCAGGCAGCAGTAGCACATCATATCACACCACATCATCTGTAGAGAAAATAGTTTTAAATGAATTAATTTGGAAAACAAAATAGTTGATATATTTACTGAGACTAGCTGGACTTACGGAAATTGGACCATATTACCTTTAGGCACCTCTTTTTTTATCTTGATTAAGAAAGGACGTTTTTCATTTACACCGTCAATATCTGGTTGTTTGTTAGGTGTTAGGGTTTGCGGTTAGGGTTAGGGGTTAGGTTAGGGTTAGTTTTATAAAAAAAAAATTAAATCTAAAAATCGTCTGTTAAAACAATTGACGGTGTAAACGAAAAACATGTCCTTTCTTAATCGAGATCAAAAAGGGGTGTCTAAAGGACATATATGGCCCCGGAATTATTATCTTTAACACCCTTGTCGGAATATTGTTTGTTCATATGTACCCACGTTGGAAGGCCTCTAAGCCAACCAACTAACAATAACTAACTTTATTACCTTTTGGGATCCAACAAATTGACATATATATATTTACCAACCCCTCCGCACGAGTAGGATGTGACACAAGGGCAATTTCTTAAGCGGAGTTCAACAGGTTTGAATTCAGAGTTTTCCTTCTCCTAGACTGGTTGCCTAACCAAGGTTAAAGATCCCAGTCTGCCCTACTATTCATCCATAGCTGGAGGGAGAGTAGAAATCATACCTTTCCCAAGGGTATTAGCGCAAAGTGAAATGCAATTATCACGTCCAGGATTTGAACTCGGGGCGACGTGTCCATTTCTCATGACTTTAGCCATTACAACACGCGCTTCCTAAATTGACATATATTTTACTAAAAGAACTCACAAAAAACAATGGAATAATCAATATTATTAAAACAAATACGATGTAAAGTTTTTAAGTGCCATCCTTGGCCAGTTGAAAAGGGCTTAAAGAAAGTCCTATGGAATCTGTAAGCGTATAAGTCCTATCCTGCGTATTGGTAAAAGTCCAGTGTTTAATCCTATGTCCGTCGTCAAAGAATGTCAGTATAATTATGGCCAGTACGGTCGGTTAGTATGTATCAACCTCAGAGTACTGCCAGTGATGGCCAAGAGTTAGATCACATCTCCTAGTCTATAAGTATAGGCGAGGATCTAGCACACACCTTATATGTCAAAAACCTCAACACAGACGACGATGACGTCGCTCCATATCTTCAACAGTTGTGGACTCTCTGGTGGCTAGTTAGCCCCATTCTGGATTTGCAGATGCTGGTATACTCATTGCAAGGGCAATCCCCATCTGCATTTGGTGGTTCATGACGACGAAAACCTGTTAATCTCGATATTGTCGCTTAGCTCCTGTGCGGCAATCGTCGCTCCAACCTTGTCTGTTGGAGGCCAGATGTTCAAGGCCTGAACGACTGATGTTGCATTTCTTCAGCTTGGTCTCAATATGGTATCTGAACCACTTTAACAGTCTCATTTGCTAAATAAATGAATATCGCTAAATCTAAATTTTTTTAAAGATATATACCATTTAGTCTAGGTTTGAAATTTAAAAAAAGAGTACTGCCCGGGATTGGCCAAGAGTTAGATCACATTATTCTGGCCTCGTCTATAAGTATAGGCGAGGATCTAGTACACACCTTATATATTCAAAATTCTCAACATACGTCAATAGTGTTATTATTTTCAAAGATTGCGTATCTAGTAAAAAAGTAATTGCTGAAAGAATAAAATATTTTTTCAAGTGTTGCGGGATACAGGCTTATTGTATCATCGATTACGTACCTGCTCTCCCATGAAGAAGTGCTTTCCACCATGATGCATATCAAGGGTTCTCTCCAAGAATGGAAGAACTCTGTGACACGTATTCATGTATCTCCACTGCATGTAATTCTTTAAAAGAATAAAGATATGACATTTAGAAATAACGGCAGAATGAGACATAAATGAATGTATTCAGTTGTTAAACCTGTGGGGGATGAAAATCAATTAATAATGGAGATTCGCTTCCGGTTTTTGTCTGTAACAAAAAAATTACGTCACTGCTTACGTCACATTACCCAAAATCGTCATAACATAGAATAAATACACTCAAAATTTGAACATGCAGCATTAGACAGTCCTCATTGGTTTTTAAAACAAGTTTTAATAAATACATGACTGGTATTATATATCTATATATAGTTTGTTTTATTTTAATACATATTTAAAGTTTACATTTTCATTTTGTTTTATTTTTAATCCTTTAATGAATTTGATGATTTTACTTACTTAGGGTACAAACTCGCTGATATTGAATTTTTTACTCCCACCCCTCAGACAATATGTTTCAAAAATGTATTTTTACATCGCCCGGAGGACATTTTTTTATTTTGTACTAGTAAAATTAAAATAATAAAACAATAACAAAATAATAAAGTCCCATGAGCCTTCACTGGAAAATCCTCCACACATGTACTAACCTTCAAATGGCACGTGTCAAAATTTGAGTTCAATCGGATTATTAGTTTAAAATTACAGTTATTTAAGTGAAGCTACTGTTGCAAATTTTCAAAGCAATGTTAATCAGATTACAATAATAATAGAACGTTATTTGAATAGAATGTGTTCTGTGGTGAATAGATAGCGAACTTTGAAATATCACATCGTACAAGTAAAAATACCAAGAGAATTTGGTACAGCCGTAAGGGAAATTTGATAGGAAAAGAGTTAACTGAGCTTCCTCCACACCCAAGCAAAGTACAAAACTAATTTGGTTGGCAAAGAGTTATGTATCTGGCTATATTATATCGCTCACAGCGGCTCACAGCGACAAAAGCTGATACTTAGTTTATTATGAATAAGCAGAAGACTCAGATTACAATAATAATAGGACTTTATTTGAATAGAATGAGTTCTGTGGTGAATAGACAGTGAACTTTGAAATATCCCATCGTACAGGTAACAAAAATACCAAGAGATTTGGCACAGCCGTAGGGGAAATTTGGTAGGCAAAGAGGTAACTCTCATGCTACCTTAATCCGCTACCTTAATCCGCTCACATCGGCTCTCCCACCAAAGCCAAGCAAAGTCCAATGACTGATGGGTAGTTAATTATAAAGGAGCAGAAGGACTCGGATTACAATAATAATAGGGATTTATTTGAATAGAATGAGTGCTGAGGTGAATGTATAGTGCACTTTCAAATATCCCATCACACAGGTAACAAAAAAAATACCAAGACAATTTGGCACAGCCGTGGGGAAAGTTTAATCCGCTCACAGCGGCTCACCCACCACTGCGTAAGCGGCTCACCCACCACTACCGTAAGCAAATTAAAAAACTGATGGTTAGTTCATTATAATTGAACAGAAGGGACTTAGATTACAATAATAATAACAATAATAATAATAATAATAATAATAATAATAATAATAATAATGATAATAATAATAGGGCTTTATTTGAATTGAATAAGTTCTGAGTTGAATAGATATAGATAGTGAACTTTGATAACAAAAATATCAAGAAATTTGTCAGAGCCGTATGGGAAATTTGGTAGGCAAAGAGTTAACTCTCAGGCTACCTTAATCCGCTCATATCGGTTCTCCCACCAAAGCTAAGTAAAGCCCAATGACTGATGGGTAGTTAATTATAAAGGAGCAGAAGGACTCGGATTACAATAATAATAGGGATTTATTTGAATAGAATGAGTTCTGTGGTGAATGTATAGTGAACTTTGAAATCATTATTAAATGATCAAGCAAAAAAAACGTTATGAGATTTTATGTTTTTTCTTCTCTATTTTTGGACACAGTCCTATCGAATACAAATATTTTTAAACATCTATTTGACTGATTGATGGGACCCTAACAGGTACTACATCTCCGGATAGTCTCTAGGTGAACATCACCTAGTACCTACAGGTAGACACCGAAGGCAATTTACCTCTCGTGTCCCTTAGCGTCCAATAGTAGAACCGTCGCAAGTAAAGAATGTAATAGTCATACCCCTATGCAGTGGATGCAATCGGCATATATTAAGCCCTGAAAACAAGGCACGGGTCCAATTGTCTAAACACTATCTGATATATGATATGACCACCATGGAAAAGTCGATGGACTATAAAATAAATAGTTGCCATTAGATATCGGACCAAGACAATACTTGATATGTAAATTCTCTCTAAATGTACACGGATAATCAGATATCACACTTTGCCCTGTTGGCACTTTTCGACCAATCCGAAACCAACAGGTCAGTCTTTCACACGTCATCTTGTATATGATATGACTGCAAAAGAAAAGTCGATGGATTATAAAATATATGGTCTACATTAGAAACCAGACCAATAGTATTGTACTGAAAGAAAAGTAAATCCTCTCCAAATATACACGAATAATCAGATCGAAGATTTTTCTCATACACGTCAGCTTTAACTTGGAACTGGTAGCAATGGTAATGTAAAGACGTACTCCAAACTCCGTAGTGTATTAGCACATTCATAGATACACTAACACTGAACATTTGGTATGAAAAGACAAACAACAAACTTTTTTTTGAACTCCACATTCGTTTCTAAAAATGTGAAATCACTGACAAGTTAAAGCGACAATTCTTCCAGGCTGTGGTTATATCAGTACTGATGTATGGCTTCACCACTTGAACCCTAACAAGGCGCCTTGAGAATAAGCTAGATGGGAGCTACACAAGAATGCTGTGTGCTGTCTTGAACAAGTCTGGGACCTCTGCTTCAAATGCATCTTAATATCATCTCCGGGAATACCATCAGCATATTGTAAACCGCAACGATTGGACAATCTAAGGAGCAGAGTGAGGGGATAAGGATGTCCCAACGTTGTTGAAAAAGAAATATGACTTACATCGTAATTGGGGGACATCGTATCTCCGCCAGTCATTCCAGGGTTCATCATGTTACCACCGCCAAATATGAACTGTAAATATAAATAACATTATATATAATATATATATATATATAATATATATTATATATATACGTACATATATGTGTGTGTGTATTGTGTGTGCGTGTGTGTAAATTGAAAAATGGAAGTAAATCCGACAATTATGTTGAAAGATAAAAGGGAAGAAATTGTCGTATGGATAAAAATGATTTATTGGAATGTCGACACGTGTTTTGACCAAGAATTTGTCCTTGTATACATTGTATTCTATTTTTCATTATTTTAAATACAAAATACAAAATACTACTACTACAATTACTACTACTACTACTACTACTAATAATAATAATAATAATAATAATAATAATAATAATAATAGAAAAAATATAAAACTTTCAAGTATACAAAAAAGTGGTCATCAACAGTGCAACATATTTGATATTATTTATCAAAACCTCTTGCCCTGACAATGACTGTTTTTAGTGTACTTACTTTAAATATTTCTATTATTATCATTTTATTTTTGTCAATACAAGCTGTTTGCATTTCACATAGCGCTAATACCCTTGGGAAAGGTATGAATCCATATATTCTCTCCCAGCTATGGGTAAAATAGTAGGACAGACTGGGCTCTTTAACCTTAGATAGGTAACCAGTCTAGGAGAAGGAAACTGAATTTGAAAATCCTGAGGCCAGTCGTTGATTGGGTTTGTTGCATTCCTTGTGCACTAATTCTTTCCAATCTACTGTGCCAAAAAGTGTGGAATGGTCCAACACAAGCCTTCACCACAGAGTAGGTTGTTCATTGGATAAACCCTCATGCGTCGAAATCGACGGGAGAGTCCATTATTGACCATTTAACAGTAACCTGTATTGTTAATTATTTCTATCAAAAGTTTGTGGTAATCACAAGATATAAAACGACCGACTCCCCCTGAAGTGTTCATTTTTTCAGTGATAGTACCTCATGTATTCGTGCATGATTTCTTAGGAGCATCACCGATGTAATTACACCTCATAATTTTTATAGTTGAGTGATTTCCAATGATTTGTATATATGTCCAATGATTTTTATAGTAAAAATGCATTTCCAATGCATTTTATAGAAAATCCAATGTATTGTATTTTTACTATAAAATACATTGGAAATGATTTTTCCAATGCATTTTTATAGTTAAAAATCATTTCCAATGTATTTTTATAGTAAAAATCATTTCCAATGCATTTATTATATGTAAAAACCGTTTCCAATGCATTTTTATAGTAAAAAATCATTTCCAATGCATTTTTATAGTAAAAATCATTGTCCAATGCATTTTTATATTAAACCTCATTTCCAATGTATTTTTATAGTAAAAATCATTTCCAATGCATTTATATAGTAAAAATCATTTCCAATGCATTTTTATAGTAAAAATCATTTCCAATGCATTTTTATAGTAAAAACCGTTTCCAATGCATTTTTGTAGTGAAAATCATTGTCCAATGTATTTTTAATGTAAAACTTATTTCCAATACATTTTTAATGTAAAAATCCTTTAAAATGCAAGGATATTTATATAGGTAAGGTCTTGAAAGATGTAGATATGAATTTATCAAAATATCAGACTTACCCTGAAGCGTCCGTTCTTCCAGTGGTAGTACCTCATGTAATCGTGCATGATTTCATAGAAGCAATCAGCGATGTAGTCACACCTCATCATTTCCATGTTGCTCTTGGGGTAGAAACCTGTGGAGACAAATTCAGTAATATGAGGACAATTTTGCTATGAAAAAATCTAAAAGGACGCATAAAAACTGTATCTATGCGTCCTAGTGTTTTTTTGTTTTTTTTTTTCTTTTTTTTTTCCCCTACTATTTCCAGCTAACTGTAAATACATTTCAATATTTTCTTGGAAACGAATTACACTGTATGGGGTAAAAGATAGGGGTTAGACGGCTTTAGTTGTTTATAGATTAAAAAACTCTACAATTTATTAAGAAACTTTAGTTGGAACCCATCAAATTTCTGGGAGACTCATTCAAATAAAATCCTTGCGTCCCAGGATGCGCTAAATTTTAAAAAGGTTATCATCATCACTGCTTATGAATTGAAATTTGACACGTTATTTCTTTAGGTCAAAAGGAAGTTTATATATATTTACCAACCCCTCCACATGAGCAGGATGTGACACAAGGTCAATTAAACAGGTTTGAATTCGGAGTTTTCTTTCTTTCTTTCTTTCTTTCTTTCTTTCTTTCTTTCTCTGTACTTAGTTTTTGCATAACTTTTTATTCATTCATTCTTTCTTTATTTCTTTATCTTTCATTTTCTTTCTTTCTTTCTTTCTTGCTCTCTCTTCTTTCTTTCTTTCCTTCTTTCTTTCTTCTTTCTCTGTACTAAATGTTTTCATAACTTTTCTTCTTTCATTTTATTCTTTATTTATTTATTATTTATTTCTCTGTACTAAGTTTTTTTCATAACTTTTCTTTCTTTTCATTTTCATTCATTTCTTTTTTTTCTTTCTTTCTTTCTCTGTACTTAGTTTTTGCATAACTTTTTATTCATTCATTCTTTCTTTATTTCTTTATCTTTCATTTTCTTTCTTTCTCTTTCTTGCTCTCTCTTCTTTCTTTTTCCTTCTTCTTTCTTTCTTTCTCTGTACTAAATGTTTTTCATAACTTTTCTTTCTTTTCATTTTCATTCTTTATTTATTTATTTATTTATTTCTCTGTACTAAGTTTTTCATAACTTTTCTTTCTCATTTTCATTCATTCTTTCTTTTTTTCTTTCTTTCTTTCTCTGTACTTAGTTTTTTCATAACTTTTCTTTCTTTTCATTTTTTCTTTTCTCTTTCTTTCTTTTTTTCTTTCTTTCTTTCTCTGTACTTAGTTTTTTCATAACTTTTCATTCATTCATTCTTTATTCATTTCTTTATTTCTTTATCTTTTTTTCTTTATCTTTCTTTCTTTCTTTCTTTCTTGCTCTCACTTCTTTCTTTCTTTCTTTCTTTCTTTCTTTCTATCTTCTTTCCTGCCTTTTGACTCCTCCCTTTCATTTTCCTTCTTTTTATTTTCCTTCTTTTCATATTCTTTCTTTCATTTTTTCTTTCTCTTCTGTCTTCTGATAATTTTTCTTTCCTTTCATTTTCTTTCATTTTCTTTCTCTTTCGCTTTCTTTCTTTCTTTCAATATCTTTCTTTAAAAAAAAAATTGGGTTCAATTACTTTCTTTCTTTCTTTCTTTCTTTCTTTTTCTTTCTTTCTTTCTTTTCTTTCTTTCTTTCTTTCTTTCCTGATTTCTGTCTACTCAGCTTCTTTTATTGAATTTACTCTCTTTTTTGGCTTTTTTCTTTCTTTCTTTCTTTCTTTCTTTTTTTTCTTTTTTTCTTTCTTTCCTGATTTCTGATTACAACCTTTCTTTTAATAACTTTTTTTCTTTTCTTTCTTTCTTTCTTTCTTTCTTTCAATAATTTATTTTTTACAAACTTTGGTTCAATCATTTCTTTCTTTCTTTCTTTTACTCACTTTTCTTTCTTTCCTTTTTCATTTTTCATTGAGGTTCTTTCTTTGTTTTTTTTCTTTCATTTTTCATTATATGTTTTAACCGTTTTCTTTCTTTCGTAATTTCTTTCCTTCTTTCTTTCTTTCTTACTTTTAATCCTTTCTTTCTTTCTTTCTTTCCTTTCTTTTCTTTTTCATTCACTCACTCACTTAATTCCTTTCTTGTAATTCCTTTCTTTATTTCTTTAATCCATTTCCTTTCTCTCTTTCGTTTTTCTTTTCTTTCTTCTTTTATTCCCTATAGATTATAATCAAATCCTACACAGCCTCATTCTAGTTTCAAAATACTTACCATATTCTCTGGCCAAGTACCTGGCAATGGCCATGGTCTCAGGCATTCTCATGCCACCGTCCATCTCCAAGACAGGGACACACATGCTAGGCATATCTGGAATTAAAATAAAAAGTAGTTCATCATTTCAATTTGATAAATAATGTATATTAAGAATCCATACACATTGTTAATTTAAACAGGGTAATTGTGGAAATATGAATATTTACAATATATATATATATATATATATATATATATATATATATATATATATATATATATATATATATATAATCCAAAAGTCAGAGAAGAAATCTTCCTTACAACACAAGCGTTTTATTTAAAAAGCCTGTTGCAGTTTGAGAGCTCAACGTGTGCTCTTTAACATTAAGAGCACAGAGCAAATATATAAGTAAAGAAATAACAAAAGACTTAGAGATTTAGCGTTATAGTCTATTTCAGGGAGCTTAGACAAAGTGCTTAACTCTCCCGACTCATCTGATGCTAAATCTCTAAGTCTTTTGTCATTTCTTTACTTATATATATATATACATATATATATGATGCAAAGATCAGGTGAAGAAGTATTCCTTACAACGTAGTATTCTTTTAAGTCGTAGGTTGCAGAGCTTAATGTGTGCTCTTATTGTTAGAGTCACAGAGCAAAATTTTATCAGAAAAAAAAAAAACAGAATATTTAGATTTTTAGAATTATAACCTATTACAGGGAACCTAGAGAAATTGTCTAGTAACCCCATCAGATGCATATATATGCTCCCATAAATTTGGTAATGAGCTCTCTAATTGGTAATTTAAATTAACTCTCACTACTAAGCATATAAGCAATGATCGTTTCCCCGAAAATTTGATCTCTCAGTGACCGTAAAATACATAAACAAACCTATGTATTTAATAGTTTAAAAACACCAGTCCCCGCTACAACTGTCAGTGGACGTGGGGATAAGATATCGGGCTACCATACGGTCAGACTGAGTTCGACCCTAGCCAAAGAATAGCTGTGTCACACTGAAGAGGCGTGGATCACCGAAACACGTGTCTGTGAATGACTTATCAATATATATATATATATATATATATATATATATATATATATATATGGTATCCAAAGGACTGGTAGTAAGTGATGATTCCACCTGGGATTCTCAAAATCTCACTGTATAAGCATACTGTATGCTCTTGTAGGTGCAAACATATATTCATACAAGGATTTATATAGATTCCTAAAGAGAGCTCAATGTATAATAATGAATAAGTCAGATTTTTATCACTAAAAAAATTATATAAAGTCTAGACAAATTCATATATATATATATATATATATATATATATATATATATATATATATATATGTATATATATATATATGAAATTGTAAATTTATATTTGCTGTCTGACCTACATTTGATGGATTTTCTGGTGAATTTTCTCTGGGTTATTCATTTTATATTTTATCTGTGTCTTCTGTCTGATGAGACTGAACTTCTATGGAGTTTTAGAAATTTCTTAAAATTTCTAAAAGCCTTTTAAGTTTTGGTCGAAATAAATTTATTACAGAATGACGGTTTATTGAGTTTTTCCTTTCTTTCAAAGTAAATATTGCTCTGTATTTAATCTAAATTATAGATTATTATACATTGAGCTATATGGATTTATAAAAAATCCTTGTATTTGCACCTATTAAAACATGCAATAATTATACAGTGAGATTTTGAAGATCCCATGTAGAATCATCCCTGACGACACGTTTTGGATACCTTACACACACACACACACACATATATATATATATATATATATATATATATGGAGGCACGTGTGGACTCGTCGATTCGAGTTCAATTCCTAGACGAAGCTGTTGGCATTGCACATACCGCTATTACCCTTGGGAAAGGTATGAATCCATATATTCTCCCTCCAGCTATGGGTTAAATAGTAGAACAGACTGGGCCCTTCAGTCTTGGATAAGTAACCAGCCTAGGAGAGAGATACCTGAATTCAAAATTCCCTCCAGCTATGGGTTAAATAGTAGAGCAGACTGGGCCCTTCATCCCTGGATAGGTAACCAGTCTAGGAGAGGGATAACTCTGAATTCACAATTCCTTCCAGCTATGGGTTAAATATTAGAGCAGCCTGGGCCATTCAGCCTTGTGTATGTAACCAGTCTAGGAGATGGATAACTGAATTCAAAATTCCTGAGATCGGTTGTTGATTGGGTTTGTGGCAACCCTTGATGCACAATTCTTTCCTATTGACTGTGCCAAAAAGTGTGGATTGTCCAACACAAGCCAAAAACCTGTCCGACAGGAATTGTCAACGAAACTAGTAGAAAAGAAAAAATGCTGCCAAAATACACTTATATATATATATATATATATATATATATATATATATATATATATATATATATAATCTTGGCTCTATAATTTGTAATTACAAACCTTCACCTGGAGAAAAAAATTCATAAAATTGAAAAAACTAAATCATATACACCACCTGAAAATAATCAGTCGGCACTACCGTAACAGTTGCCCAACTCAGAATTATCCTGATGATCCATTAGGAGAAACATAGGTAAGTTCTCATAAATCTATCTATCATAATATCAACTTGAAATGTTATTTCGGCTTCCCATCGAAACAATGATAAAATAAATGGAGCTATTAAGAAAGAAAAAAACGTAGACTTACCTTTCCTGTATTTGTCCCATTCGTTGAATTCGAACCTCTTATCCATGTATTTGACGCCAGCAGCGGCGAACATCATACGAAGGATCTCGGCACGGCCGCGGCCATTGAAGTAGTACAGAGTGTAGTTGGGCATGGTTGGTGAGTTATGGGGTAGCCCACGTTTTGGTAGTAAGCAGAGAGATAGAGTATTAAAAAATCAGTTGTGATCTTGTTGGTTATGATAGATCAATCTGCAAAATAACACCCTGGGTTTGGCTATTATATACCAAAACTCTGAGTCATTGGCCACCTATTGTTTTTCGGTGTGCATACGAGTTGGCAAAGTATCAGTAATAGTCAAATAGGTATAATGCAGTACCTTTTGTGCTATAGGTCATATAGAAGTACATGCTCAAAAATTAGATACTAATTAGTTGTTTTTATTTTGTGCAGACAGTGTAAAAGTCTTTTGTGTTTGACTTAACCCGGTGCAAAAGCGACCGTTGTCTTTGCAATCAGGTCAAGAAATTCCGTAAACAACTCGACCAGATTTGACTAAGTGATATCTTATTACAGTCAAGAATTGTGCAATCTATAGATTAATACATAGTCCGGTTGGTGTGGGGGTTACGGTCCTCGCCTGTCAGCTTGACAGTCAGGGTTCGAATCACACACAAGGCGGTCTTCCTATCATCTATAGCCCTGCTGATGAGGCCTAATAGGTCGAAATGTACAGCGTGAGTCAAAATACACGAAAATTATAAAGTCTTTATTAAATGTATATTAAATCGTATTAAATGAAACTAAACGTAATCAAAAGAAAGCAGAGTTAATGGGGTTTGTAACATTACAACAAATGTTTAATTAAACCGCCTTCTTCTTCAATCACCAGCTCTGTACGTTTCACCAAATTATTCATCACAGGAAACTGTATTTACCTCTGAAATGATGCGATCTTTGAGCTCATTAAGATTGTTAGGCCGAAATTGATGGAATACGCGGGCCTTCAGCAGCCCCCCAAAATAGAAGTCCAGTGAGCTGAGATCAGGCGACCTAGGTGACCACGGTGTTCCGTATCCTCGGCCAATCACATGATAATATCCATACACACTATAATATATGTATATATGTGTGTGTGTAAGAGAAAGAGTATATATATATATATATATATATATATATATATATATATATATATATATATATATATGTGTGTGTGTGTGTGAAGAGAGGAAGTAAATCCGACGGTATGTAATATATCAAGAAAAATGAAAAAACACAGGTTTAAATGGGTTAAGTGGTGAGTTTATTGGCCGACGCTGCAGTGTTTCGATCTATTAAATAGATCATCTTCAGGGCATAAGATAAGAAATTATATATCACAGAATGATGAGAAAAGGTGAGTGGTAATCCTTCTTATTCAGTCACCACTAGATCGAAACACTGCAGCGTCGGCCAATAAACTCACCACTTAACCCATTTAAACCTGTGTTTTTTCATTTTTCTTGATATATTACATATATATATATATATATATATATTGAGGCGCGTGGCATAATGGTTAGACTCGTGGGAAATGAACTTGTCAACCCGAGTTCAAATCCTAGACAAGGCTGTTTGCATTTCACATAGCGCTAATACCCTTGGGAAAGGTATGAATCTATATATTCTCCCTCCAGCTATGGGTAAAATAGTAGGGCAGACTGGGCTCTTTAACCTTGGGTAGGTAACCAGTCTGGGCGAGGGAAAACTCTGAATTCAAAATTCCTGTCGTTGATTGGGTTTGTGGCATTCCTTAATGCACCAATTCTTTCCTATCGACTGTACCAAAAAGTGCGGATGGTCCTACACAAGCCTTCACCACTATAAACAAATTACTGTGGTGGTTGTTCACCGAATGAGCACTTATGCGTCGATAATCGACGAGAGAGTTCATTTAAAAAAAATATGTATATGTACAGGGTGAGTCAAAATGCACGCAAATTATAACGTCTTTATTAAAATGTATATTAAATCGTATTAAATGAAACTAAATGTAATCAAAAGAAAGCAGAGTTAATGGGGTTAATATAATATTTTATTACATTAAAACTTAAATACTTGCACTCTGTTTCAAATCTGTTTATCTCTGTTCTTATTTAGTTTTATTAGCCTTTCTAATTTAATATAATATTTTATTACATTAAAACTTAAATACTTGCACTCTGTTTCAAAGCTTTTTATCTGCGTTCTTATTTAGTTTCAATAGCCTTTATAATTTAATATAATATTTTATTACATTAAAATTTAAATAATTGCACTCGGAGGGTACTTATATTTTGCTCGTCTGTAATATTAATGATTTTGACAATAAATTAGATACTCAGTATAGAAACCTGCGTAATTCATAAGGGTATTGTGAAAAAAGCTGTAAGAAGTTTCCGTAACAGACGGACACCGTATCTTCATTATAATAAGATGTTAACTTCAACTGCACATTTGCTGGCTATGTGAAGAACTTAGTAATGTAATTTACAGATGACACAATGTAATTTTGAAAAGTGTGCAACGACTGTCTGTAGAGTCGTTACAAACTTTTGCCGCGTCAATATTCCCCCCCCACTATGACACATCTAAGTATTCGGTGCTAAATGGTCCAGTATTTTCTTTCTAATTCCAGCATGATATGAGAGACAGAGACAGACACAGAGAGACAGAGAGACAGAGACAGAGAGAGAGAGGGGAGAGAAAAAGAGAGATGATAAAAGTAAAGTCGTAGGGGTGGCCTAAAGTCGGTATCAGCCAGACAGTGAGAAAGTCTATCCCCTTTTCACTAGCGCTAGACCAAGAAGATTGTTTTGACATCTGAGATAGAGTGTCACACCTACACCAGCTCCTCACTTTACCGCACAGATCCCTGAGCTACTCATAGGCTAAATGGACGAAGGACGGTATTTACACACACAACATACACCACACACACATAATATATATATATATATTATATATATATATATATATATATATATATATATATATGGAGTAAATATGGAAATAAACCGGCATATTAAGAAATTTGAAAAAAAAAGTGTTCCGAAAATAAGATGAATTTATTTATCGACGATTAAACGTTTCGATTTCTTTAAACCTTCATCAGGATATTAAACATTTAAGCGTCGATAAATAAATTCATCTTATTTTCGAACACCTGTTTTTCCAATTTCTAATAATATATATATTTTTTTTTTTTTTTTTGTTATTTCAGTCTTGGAAGACGATAATAAAGTTTTTATGTGCCCCTGAAGTTACAGCGCCTCTTGTGACTGTGAAGTCCGTTGTTTGAAAAACATTCTCGACCACAGATGTCGCATTTGAAGGCTGCCCCTGAAGATGTTGATGTTGTCGATGCTTTGTTGCCACTGCTTTCTTCTGGACCTCTTAGCTTCATGGTGTTTGCGTCAGAGTGACTTCTGACATGAGTAATCTCTACAGAGAACCTGGCGCCAGCGATGGCGTCCTGAGCTAAAATTTCCCACTGATTCTCTCTCTGGTGGGGG
>CM042175.1:7291868-7316839 GCA_023376005.1 Doryteuthis pealeii
GCTAAAAATAGAGTCAGATTTTAGCCATGAAGAGCTTTATGCGAAACTAATAGTAGGTTCGTCTGACTCATTAGATTATATATATATATATATATATATATATATATATATATATATATATATATGAAAGTAAATAGAAGTTAATCCGACAGTATGAATTTAACATTTTTTGAAAAAACAAATGATGTTAATAGTTTGCTGACAGAATCTGTTTCGACCATTTAATAGATCGGTCTTCATCAAGAGCAAAATATGACATAATTTCATATGTTGCTCTTGATGAAGACCGCTCTATTAAAACGGTCGAAACAGATTCTGTCAGCAAACTATTAACATCATTTGTTTTTTTCAAAAATATTAAATTCATATATATATATATATATATATATATATATATATATATATGTGTGTGTGTGTGTGTGTGTGTGTGTGTGTGTGTGTGTGTGTGAATCCTAACACGTATTACTACTCCAACTCAGAAAGAAATAAACAATGAATTCCACGGTCCGGTTTTCAGTCTTGATCTTATCTCGAATTGTTTACACAAAGATGTGATTCACGGAGTAGTTTAAACGGTCGTCCCAATCATCTGCTAATGACTCGGTAGGCGTGCATCGTATAATTTATTACTGTTACTGAGGTACTACATAATTACAGGCGTGAAAGCTTAATAATTGCTTAAAATACACCGACTGTAATCCCAGTTGGGTTGTAACAGAAACTCCCCTCTCTCTCTCTCTCTCTCTCTCTCTCTCTCTCTCTCTCTCTCTCTCTCTCTCTCTCTCTCTTTCTCTCTCTCACACACACACACACACACACACTTAAAGGAGGTCACTAAACTGCATGTATATGTGAGGCATGTGAGGGTTAAAAGTAAAAATAAATAAAACAAAAGTAAAACATTATCTGCATTATTCGGACTATTGTCCTCGTCTTCATTGTTACTTGTACAACGTTTCGGCCGATATGCCCTCTGGCCTTCTTCAGGTATTTCTTGTCGGACTCGGGAACCTACTTGGACTGGGGAACCTTCTTTTCAAACTCGGGAACTTTCTTGTCGTAATCAGTAATCTCTGGATTCCGGGTTCAATCCTGAGTAGAGGCAGTAACATAGAAAAATAATTAACACAACTCCTACAACAGCTATGGTAGGCGGAATGAGAACAGGATACCCCCGTGGACTAAATAAAGGGTTAAGTTCGAAGTTCCGTGATGGTTCCCGATTGGTTGGGTTTTAGGGCATGTCAATCCCTGGTATATCCACTGCCAAATATGTTGTTTTTTTTTTAGTTTTATTGCTGTGTATTCAATTTTTTAATACTAATTTTTTTAAAGACATTCTAAAGCTAATTCTTGATTTATTTAATCCATAGATGGGACTTTAATGGGTACAACCACTCCGGGTCAGAGTTGATTGGTTGGATTTTACGACATGTCATTCCCTGGTATATCCTCTGCCAAATATTTTTTTTTTTTTAGTTTTATTCATTATTGCTGTGTATTCAATTTTTTAATACTAATTTTTAAACATTTTAAAACTCATTCTTGATCTATTTAATCCATAGATGGGACCTTAACTAGTACAACCACTCCGGGTCAGAGGTGGTTGGTTGGTTGGATTTTACGGCATGTCATTCCCTGGTATATCCTCTGCCAAATATGTTTCTTTTTAGTTTTATTCATTATTGTTGTGTATTCAATTTTTTAATACTAATTTTTCAAGACATTTTAAAACTCGTTCTTGATCTATTTAATCCATATATGGGACTTTAATGGATACAACCACTCCGGGTCAGAGTTGATTGGTTGGATTTTACGGCATGTTAACCCTTGGTCTATCCTATGCTAAATACGTTTTTGTATTTTATTTATTATCATTCAATTTTTTTAGTCCTCATTTCTTAAGCACATTTAAAAACTCATTTTAATCTATTCTAACCCATAGATGGGACCTTAACGGGTACAACCACTCCGGGTCAGAGTTGATTGGTTGGATTTTACGGCATGTCAATCCCTGGTATATCCTCTGCCAAAGATGTTTTTTTTAGTTTTATTCATTATTGCTGTGTATTCAATTTTTATTAGTCATGTTTAAACACATTTTTAAACTCAATTTTTAAATATTTAACACATAGATATGACCTTAACGGGTACAGCCACTCCGGGTCAGAGTCGGTTGGTTGGATTTTACGGCATGTTAACCCTTGGTCTATCCTATGCTAAATGCGGTTTTGTTTTATTCACTATTGTTGTGTATTCAATTTTTTAATACTAATTTTTTGACATATTTTAAAACCCATTCTTGATCTATTTAATACCTAGATGGAACCTTAACGGGTATAACTACGCCGGGTCAGAGTTGGTTGGTTGGATTTTACGCCATGTCGACCCTCAGTCTATCCTATACCAAATAAGTTTTTTTTGTTTTATTCATCATTATTGTGTATTATTTTTTTAAATATTCATTTCTTAAACACATTTTTAAACCTATTTTTTTATCTATTTAACCCATAGGTAGGACCCTAAGAAGTACAACCACTCCGGGTCAGAGTTTGTCGGTTGGATTTTACGGCATGTTAACCCTTGGTCTATTCTATGCTAAAGATGCTTTTGTTTTATTCCTGTTTGTCCTGTTTCGAATCTGAATAAGGACCCCAACACTATCGATTTGTCAACATTACAAATTCCTGAAATTCTCCATCTTCATCAATTGTGCTGTGGACTTACTTTTTTAAAACTTGCTTTTTGTAGCTGAAATACATCTCGAACATTTTTGATATTTTTATACACTTTTACTTCAAACGTTTTTGAGTTTTTCTCACACACACACACACACATTGAAAAGAGAAATAAAGGGAAGAAAGTATTGAATGTATAAAACAGAATTATTTTAATTAATTTTAAAAATAATAATAGATAGAATAATGTACACATAGATAAACTCCTAACCGAAACACGTGTAAGTTAACATAATTAAAATATCCTATTTTATCCATTCAATACTTTCTTTCCTTTATTTCTCTTTTCAACATACCGCCGGATTCACTTCTATTTTCAATTTACACACACACATGTATATATATATATATATATATATATATATATATACTTTGGTGAGTTTCTTGGTACAAGGTGATTCTATGTGGGTCCTAATTCTCTACCAGTAGTTTGTTGTAGAGTTCAGGTTCCGTATGAGAGCTCAATGTTTAATTATTGTAAACAGAGCAAAGTTATTTGGGAATAAAAAGGCCTTAAATACCATGGGTATCGTGGTTATGGACCATTTCCACTCACGAGCTTCTTCAGACCACTGATATATTTTATTTAGACCACGATACCCATGGTATTTAAGGCCTTTTATTCCTATATATATATTATATATATATATATATATATATATATATATATGAGAAGTAAATACACAAGCGATGTGTTTATGATATGGCTTTTTTTAGCCGACAATTTTTGCGAGAATATGTGCTTAATTGACATTATTTACATACAGAGATTGATTTTTCTCGATTTGTTTAGCCTTACATTTAAATAGGTATGCCCTAATTCATTAATTATTAATTAATTAAATTTCAAAATTAGATACGACTTTTAAATTAAGCTCATATTCTCCCATATATATATATATATATATATATATATATATATATTCTTCCTTTGAAGGAGTATCCTCCGATCATAGAATAGTCACAGCAAAATTACGACTTAGCCTACGTAGAAATAAAAAACAAACCAGCAAATCTGAACGATACGACTGGTCGACACTTGCCAACAGCGATATTTGCAATCGCTACGCTGTTACAGTAAGAAATAAATTCGATATCCTCCAGGAGACATCCGAAAGCTGCACACCAAACGAGGAATACGAAAACTTTGTTAGTGCTCACTTAGAAGCGGCAGCCGAGTGCGTACCAACCAAATTAAAAGCCGAACACTCTGTTCCCTGGGAGACAGAAGCAGTTAGGGAAAAAGAAACGATATAAAAAAAAGCAGCCAAACTCAACAAAACAAACCCAACTAACACCAATTTACACAACCTTAGGAAAGCCCAGATTGAACTAACCAAAACATACAAAAAAGAACAAACAGAATATATACAAGCACAAATAAATAATATTAGATCATCGGTAGAAGACAGACAGTCGCGATTAGCATGGCAAACAGTAAATGAAATTAGTGGTAGGAAAAGTACTCGAGATCAAAACTAAAGGCAAACAGCCAAAAAGAAAGACTCCAAAAATGGAAAGACCACTTCCAGAAGCTTCTGGGGAACACACCTAAAATCATGGTAAATAACACTCAAAAGATCATAGATAGACAACTAGACATAAAACTGGGGGATTTTACAACAGAAGAACTCCACGTAGTCTTAAATAAACTAAAAGGCAGAAGGGCGGCGGTCTCGATGAAATACCCCCGGAGGTATGGAAAACGGGCAAGTTCAGCGACATACTTCTTAGGCTATGCAATGCAGTATATAGACAAAATAGAATAGATAAATGGACAAAAGGATGCATCCTCCCGTTCCCAAAAAAGGGAGACCTAGGAATAGCTAAAAACTACAGAGGCATAACTCTTACGGCTATCGCAGCCAAGATCTATAATGCCCTTCTTCTTAATCGCATCCGACCCGAAATAGAGAAAATTTTTTAGGAAAAACCAAAACGGATTCCGTAGAAACCGTTCCACAACCACTCAGATCCTAACTATACGACGAATCATAGAAGGGATTCGAGCAAAGAATCTAGAGGCAACGCTACTATTCGTAGACTTTTCCAAGGCATTTGATTCCATACACAGAGGGAAAATGGAACAAATACTACTAGCATACGGGCTACCAGAAGAAACTGTTGCTGCTATAATGATGCTCTACAAGGACACACAAGCAATGGTGCGCTCACCCGATGGCGACACAGATTTCTTCGACATCGGAACTGGAGTCCTACAAGGAGATACACTAGCACCATATATATTTATCATATGCTTAGACTATGCACTTCGAACATCATTAGATACCATAAAAGAAGAAGGCTTCACACTAAAAAAGGCAAGAAGCAGGCGATATCCCGCACAGAAAGTCACAGATGCGGACTACGCTGATGACCTTGCACTCCTTGCGGATACACCACCACAGGCCGAGTCACTACTGCATAGCCTAGAGAAGGCAGCAAATAATATTGGCCTTCATGTAAACTCCGATAAAACAGAGTACATATGTTTCAAAAGGAAAGGAGACATAACCACACTCAACGGTAAGCCACTTAAGCCAGTAGAACAATTCACATACCTAGGTAGTAATATCTTATCCACAGAAAGCGATGTAAATACACGAATAGGAAAAGCGTGGTCGGCCACAACAAATTATCAATAATATGGAAATCCGATCTCGCTGACAAGCTAAAGCGACATTTCTTCCAGGCGGTGGTTGTATCAGTGTTGCTGTACGGATGCACCACTTGGACCCTAACGAGGCGCCTTGAGAATAAGCTGGACGGGAGCTGCACAAGAATGCTGCGTGCAGTCCTGAATAAATCGTGGAAGCAGCACCCCACGAGGAAACAGTTATATGGCCACCTGCCCCCATCTCACAAACCATACAAGTGAGACGGACAAGACATGCCGGGCACTGCTGGAGAAGCAAGGATGAGCTCATAAGTGACGTTCTTCTGTGGAAGCCAACACACGGACATGCTAGTGTGGGCCGCCCAGCAAGGACCTACATTGACCAACTAAGCAAAGATACAGGTTGCTGCGCAGAGGACCTCCCTGGGAAAATGAATGATAGGAAAGGTTGGCGAGAGATTGTCATGGATATCCGTGCTAATAGCGCGACATGATGATGATGATATATATATATATATATATATATATGAGTAAGAAAAGGTGGAATGAAAACATCACACAATGCTGTTAAAGAGAAAATGCCCACGTTGGTGAATATTGTAACGTCTTTCGTTTTTGCAGTATTAAGGTTTTTTGTTTTGTAAACTCATTTTGACTTTCCTCTCCGACCAAACAACTACGGAGTGAATGAGCTCTGATGATGATTTTTGTAAAATCGAAATATTGATCAGTATCAGCTATGATTATATTATAAATTGTTTTCTCTTTAACAGCATTGTGTGATGTTTTCATTCCACCTTTTCTTACTCATATTGTCGGATTCATTTCTTTCTTTTAACTTATATATATATATATATATATATATATATATATATATATATGAGTAGCACAGGGATCTGTGCGGTAAAGCAAGGAGCTGATGGTAGGTGTGGCGCTCCACCCCAGACGCTATAATAATCTCCTTGGTCTAGCGCTATTGAAAAGGGGATAGACTCCCTCGTTGATTGGCTGATACCGACTTTAGGCCGCCCCGACGACTTTACTTTACTTTACTTTATATATATATATATATATAAGATAGATTAAGAGATTAAGATAGATAGATAGATAGCCAGATACACACACACACACACACACACACATATATATATATATATATATATATATATATATATACATAAACTCATAAATTTTGGGAAAATCAAGAAACAACTTATGATATAATTTCTCCGTTGAACTTGTATATTTGATATTCAGCCAATATTTATATTCTTGTCATTTTCAAATAAATCTTTGGCCTCTCTTCAGGAATTTTACCCTTAAGATTTTATTCCCTTCTAAACGGCTACGGTGCCGTGGACTTTGGTCTGCCAAAGAATTATCTAAACGACAGTTGTCTCTAATTTCAAGAGGACATTGGAAATTGCTAATTCCAAGTTTTGGCGCGCCAAAATCTTGATGTCGATAATCGTACTTAAACGATATTATGAATAGAATCTCATTCTGAGATATCTGTTTTCTGGATTCTTCTACCAAAGTCTCGTTTGCTCTTTTAATGCTGCCAACTTTGGTCACTTAAAGTGAATGGCATTTATATAATTTAGAATCGGTAATTTGCGATGTGTTTCGCACTTTTTATGGTCTGTCGGTGGTCTTGGTCAGTTTTAAGACATTATATACTACCAGAAAATATATGCAACCACTTGATATGTTTATACATTATTCATTTCTTTTAGAATATGTTATAGGTGATACACCCTATAAGACTTATGGAATGTGCCGACGGGTTACTATAAGTAACAGGGACAATTGTGGCTTGGGAGTAAGCCAATAACTCTATTTGTCAGACGTAATTTCCACTTATCTGTATTGTATTTGTCTACTTTCTGTTAATACATTTTCCTACATGTTTACCCGTCGTTTTGTTCTTATTTGATCCCTTAAAACCTCACAACAGAATATTAGCTTGTTACATAAATAATGGCCGATTTCAAATACATATTATTGTTGAAACATTAACAGTAGAAAAGTTAAAATTAGTCAAAATACGAGCGTTGGGCAGCTAGGCATCACTGCCATCAATCTACGTTGGTTATTCCGTAAATAGTTTTGTGCCTCTCTCTCTCTCTCTCTCTCTCTCTCTCTCGCTCCAGAGAAACTAACATTATATAATGAGGGGTAGTCAGAGATACATAGAGGGAAAGAAAGTGATAGACAGAGAGTAAAGTAAGAGATTGGTCGGTTTTTGACTTAATTGCAAATTATGACTAATTAGAACCAATTAAAACAGACTTTTTCAAACATAATTCAGTCCTAAAAATAAGGAATAATTTTGTATAATTTTCATACCATTAAACTAAACAGTAAAAAAGCCTTTAGTAAGCAAAAGGTTATTAACTCAGCTTTAGTATAATAATAATAATAATAATAATAATAATAATATATATGTGTGTGTCTATATAAATATATATATATATATGTGTGTGTATATATCTATGTATGTATGTACGTATGTATGTGTCTGTACTTACATATATATATATGTGTGTGTGTGTGTGGATATGTATGTGTCTGTATATGCGTGTCTCTCTCTATATATATGTACATGTATATATGTATGTATCTATATATATAAATATATATATAAATAGAAATGTGACCTTCTTTACTAACCGATGCGCCCAAAAATTTTCTTTACCGAAGAGTCGAAGAGTTTCTCTGGCCTCTATTTTCCATGGGCATATCTTTATTATTCTTCCACCGAAGATTTCTATCGCGTAAGTCTTGGGACGGGTGTTCGCCCGATTATTTCTTATATCGTTAAATAGTAAGGCATACTATCTATCCAACCCGTTCCTATGAGCAGGATGTTTCACAAGGTCAATTTGTTATATTTATTGTTTCACAGCGCCATGTACCGCCATGTCGACTGGGGCGTTAGAATGCACCGACTGCACCTCTGCAGAGGGGTAAGGCTCTCCCAATGGGGCCACCTGTTGGCCGTGGGTGGCGACCCGTGATGCTTAAGGATAGAGCCCAGGTGGATGAGCAGTTCATGACTTGCAATACTCCACTTTGCACCTATCTTGGGCTAGACGGGCGGTCGGAGAGGCCCCCTCCGATCAATCGGCTGGTCATGTCAAGCCCTAGCACCTATATGATTGCCCCAACCCTATTGCCTTTATGGCAAGCCCCAACCCCTTTTTATTATATAGGTGCTAGAAGGCGGTGGCTGCGGGTCTATATGTCCTGGGAATAACGTTAAACTCTATCTGATGGTGAGGTTCCAGTTTTGGAGGTTTAGGGAATGTGGAGCACCCCTTCATCACCATTGCTCCCTGGTCCACTCTGACCCGGAGTGGTAGTATCTGTTAGGGTCCCATCTATGGGTTAAATAGAAAAATGTATTTATAAAAAAACTGTATTATCCATTAAGAATTGATTTATTTAAAAACTTTATCGGCATTAAATGACCCACTGAGGTTGATATGCCGTAAAACAAAACAAACCAAAACAAAAAGGTTGATATGTCAAAAAGGTTGATATTATCCATTAAGAATTGATTTATTTCGATTTTTAGCTCTCCAAATGTGGTTGGGTTGGCGAAAAATGGCGACTTTTTGTAATCTATTTTGTCTGTAAAATGAGATCTAGAGCTTACCTACTACTAAAAATTGGTTTTTAAAAGCATTTTTGCCCGTTAAATAAAATAAAAAATCCTATCAAAAACAAATATAAAAAGTTTTTAAAAGTCACAATTTTTCAGGCAAAATAAGCAAAATTCAGAGCAATATCTCTGGCATTTAATTAAAACTCTTTTGGCATTCTGGGAAATCTCAAGTGGCTTTTCATTATTTTGTCAAGACAAGAAGCACTTGACTAAGATATGGGGAAAATATCAGTGTTACACCGGTACTTAAGAGAGAGATAAACAGACTGGATGAATGGATGGGTAGATTGATTGATAGGCAATGAGAGAGATACAGAGCTAGATAGATACAGAGCCAGATAGATAGATAGACAATGAGAGAGATACAGAGTTAGATACAGAGCTAGATAGATACAGAGAGAGATAGACAATGAGAGAGATACAGAGCTAAATAGATTGAGACAATGAGAGAGATACAGAGCTAGATAGATAGACAACGAGAGAGGTACAGAGAGAGAGAGACAGACAGACAGACAGACAGACAGAGAGAGAGAGAGAGAGATAAACAATGAGAGAGATACAGAGCGAGATAGATAGATAGACAATGAGAGAGTTGGATAGATAGACAATGACAGAGATGGATAGATAGACAATGACAGATATACAGAGATAGACTGGGATAGATAGACAATGACAGAGATATACTGGGATAGATAGATAGATAGATAGATAGATAGATAGAAAATGAATAAAATAGATGCTAAGATCGAGAGAAAAGGAGTGAGATAGCTTGATGAATAGACTAGAATGGATAGATAAAAATGAGAAAAATAAATAGATACTGAGAGATAGATAGATATAGAGCCTGATAGACTGATAGATAGATAGATAGATAGATAGATAGAAAATGAGAAAAATAGATGCTGAGAGAAAGAGAGAGAAAAATTTAACTACATAAAGCTGATCAATTTAAATTAGGAGAGTTTAAAATTGACAACTCAAATTTTTGGAATTGGCTAACTTTATCATAATCCACACTTGGACAAAATTTCAGATAAAACGAAGCAGTGGATAACATGGCCTTTTTTCCAAGTGTGGACTATGTTAACATTAGACAATCCCCAAAATTTAAGCTTCAAATTCCAAAAATTGGCGGAGTCATGTCTATTTTTAGCTCTCCAAATGTGGTTGGGTTGGCGAAAAATGGCGACTTTTTGTAATCTATTTTTTCTGTAAAATGAGATCTAGAGCTTACCTACTACTAACAATTAGTTTATAAAAGCATTTTTAAAAAAATCCTATCAAAAATTAATATAAAAAGTTTATAAAGTCACAATTTTTCCCGAAACCCCTCAAATTTGGAGAGTTGAAAATCGACATAACTCAATTTTTTGGAATTGGCTACCTTTATCATAATCCACACTTGGACAAAATTTCCGAAAAAAAAACGAAGCAGTGGATAACATGGCCTGAGTGATTTGATATGGAATTATCCATAGACTCCCTCGTTCTCTGGCTGATACCAACACTAGGCCGTCCTCTAAGGTAGGTAATTCAGTGCACGTAAACAGTTGGTCTTAGAACTATCCTAATTGTCTTAATTGTATTGTAAAAGTACATTTAAACGATTGAAGCGGTTTTGTTTCTCAATAAAGCGTAAATGCCTTTTGGCGGTAGTGTAAAGTGATTCAATTGTGGACGTTAAGTTGTGTGTTGTCTAATTTACAGACAATTTTGAAGAAATTAACATTCAATACAAAGAAGTTGTTGTTATTGTTATTGTTTTCTTGGTTTGGTTTGTTTTGTTTTGTTTTACGGCATATCAACCTCAGTAGGCCATTCAATGCCGACAAAGTTTTGAAATAAATTCATACTTAATGGATACTCAATTTTTTATAAACATTTTTCTATTTATTCCATAGATGGGACCCTTACATGTACTTCCACTCGGGGTCAGGGAGTTTATTTGTCTCATATCCCACCTGTATGGACTGGGCACAAGGCTCCGTTTTAACGTGGGTCCACCCACAAGCCGAAGCGGTGGGAGAGAACAAAAATTGCATCGATCCCATCGGCATTCCCCCTCAAGGGGGGCGTTCAGGCGGTAGGCAATAAACCCAGCCCTGCCCCCAAAGGGGCAGGTATTGCCTGGAGGGATGGCCCTCTGGGATCGATGCTATTAATTTAACACATCACCGGTCCAGAGGCCGAAGCTCACTGGACCCCCGCCCCGAAGAACGGTTTCGGAGTGAACCAGGGAGTAATGGTGATGAAGAGGTGCTCCACATTCCCCAGATTCCCAGAACTAGAACCTGACCATCAGATAGATTTTAACATCATTCCCAGGACATGAAGTCCTGCAGCCACTGCCTTGTAGCACCAATATGATAGAAAGGGTTGGGGATTGCCATAAGGACAATAGGGTCGGAGCAATCATACAGGTGCTTCATATGAGGAGCTGATTGATCGGAGGGGGCCTCTCCGACCGCCTTTCTAGCCTAAGTAATGATTCCGTCCTCAAGAATCACGGGTCGCCATAGAGGTGAAGTCGGTGTATTCTAATGATCCATCGACAGGGTTGTGGAGTGTTGATACCCGTTAGGATTCTCAAGTATGGGTTTTTGAAATTTTTTTGATCTACCCAACTCAAATCTGACTAGGAGCGTTAGTACCTGTTAGGATCTCATGTATCGGTTCAAAGAGATGTGTTCTTGAAAATTATTTGATCACACAGGCAAACTCTGACTCAGAGTGATAGTACATGTTAGGGTATTATCTATGGGTCGAATTGATGGGTTTTTGAAAATTATTTGATCACACAGGTCAAAACTGGCGCAGAGTGATAGTACATGTTAGGGTATCATCTATAGGTGGAATGGATGGGTTTTTGAAAATTATTAGATCACACAGGTCAAAACTGGCGCAGAGTGATAGTACATGTTAGGGTATCATCTATGGGTCGAATTGATGGGTTTTTGAAAATTATTAGATCACACAAGTCATAACTGGCGCAGAGTGATAGTACATGTTAGGGTATCATCTATAGGTGGAATGGATGGGTTTTTGAAAATTATTAGATCACAAAGTCATAACTGGCGCAGAGTGATAGTACATGTTAGGGTATCATCTATAGGTGGAATGGATGGGTTTTTGAAAATTATTAGATCACACAGGTCAAAACTGGCGCAGAGTGATAGTACATGTTAGGGTATCATCTATAGGTGGAATGGATGGGTTTTTGAAAATTATTAGATCACACAGGTCAAAACTGGCGCAGAGTGATAGTACATGTTAGGGTATCATCTATAGGTGGAATGGATGGGTTTTTGAAAATTATTAGATCACACAGGTCAAAACTGGCGCAGAGTGATAGTACATGTTAGGGTATCATCTATAGGTGGAATGGATGGGTTTTTGAAAATTATTAGATCACACAAGTCATAACTGGCGCAGAGTGATAGTACATGTTAGGGTATCATCTATGGGTCGAATTGATGGGTTTTTTGAAAATTATTAGATCACACAGGTCAAACTGGCGCAGAGTGATAGTACATGTAGGGTATCATCTATAGGTGGAATGGATGGGTTTTTGAAAATTATTAGATCACACAAGTCATAACTGGCGCAGAGTGATAGTACATGTTAGGGTATCATCTATAGGTGGAATGGATGGGTTTTTGAAAATTATTTGATCACACAGGTCAACTCTGGCGCAGAGTGATAGTACATGTTAGGGTATCATCTATGGGTCGAATTGATGGGTTTTTGAAAATTATTAGATCACACAAGTCATAACTGGCGCAGAGTGATAGTACATGTTAGGGTATCATCTATAGGTGGAATGGATGGGTTTTTGAAAATTATTTGATCACACAGGTCAACTCTGGCGCAGAGTGATAGTACATGTTAGGGTATCATCTATGGGTCGAATTGATGGGTTTTTGAAAATTATTTGATCACACAGGTCAAAACTGGCGCAGAGTGATAGTACATGTTAGGGTATCATCTATGGGTCGAATTGATGGGTTTTTGAAAATTATTAGATCACACAAGTCATAACTGGCGCAGAGTGATAGTACATGTTAGGGTATCATCTATAGGTGGAATGGATGGGTTTTTGAAAATTATTTGATCACACAGGTCAACTCTGGCGCAGAGTGATAGTACATGTTAGGGTATCATCTATGGGTCGAATTGATGGGTTTTTGAAAATTATTTGATCACACAGGTCAAAACTGGCGCAGAGTGATAGTACATGTTAGGGTATCATCTATGGGTCGAATTGATGGGTTTTTGAAATTATTAGATCACACAAGTCATAACTGGCGCAGAGTGATAGTACATGTTAGGGTATCATCTATAGGTGGAATGGATGGGTTTTTGAAAATTATTTGATCACACAGGTCAACTCTGGCGCAGAGTGATAGTACATGTTAGGGTATCATCTATGGGTCGAATTGATGGGTTTTTGAAAATTATTTGATCACACAGGTCAAAACTGGCGCAGAGTGATAGTACATGTTAGGGTATCATCTATGGGTCGAATTGATGGGTTTTTGAAAATTATTAGATCACACAAAGTCATAACTGGCGCAGAGTGATAGTACATGTTAGGGTATCATCTATAGGTGGAATGGATGGGTTTTTGAAAATTATTTGATCACACAGGTCAACTCTGGCGCAGAGTGATAGTACATGTTAGGGTATCATCTATAGGTGGAATGGATGGGTTTTTGAAAATTATTTGATCACACAGGTCAAAACTGGCGCAGAGTGATAGTACATGTTAGGGTATCATCTATGGGTCGAATTGATGGGTTTTTGAAAATTATTAGATCACACAAGTCATAACTGGCGCAGAGTGATAGTACATGTTAGGGTATCATCTATAGGTGGAATGGATGGGTTTTTGAAAAATTATTTGATCACACAAGTCATAACTGGCGCAGAGTGATAGTACATGTTAGGGTATCATCTATAGGTGGAATGGATGGGTTTTTGAAAATTATTTGATCACACAAGTCATAACTGGCGCAGAGTGATAGTACATGTTAGGGTATCATCTATAGGTGGAATGGATGGGTTTTTGAAAATTATTTGATCACACAGGTCAACTCTGGCGCAGAGTGATAGTACATGTTAGGGTATCATCTATAGGTGGAATGGATGGGTTTTTGAAAATTATTTGATCACACAAGTCATAACTGGCGCAGAGTGATAGTACATGTTAGGGTATCATCTATAGGTGGAATGGATGGGTTTTTGAAAATTATTTGATCACACAGGTCAACTCTGGCGCAGAGTGATAGTACATGTTAGGGTATCATCTATAGGTGGAATGGATGGGTTTTTGAAAATTATTTGATCACACAAGTCATAACTGGCGCAGAGTGATAGTACATGTTAGGGTATCATCTATAGGTGGAATGGATGGGTTTTTGAAAATTATTTGATCACACAGGTCAACTCTGGCGCAGAGTGATAGTACATGTTAGGGTATCATCTATAGGTGGAATGGATGGGTTTTTGAAAATTATTTGATCACACAGGTCAAAACTGGCGCAGAGTGATAGTACATGTTAGGGTATCATCTATGGGTCGAATTGATGGGTTTTTGAAAATTATTAGATCACACAAGTCATAACTGGCGCAGAGTGATAGTACATGTTAGGGTATCATCTATAGGTGGAATGGATGGGTTTTTGAAAATTATTTGATCACACAGGTCAAAACTGGCGCAGAGTGATAGTACATGTTAGGGTATCATCTATGGGTCGAATTGATGGGTTTTTGAAAATTATTAGATCACACAAGTCATAACTGGCGCAGAGTGATAGTACATGTTAGGGTATCATCTATAGGTGGAATGGATGGGTTTTTGAAAATTATTTGATCACACAGGTCAACTCTGACGCAGAGTGATAGTACATGTTAGGGTATCATCTATAGGTGGAATGGATGGGTTTTTGAAAATTATTTGATCACACAGGTCAAAACTGGCGCAGAGTGATAGTACATGTTAGGGTATCATCTATGGGTCGAATTGATGGGTTTTTGAAAATTATTAGATCACACAAGTCATAACTGGCGCAGAGTGATAGTACATGTTAGGGTATCATCTATAGGTGGAATGGATGGGTTTTTGAAAATTATTTGATCACACAGGTCAACTCTGACGCAGAGTGATAGTACATGTTAGGGTATCATCTATAGGTGGAATGGATGGGTTTTTGAAAATTATTTGATCACACAGGTCAAAACTGGCGCAGAGTGATAGTACATGTTAGGGTATCATCTATGGGTCGAATTGATGGGTTTTTGAAATTATTAGATCACACAAGTCATAACTGGCGCAGAGTGATAGTACATGTTAGGGTATCATCTATAGGTGGAATGGATGGGTTTTTGAAAATTATTGATCACACAGGTCAACTCTGACGCAGAGTGATAGTACATGTTAGGGTATCATCTATGGTCGAATTGATGGGTTTTTGAAAATTATTTGATCACACAAGTCATAACTGGCGCAGAGTGATAGTACATGTTAGGGTATCATCTATAGGTGGAATGGATGGGTTTTTGAAATTATTTGATCACACAGGTCAAAACTGGCGCAGAGTGATAGTACATGTTAGGGTATCATCTATGGGTCGAATTGATGGGTTTTTTGAAAATTATTTGATCACACAAGTCATAACTGGCGCAGAGTGATAGTACATGTTAGGGTATCATCTATAGGTGGAATGGATGGGTTTTTGAAAATTATTTGATCACACAGGTCAACTCTGGCGCAGAGTGATAGTACATGTTAGGGTATCATCTATAGGTGGAATGGATGGGTTTTTGAAAATTATTTGATCACACAGGTCAAAACTGGCGCAGAGTGATAGTACATGTTAGGGTATCATCTATGGGTCGAATTGATGGGTTTTTGAAAATTATTAGATCACACAAGTCATAACTGGCGCAGAGTGATAGTACATGTTAGGGTATCATCTATAGGTGGAATGGATGGGTTTTTGAAAATTATTTGATCACACAGGTCAACTCTGACGCAGAGTGATAGTACATGTTAGGGTATCATCTATGGGTCGAATTGATGGGTTTTTGAAAATTATTTGATCACACAAGTCATAACTGGCGCAGAGTGATAGTACATGTTAGGGTATCATCTATAGGTGGAATGGATGGGTTTTTGAAAATTATTTGATCACACAGGTCAACTCTGACGCAGAGTGATAGTACATGTTAGGGTATCATCTATGGGTCGAATTGATGGGTTTTTGAAAATTATTTGATCACACAAGTCATAACTGGCGCAGAGTGATAGTACATGTTAGGGTATCATCTATAGGTGGAATGGATGGGTTTTTGAAAATTATTTGATCACACAGGTCAACTCTGACGCAGAGTGATAGTACATGTTAGGGTATCATCTATAGGTGGAATTGATGGGTTTTTGAAAATTATTTGATCACACAGGTCAACTCTGACGCAGAGTGATAGTACATGTTAGGGTATCATCTATGGGTCGAATTGATGGGTTTTTGAAAATTATTTGATCACACAAGTCATAACTGGCGCAGAGTGATAGTACATGTTAGGGTATCATCTATAGGTGGAATGGATGGGTTTTTGAAAATTATTTGATCACACAGGTCAACTCTGACGCAGAGTGATAGTACATGTTAGGGTATCATCTATAGGTGGAATTGATGGGTTTTTGAAAATTATTTGATCACACAGGTCAACTTTGACTCAGAGTGATAGTACATGTTAGGGTATCATCTATAGGTGGAATGGATGGGTTTTTGAAAATTATTAGATCACACAGTCATAACTGGCGCAGAGTGATAGTACATGTTAGGGTATCATCTATAGGTGGAATGGATGGGTTTTTTGAAAATTATTTGATCACACAGGTCAACTCTGACTCAGAGTGACAGTACATGTTAGGGTATCATCTATGGGTCGAATTGATGGGTTTTTGAAAATTATTTGATCACACAGGTCAAAACTGGCGCAGAGTGATAGTACATGTTAGGGTATCATCTATAGGTGGAATGGATGGGTTTTTGAAAATTATTTGATCACACAGGTCAACTCTGACTCAGAGTGACAGTACATGTTAGGGTATCATCTATGGGTCGAATGGATGGGTTTTTGAAAATTATTAGATCACACAAGTCATAACTGGCGCAGAGTGATAGTACATGTTAGGGTATCATCTATAGGTGGAATGGATGGGTTTTTGAAAATTATTTGATCACACAGGTCAACTCTGACTCAGAGTGACAGTACATGTTAGGGTATCATCTATGGGTCGAATTGATGGGTTTTTGAAAATTATTAGATCACACAAGTCATAACTGGCGCAGAGTGATAGTACATGTTAGGGTATCATCTATAGGTGGAATGGATGGGTTTTTGAAAATTATTTGATCACACAGGTCAACTCTGACTCAGAGTGACAGTACATGTTAGGGTATCATCTATGGGTCGAATTGATGGGTTTTTGAAAATTATTAGATCACACAGGTCAAAACTGGCGCAGAGTGATAGTACATGTTAGGGTATCATCTATAGGTGGAATGGATGGGTTTTTGAAAATTATTTGATCACACAGGTCATAACTGGCGCAGAGTGATAGTACATGTTAGGGTATCATCTATAGGTGGAATGGATGGGTTTTTGAAAATTATTTGATCACACAGGTCAACTCTGACGCAGAGTGATAGTACATGTTAGGGTATCATCTATGGGTCGAATGGATGGGTTTTTCAAAATTATTTGATTCACCCTGTTTAACTCCGATTCAGAGTGGTAGTAACTGTTAAGGTCCCATCTATAAGGGGTTTATGAATTTGCTTGTGGTATTAGTTCGAAAATCTAACGTAATACCGTGACTGGAGTTTGAAAACTCTTACTACGCAATCGCAGTCTAGTACGTTAACTACCACTTGGATTTTTAGAATTATTGTTTTTGTATCCAAAAGCGTGCTTTTAATTCTTCAGATAGTGTTATAGGTGATATACCCTATAGACTAATGGAATGCGCCGACGGTTACTATAAGTAACAGGGACAATTATGGCTTGAGAGTAAGCCAATGCGAGTCAGCTCATAACTCTATTTGGTCGGACGTAATTCCCACTTCTCTGTACTGTAATTGTCTACACTTTTGTTAATACATTTTCCTACATTTGTTACCCGTCGTTTTGTTCTTATTTGACCCCTTAAAACCCCACAACAGAGAGATATTTATTCTAATGAGGTTTTAATGAATAACCTGTTGAGTTATTCCAGAAAAAAATAATCGGATTTTATTGAGATTTTTCTCCAGCGTTATGAAAATCTTATGTTAATGGAAATTCGGTGTATGTCTTTCTGTAACCGAAACTACGTAACTGCTTACGTCCCAATACACTCTGGAAGTGAGTAAGTTTATCAATGAGTACTTAATTTATATTCAAAATCATTGATAAATAATATACCCAAATCTTATGAAAATAAACATAAGTATGACATTTTATGCAAATAGAAAAGGTTTTATGAAAATACATATGGATGCAAATGCTTTATGTAAATACGAAAATGTTAGCAATAACACAATGATGATATTCTAATTGCTTCAAAAACGGAAGCTGATTCAATAAAAATTTAAAATAGTTTAAGTTCAAAATTCAAAATGACCGACCTGGGAAGGCTGTCTTGGTTTTTAGGGATACAATTTGAACATATTGAAAATACTTTTAGAATGAATCAATCTAGATATATTGAAAGATTGTTGGTCAAATTTAATATGACCGATTGTAAACCACGTCATACTCCATGTGATCTCTCTTGGCCAATCACTGGCAGTACTCTGCTGCTGATACACTACTTAAACCAACAGTACTGGCCATAACTACTTTGAACCTTCGTGGACGACGGACATAGGATTAAATCACTGGACCTTTAACAATACCCATTTATATATTTATATATATATATATATATATATATAAAGCCCTATATGGTTTGAAACAAAGTAGGCGTTCCTGGAATAACACTTTTCATAATTACCTGATTGACCAGGATTTTAAACCCTCTATTATAGATCCTTGTTTGTATACCAAGGAAATTAACAAAGAAATAGTAATTTTATTATTATGAGTGGATGATATACTAATTGCTTCAAAAACAAAAGGTAATTTAATAAAAATTAAAGTCAGCTTAAGTTCAAAATTCAAAATGACCGACCTGGGAAGGCTGTCTTGGTTTTTAGGGATCCAATTTGAACATAGTGAAAGTACTATTAGAATGAATCAATCTAGATATATTGAAAGATTGTTGGTCAAATTTAATATGACCGATTGTAAACCACGTCATACTCCATGTGAAATCTTGTAAAAATACATCTATAAGATGATTGAGGGGGAAGTCATCAGCGTTGTTATTCCTTGGGATCATTGGAAATTTCTGGTCTTTCAACAACGAATTTCCTCACCCAAGGGACCAATTGAGGTTGATCAAACTCGACCCTTCCCCTCAGCAACTGACCTCGCCTCCTGATGACCATAAGATATAGTACTGGTCACCGACCTCCAGCCAATGGCATTAGCGCTCTCTTAATTTATATTACAACCATTTTATTACTCGAGTTTGATCTTACTAGCAGGAAGAACGGTTGTTGTAAGTTTCCCCCCTCTTTGTAGATTTTTGTTGTTTTTTAAATGTTACTATTTTTAAATTTCTATTTATTTATTTTCCTTATTTACAAGAGAGGGGTTTTCCCTCTTTGTTGATTTTTTGTTTTTTAAATTTTACCATATTTAAATTCCTATTTATTTATTTTCCTTATTTACAAGAGAGGGGTTTTCCCTTCCCATTTTTTACTGTATCTTATCTTAATAACCCAGTTATATATACTACAAATTAAAAAAAATGGATATTAATAAAAGTTTTGATAATGAAAATGAGTTAATTGATAATAAACTCTACCGTGAAATTGTTGGTTCCTTAATTTATATTATGATGGCTACTCGGCCAGATATATCGTATGTAGTTTCAAAATTATCTCAGTATTTGGATAACCAACACCAATCCATTTAACAAGAGCAAAGCATGTTTGCGATTTTTGAAAGGCTCAATGCAAGTTTTAATGTTATAAAATATTATATTGAATTAGAAAGGCTAATAAAACTAAATAGAATGCAGATAAAAAAATGAAATGCAATTACCAAATCCAGGATTTGAACTCTTGGCGACGAGTCCATTTCCCATGACTTTAACCATTACACCAAGCTACGAGGACCCTTCACGTCTTTTAAAGTTGTTTAAAACAGACTGTCGCCAAGCTAGATTATACCTGTATTCAACGAAGTGTGGAATAGATTACTTTTATTTATTTATTAATTTTACAGTGACATAGTTTTAGTCACAGACAAATTGATACTGAATCTATTATCAAAAGATTTTATTTATTGAAGAACATTTTTAAAGAATAGATATTTTCACAGAATTGTACCAAATAAAATTTAGTTGAAAATAAATCTATAAATTAGATATTTTATTTCCTCTGATTAAAAAAAATAATATTAGGTATTATTTAGCATTTAAATATTGATTTAAGTATCATTACTCTATTTTATATTATATATTATTTATTTACACTAAAACTAAATGTTTGTTAAATGTAAAATAAATCAGGTGAATGTTTTGTTTTTTTTATTTCAAAATTTTTAGAAATAATCAAAACAATAAAAAATAATTTTGTATAGTTAATTGTTTTATTCATTGATAAACTTAATTTAATTTTATTATTGAATATTATTTCAGGAAAAATTTTGGTGTAGAAAAGTTAACTTTCCTAATTTCTATTTCAAATTGTTTATTTTTTACTCCTTTCATAAATTTGATGATTTTAATTACTAAAATCCTTAAATGTTGAACGTCCTTTTAAAGTTTTTGGCATATTTTGGAATAGATTACTTTGCACTTGATTTCTAAATGAAGAACAAAAAAAAATACAATTCGGAAAAAAAAGAAAAATAACCTATAAATTGCCTTGTTATTTTCAGTAAGAAAATAGTTAAATGAAGAAAATTTAGCAATAAAAGACGAGAGTGATGGAAGAGTAAGTTTCAGTTGTTCTATTTTTCGATTATACTTCCCTCTGTTTGAAATCTTTTTATCTGCATTCTTATTTAATTTCATTAGCCTTCTAATTTGATATAATATTTTATTACACTAAAGCTTAAATACTTGCACCCGGCGAAGGGTGCATATATTTGCTAGTACATATAATCTCGTAGCTGTTAAGGTCCCATCTATAAGAGGTTTATGAATTTGCTTATGATATTAGTTGGAATATTGAACATAATAGAGTGATTGGACTTCGAAAACGCTTACTACGATACCGCTGTCTTGTGCGTCAACCACTACGCTACAAGGACGCCCAAAGTCTTTTTAAAGTTGCGTAAAATGGACTGTCGACAAGTTGGATTACACCTGTATTCACGGAGCGTTTTTTTTTTCGGCAGGTGGAATAGATTAGTTTGCACTTGACTTCCAAATGAAGAAGAAAACAAAATACAATTTGGGAAAAAGGAAAAAAATAACCTTTAAATTGGCTTGTTATTTTCAGTAAGAAATAACGTTCTTTAAAGTATTCATCCTATCTAAATCCCCACCCACACACCGCCTGTCTTTCACCCCACCACACACGGGCTGTCTTTCACCCCCACCCACTCAGGTCAAAGCGCGGGTAGCTTAATTTGCCGTTGTGTGCGCGCCATTTGCCGAGCCGAGTAATTAACTTTAATGACAAAACGTGCCGCCATTTTTAAAGATCACTTAAAAACAAAAACAAAAACAACAAAATATCACGTGACAGACTCTCGACCAATCGCAGCTTGTCACGTTCTCAACTGGTCCCGATATTTAAGCAGTGTTCTATATCTCGGGTTTTTTTTGTAGTTGCAGAGACACACCTGCAGAAAGTTATCTACCGGTACGCGTTTAGCACACAAAGCCTCAAGTACCCAATAATATGACCTTGTGCCTTACAACGCATGCCCTTATAGATTTCTGCAGCCAACTCCACTTCTTCTTTCTTTCTTTCTTTCTTTCTTTCTTCTTTTCTTTCTGTATTTTCTCTTTCTTCTTCTTAACTATTTCTCCTTTTCTCTTTTCTTTCTTTCTTTCTTTCTTTCTTTCTTTCTTTGCTGGGTTGCTTTTTTTTCTTATTCTTTTTCCCCATCTTCCAATTCTTCTTCTTCTTCTTCTTTCTTCTTCTTCTTCTTCTTCTTCTTCTTCTTTCTTCTTTTTTCTTTTCTTTCTTTCTTTCTTTCCCCCTTTTATCCCTTCATATTTTCAAACTCCTCTTCAGTATTTATTCTTATTCTTTTTCTTTCTTTCTTTCTTTATTCCCTTTTTTCTTTTTCTTTCTTCCTCTTCCCGTTTCTCTTATTCTTCTCTTAATAGCACCACATTATCTTTCTTTACATATTTCTTTTTCCTCCTTTCTCCTATATTTTTTTTATTTTACTCCATTCCCTTACCTATGATCCTTTTTCTTTTACTCTCACATTCTCTATTTCCTTTTCATTGTCCTCTCTCTCCCTATTTTCCTTTCTCTCTCCTCTCTCTCTCTCTCTCTCTCTCTCTCTCTCTCTCTCTCTCTTCTCTACTCCGTTTCAAGCTATTCAAATGCTTTGGTTTCTTTTGATAATGCCTTTCCTCTCATCTCTTCTTTTACTTCCTCCACTTCGTCTACTTCACTCTAACTTCTATTTGCCTTTTTATTATATTTTTTCTTCTTTTCTTATTTACATTTCACCTGATTGGCGATGGTAATTAATCTCCTTCTGTCGAGTTTGATCTGTTTTCTTTTGTTTAATGGCGCATCATAATCTTATTTTAATCGAGATGTTTTTTTTTCTTCTCTGGCTGTAACCGAAACTATATCACTACTCAAGTCACAATTCCTTAGTTATTTACATCACATTATCCATAATTTTCATTTTTACCTAAAACTCACTATTGATGAAATTATTTTACATTATTAATACGTTGACCATATCTACGTAATATTTACCACGTACTCCACGTGTACGGGTTAGGCATAAGGCCCCTATTAATGTGGGACCACCAACAATCCGTGACTCATGGGTGGCGATTGAAAAAATGACTTGATCCGTCGGCATCCTCCCAATGGGGCGCCTCAAGCACTGTGCAATACCCCAAACTGCCCCTTTAAATCAAGGTGTAGGTGGGTGCTGGGGGTTGGCCACCTGGGATCAACGGTGTTAATTATATCAATGAACGAGAAAGCCAAAGCCACTGCTCACCATATGTACATATTAACAACATGAAATAGTATTTTATATATAATACAACAAAATAACGGTTTTACACTGTGAACGTGAAGGCTAATTTGCATATTGATATTAAAACATTTTGATTTTTAATAAGTATATGCTTCGCATATTGATTTCTGATTTTTATTATTTTTTATTTAATAGAATCATTTATTTGCACACAGTTATATTTGGTCTCAAGTAACACAATTTATAGCTTCCAATAATTATTCTTAATACAAATAATTTACAGTTTATATTATATCAAGTATTCCTATCTAATTCTAATTGCAAACAGTTATAACGGTTTTTAAGGACTTTTTATTTAATACTAATAATGGACAATATGACCTTTAGGCACCCTTTTTTTGATCATTTACACCGTCAATTATCCGGTTGTTTGTTAACAGGCCAATTTTTAGAGGTTTTTTTAATTATAAAACTAACCCTCCCCTAACCCTAACCCTAATCCCTAACCCTAAACGACTAAACAAACAATCGGATATTGACGGTGTAAATGAAAAACATGTCCTTCTGAATTCGAGATCAAAAAGGGGTGCCTAAAGATTCAATATGGTCCCTAAATTAATCTCTCGATCTATATCAAATCGAAAGTTTTATTCTGGGAAAATGATGTTAAAAAAATGTACATTCTTGAATTTAGCAATATGATAATTAATAATTTGCGGCAAACATGTTATACAGTTTCAAAATTGACTATCTAATTGAATAATTATATGGTTTTAAGTAAATTATTTTTTTATTTAATATAGAAATCAATTTATTTGCACACAGTTATATGGTCTCTCAGTTAAGTAAATGATGAAATTCTTTAGTAAACCAATTATAGCTTCTCCGTAACTAATATTCTGGAACATAATGACCTTTAGGCAACTCTTTTTGAATCTCGATAGGCAAGGACATGTTTTTCAAAATTACCCTAAACCGTCAATAATCCGGTTGTTTTAAAACACAGAGAACGATTTTTAGATTTAAAAACATAAATTTTTTTTTTTTATTAACTAAACCTAAAACCGCCTTACTCCTCAACTAATCCCTAAACGAAACAACCGGATTATTTGACTGTGTAAATGAAAAACTCAAGTCTTTTTTTAATCGAGGTCAAAAAGGGGTGCCTAAAAGGTATTGGTCCACTATTCTAATACAAATAAATTTACAGGTATATGGATATAAATAATTCAGGTATTATATATATATATATATATAGTAATAATAATTATTATTATATATATATTATTATATAAAATAATATTATTCATAAAAGACATGGATTTTCGATAAATGAAATTCAGCTATTCCACCCTGATATAAATTAAATTGCGAAATTACCAGGACTTTACTACAGAAATTTGAAAAACATAACGTCTTTTAACATATGGAAGTTTGATTAAATAATTCCAAATAGAGAACAAAAAATTTTCAAAGGTATTAAAGGGAGATAACTTTAATGAAGCGATTTTTTAAAAAAAAAAGAATTATGCAGGAATTAAGAAAATTCAAAATAATTAATCGAAAACATAAAAAGAGTCGTCACAATAATCAACTCGACGTAATTTGCGGTCCAAAAACATAACAGCAAGAAATGTTTCGCATAAATACCAGAAAG
>CM042175.1:7316939-7363308 GCA_023376005.1 Doryteuthis pealeii
AGAAGGGAGAGATCGATAACACGAGGACACAGCACACAGGAGCGTCGGACGGGGCAAGGATGGCTGGGTAAGAGTGACGGTGGGGTACGGCACACACGCACATATATATATGATATATATATTATAGTATATATATACATAAAAGCTGCATAAATTTTGGGAAGAATAAGAAATAACTTATTGATATAATTGCTCCGTTGAACTTGTATATTTGAATATTCGCAACTAGTTGTATTTCTTGTCATTTTCAAATAATCTTTGGCGCTCTCGTTCAGGATTTTTCCCATAAGAATGTGTTATTGCCTTCTTAAACGGGGCTGACGGTGCCGTGTGACTTTGGTCTGGCAGAAGAATTATCTAACGACAGTTGTCTCTAATTTCAAGAGGACATTGGAAATTGCTAATTCAGTTTTGGCGCGCCAAAAATCTTGAATGTGAGATAATGCGTACTTAGACGAAATATTATGAATAGAATCTCATTCTGAAGATATCTGTTTTCTGGATTTTATACCAAGAGTCTCGTTTGGGCTCTTTAATGCTGCCGACTTGGTCACTTGAAAGTGGAAAGTGGCATTTATAGTAGTTTAGAATCGGGTAATGTGCGTATGTTTTTCGCACTTGTTTGTTATGGTCTGTCGGTGGTCTGGTCCAGTTGTTTAAAGACAGTTATGATACTACGCCAGAAAAAATATATGCAACCACTGGATTGATATGTTTATACATTATGCTGCATTTCTTTTAGAATAATGTTATAGGTGAGTACACGCCTATAAGACCTTATGAATGTGGCCGACGGGTTACCTATAAGGTAACAGGACAATTGTGGCTTGGGAAGTAAGCCAATAACTCTAATTTGTCGGACGTAATTTCCACTTATCTGTATTTGTTATTTGTCTGAGCTTTCCTATTAATAGCATTTTCCTACATGTATTGACCGGCGTCGTTTTTGGTTCTTAATTTGAGCCGCCCTTAAAAACGTCATTAACAGAATAGTTAGGCTTGTTAACAGCAAAATGAATGGACGATTTCGAGATACATATGTATTGTTGAAAACAAATGTAACAGTAGGAAAAGTTAAAATTAGTAAAATAGCGAAGCGTTGGGCAGCGTGAGGCATCTCCTGCCATCGGATCTATCGTTGGGTTATTCCGTAAAGTAGTTGTTGGTGCCTCTCTCTTTCTCTGCTCGCTGCTCCAGAGACTAACATTTCATAAAGCGAGTGGGTAGTCAAAGGGATACATAGAGGGGAAGAAAAGTGATAGACAGAGAGGTAAAGTAAGAGATTGGTCAGTTTTTGACTTAATTGGCAAATTATGACTAATTAGAACGCAAGTTAAGAAAGACTTTTTTCGAACTAATAAATTCAGTCCTAAAAATAAGGAATATTGTTTGGTATAATTTTCATACCATTAAGCTAACAGTAAAGGAAAGCGCTTTAGTAAGGCAAAAGGTTTATTAACTCAGGGCCGTTTAGTATATAATAATAATAATGAATATAGTATATGGTGTGTGTCTAAATAAATAATAGTATATGATATGATAGTGATTGTGTGGTATATATCTATGTATGTATGTACGGGTAATGTATGGTGTCCTGTACTACATATAGTATATGATGTGGTGTGTGTGTGGTGGATTAGTGTATGTGTCTGTATATGCGTGTCTTCTCTGTAATAGTATGTACATGTATATATGTACTGTATCTATATAGTAGTAGATATATATATATAAATAGGAGTGGAGTGTGACGCTTTCTTACCTAACCGAGTGCGCGCCGAAAAAATTTTCTTTAACCGAAGGAGTCGAGAGAGGTTGTCTTCTGGCGCTCGTATTTTCCATGGGCCATATGCTTTTGATGTATTCTTCCCCGAAGATTTCTATCGCGTAAGTCTTGGGACGGGTGTTCGCTCGCGATTATTTCTTGAATGTCGTTAATAGTAAGGGCATACTATCTATCCAGAGCCCGTGTCCTATGAGCAGGGATGGTTTCACGAAGGTCAATTTGTTAGTATTTATTAGTGATTCAGCAGGCGGCCATTGTAGCGATGCCATGTCGACTGGGGCGTTAGAAGGATGCACCTACTGCACCAGCTGGCAGAGGGGGTAGAGGCTGCTCCAATGGGGCCGGACCCTGTTTGGCCGTGGGTGGCGACGCCGTGATGCTTAAGGATAGAGCCCAGGTGGATGAGCAGGTTCATGACTTGCGAATACTCCACTTTGCAGCCTATGCTTGGCGGTAAGACGGGCGGTGCGGAGAGGCCGCCCTGCCGATTCAATCAGGCTGGTCATGTCGAAGCCTAGCACCTATCATGATTGCCCCCACCGCTATTGCCTTTTGGCAAGCCCGCAACCCCTTTTTATTATGAATAGGTGCTGAGAGGAGGGCGTGGGCTGCGGGTCTATATGTCCTGGGAGGATAACGGTTAAAACTCTATCGTGATGGTGGGTTCCAGTTTTGGAGGTTTAGGGAATGTGGAGGCACCGCCTTTCATCAACCATTGCTCCGCTGGTCGCACTCTGGAACCGCCGGAGTTGGTAGTATCTGTTAGGGTCCCATCTATTGGGTTAAATTAGAAAATGTATGTATATAAAAGAACTGTATTTCCATTAAGAATGGATTTATTTAAAAACCTTTATCGGCATTAAACTGACGCCACTGAGGTTGATATGCGTAAAACAAGAACAAACCAAACAAAAAGGTTGGATAGTCAAGAAAGGGTTGATATTATCGCATTAAGAATGTGGATTGTATTTCGATTTTTAAGCTCTCACCAAAATGTGGTTGGGTTGGTCGAAAAAATGGGCGACGTTTTTGTCGAAATCGAGATTTTGTCTGATTAAAATGAGATGCACGTAAGAGCTTACCTAGCCATACTGAAAAATTGAGGGTTTTGTAAAAAGCATTTTTGTGCCCGTTAAATAAAATAAAAATCCTAATCAAAAACAAATATAAAAAGTTTGTTAAAGAGTCAACAATTTTTCAGGGCAGAAAAATAAGCAAAATTTCAAGAGCAATAGTCTCTGGGCAATTTTTAATTAAACTGCGTTTGGGCATTGCTGGGAAAGTCTCAGAGTGGCTTGTTCATTTTTTGTCGAAGCGAAGAAGGCACTTGACTAAGATAATGGGGAAAGTATGCAGTGTTACAGACCAATCGTACTGTAATGAGGAGAGAGTAAACAGCACTGGATGAATTTGGATGGGGTAGATTGGATTTGATAGGCAATGAGGAGAGATACAGAGGCTAGATGAGATAGCAGGAGCCAGAATAGATAGATAGAGACAATGAGAGAGATGTACAGAGTGTAGATACAGAAGCTAGGAGATAGATACAGAGAGAGTAGACAAATGAGGAGAGATACAGAGCTAAATAGATGATAGACCGCAATGGAGAGAGATACGAGGGCTAGATAGGAGTAGAGCAAGCGAGAGAGGGTACAGAGAGAGAAGAGACAGAACAGACAGGCAGACGACAGGAGAGAGAGAGGAGAGAGAGAGATAAAAATGAGAGAGATAACAGAGCGAGATAGATAGGAATAGACAAGTGAGAGAGAAGGGATAGATACGACAATGGGAGCAGAGATGGTATAGATAGGACAGGATGACAGATATAGCAGAGATAGCTGGGGTAGATAGGACAATGACAGAGATATACTGGGATAGAGTAGATAGGATAGATAGATGATAGGATAGAAAATGAAAGTAAAATAGATGCTGATAGATCGAGAGAAAAGGGAGTGAGATAGCTTGATGATAGACTAGAAATGGAATAGTATAGAAATGAGAAAATAAATAGATTGCTGAGAGGATAGATAGGATATTAGAGCCTGATAGACGTGATAGAGTTAGGAATAGATTAGATAGATAGATAGAAAATGGAGAAAATAGATGCTGGAGAGAAAGAGAGAGAAAATTTAACTACATAAAGCTGATCAATTTAAATTAGGAGAGTTTAAAATTGACAACTCAAATTTTTGGAATTGGCTAACTTTATGCATAATCACACTTGGACATTTCAGATAAAACGAAGCAGTGGATGACATGGCCTTTTTTTCCAAGTGTGGAACTATGTTAACATTAGAGACAATCCCAAATTTAAGCTTCAAATTCCAACAATTGACGGAGTCATGTCTATTTTTAGCTCTGCAAAATGTGGTTGGGTTGGCGAAAAAATGGCGACTTTCTGGTAATTCTATTTTGTCTTGTAAAATGAGATCTAGGAGCTTACCTACTACTAACAATTTAGTTTATAAAAGCATTTTAAAAAATCCTATCAAAATTAATATAAAAAGTTTTAAAAGTCACAATTTTTCACGACCCCCCTCAAATTTGGAGAGTTGAAAATCGACATAACTCAATTTTTTGGAATTGGCTACCTTTATCATAATCCACACTTGGACAAAATTTCAGATAAAACGAAGCAGTGGATGACATGGCCTTTTCTTTCAAGTGTGGACTATGTTAACATTAGACAATCCCCAAAATTTAAGCTTCAAATTCCAACAATTGACGGAGTCATGTCTATTTTTAGCTCTGCAAATGTGGTTGGGTTGGCGAAAAATGGCGACTTTTGGTAATCTATTTTGTCTGTAAAATGAGAACTAGAGCTTACCTACTACTAAAAATTGGTTTATAAAAGCATTTTTGCCCGTTAAATAAAATAAAAAATCCTATCAAAAATTAATATAAAACGTTTTTAAAAGTCAAATAATTTTCAAAGAACACATCCATTCGACCCATAGATGATACCCTAACATGTATTATCACTCTGAGTCAGAGTTGACCTGTGGGATCAAATAATTTTCAAAAACACATCACTTTGAACCGATACATGAGATCCTACCAGTTACTAACACTCCTAGTCAGATTTGAGCTGGGTAGATCAAAACATTTTGAAAAAAAACATACTTGAGACCCTAACGGGTATCATCACTCCACAACCCTGTCGGTGGGTCATTAGAATACACCAACATCTCCTCTGCAGAGGGGTAAGAACCCCCCAATGGGACTACCTATTTTTCACGACCCCCCCCCTCAAAATTGGAGAGTTGAAAATCGGCATAACTCAATTTTTTGGAAATTTTGGAAAGTAAAAAAAAATTTATTTGGAAATAAATTCATACTTAATGGATACTCAATTTTTTATAAACATTTTTCTATTTATTCCTTAGATTGGACCCTAACATGTACTACCACTCGGGGTCAGAGTGGACCAGGGAGTAATCCACACTTGGACAAAATTTCCGAAAAAAAACGAAGGGGGTGGATGACATGTCCAGGTTGATTTGATATGGAATTATCCATAGACTCCCTCGTTCTCCGGTTGATACCAACACTAGGCCGACCTCTAAGATAGGTAATTCAGTGCACGTAAACAGTTGGTCTTAGAACTATTCTAATTGACTTAATTGTATTGTAAAAGTACATTTAAACGATTGAAGCGGTTTTGTTTCTCAATAAAGCGTAAATGCCTTTTGGCGGTAGTGTAAAGTGATTCAATTGTGGACGTTAAGTTGTGTGTTGTCTAATTTACAGACAATTTTGAAGAAATTAACATTCAATACAAAGAAGTTGTTGTTATTGTTATTGTTTTCTTGGTTTGGTTTGTTTTGTTTTGTTTTACGGCATATCAACCTCAGTAGGCCATTCAATGCCGACAAAGTTTTGAAATAAATTCATACTTAATGGATACTCAATTTTTTGTAAACATTTTTCTATTTATTCCATATATGGAACCCTTACATGTACTACCACTCTGGGTCAGGGAGTTTATTTGTCTCATACCCCACCTGTATGGACTGGGCACAAGGCTCCGTTTTAACGTGGGCCCACCCACAAGCCGAAGCGGTGGGAGAGAACAAAAATTGCATCGATCCCATCGGCATTCCCCCTCAAGGGGGGCGTTCAGGTGCTAGGCAGTAAACCCAGCCCTGTCCCCAAAGGGGCAGGTATTGCCTGGAGGGATGGCCCTCTGGGATCGACGCTATTAATTTAACACATCACCGATCCAGAGGCCGAAGCTCACTGGACCCCCGCCCCGAAGGACGGTTTCGGAGTGAACCAGGGAGTAATGGTGATGAAGAGGTGCTCCACATTCCCCAGATTCCCAGAACTGGAACCTGGCCATCAGATTTTAACATCATTCCCAGGACATGAAGTCCTGCAGCCACCGCCTTGTAGCACCAATATGATAGAAGGGGTTGGGGATTGCCATAAGGACAATAGGGTCGGCGCAATCATACAGGTGCTTCATATGAGGAGCTGATTTGATCGGGAGGGGCCTCTCCGACCGCCTTTTCTAGCCTAAATAAATGATTCTGTCCTCAAGAATCATGGGTCGCATCCACGGCCAATAGGTAGCCACATTGGGGGGGGGGGGTTTACCCTCTGCAGAGGTGAAGTCGGTGTATTCTAATGACACACCGAGGAGGGTTGTGGGGTGATCATACCCGTTTAGGATTCTCAAGTATGGGTTTTTAATTTTTTTTTGATCTACCCAGCTCAAATCTGACTAGGAGCGTTAGTACCTGTTAGGATCTCATGTATCGGTTCAAAGAGATGTGTTTTTTGAAAATTATTTGATCACACAGGCAACTCTGACTCAGAGTGATAGTACATGTTAGGGTATCATCTATGGGTCGAAAAGGATGGGTTTTGAAAATTATTTGATCACACAGGTCAAAAACTGGCGCAGAGTGATAGTACATGTTAGGTATCATCTATGGGTCGAAAAGGATGGGTTTTTGAAAATTATTTGATCACACAGGTCAAAAACTGCGCAGAGTGATAGTACATGTTAGGGTATCATCTATGGGTCGAAAAGGATGGGTTTTTGAAAATTATTTGATCACACAGGTCAACTCTGACTCAGAGTGATAGTACATGTTAGGGTATCATCTATGGTCGAAAAGGATGGTTTTTGAAAATTATTTGATCACACAGGTCAACTCTGACTCAGAGTGATAGTACATGTTAGGGTATCATCTATGGGTCGAAAGGATGGGTTTTTAGAAAATTATTTGATCACACAGGTCAAAACTGGCGCAGAGTGATAGTACATGTTAGGGTATCATCTATGGGTCGAAAAGGATGGGTTTTTTGAAAATTATTTGATCACACAGGTCAACTCTGCGCAGAGTGATAGTACATGTTAGGGTATCATCTATGGGTCGAAAAGGATGGGTTTTTGAAAATTATTTGATCACACAGGTCAACTCTGACTCAGAGTGATAGTACATGTTAGGGTATCATCTATGGGTCGAAAAGGATGGGTTTTTGAAAATTATTTGATCACACAGGTCAACTCTGACTCAGAGTGATAGTACATGTTAGGGTATCATCTATGGGTCGAAAAGGATGGGTTTTTGAAAATTATTTGATCACACAGGTCAACTCTGGGCGCAGAGTGATAGTACATGTTTAGGGTATCATCTATGGGTCGAAAAGGATGGGTTTTGAAAATTATTTGATCACACAGGTCAAAACTGCGCAGAGTGATAGTACATGTTAGGGTATCATCTATGGGTCGAAAAGGATGGGTTTTTTGAAAATTATTTGATCACACAGGTCAACTCTGACTCAGAGTGATAGTACATGTTAGGGTATCATCTATGGGTCGAAAGGATGGGTTTTTGAAAATTATTTGATCACACAGGTCAACTCTGACTCAGAGTGATAGTACATGTTAGGTATCATCTATGGGTCGAAAAGGATGGGTTTTGAAAATTATTTGATCACACAGGTCAAAACTGACGCAGAGTGATAGTACATGTTAGGGTATCATCTATGGGTCGAAAAGGATGGGTTTTTGAAAATTATTTGATCACACAGGTCAACTCTGACTCAGAGTGATAGTACATGTTAGGGTATCATCTATGGGTCGAAAAGGATGGGTTTTTGAAAATTATTTGATCACACAGGTCAACTCTGACTCAGAGTGATAGTACATGTTAGGGTATCATCTATGGGTCGAAAAGGATGGGTTTTTGAAAATTATTTGATCACACAGGTCAACTCTGACTCAGAGTGACAGTACATGTTAGGGTATCATCTATGGGTCGAAAAGGATGGGTTTTGAAAATTATTTGATCACACAGGTCAACTCTGACTCAGAGTGACAGTACATGTTAGGGTATCATCTATGGGTCGAAAAGGATGGGTTTTTGAAAATTATTTGATCACACAGGTCAACTCTGACTCAGAGTGATAGTACATGTTAGGGTATCATCTATGGGTCGAAAAGGATGGTTTTTGAAAATTATTTGATCACACAGGTCAACTCTGACTCAGAGTGACAGTACATGTTAGGGTATCATCTATGGGTCGAAAAGGATGGGTTTTTGAAAATTATTTGATCACACAGTCAACTCTGACTCAGAGTGACAGTACATGTTAGGGTATCATCTATGGGTCGAAAAGGATGGGTTTTTGAAAATTATTTGATCACACAGGTCAACTCTGACTCAGAGTGACAGTACATGTTAGGGTATCATCTATGGGTCGAAAAGGATGGGTTTTTGAAAATTATTTGATCACACAGGTCAACTCTGACTCAGAGTGACAGTACATGTTAGGGTATCATCTATGGGTCGAAAAGGATGGGTTTTTGAAAATTATTTGATCACACAGGTCAACTCTGACTCAGAGTGATAGTACATGTTAGGGTATCATCTATGGTCGAAAAGGATGGGTTTTTGAAAATTATTTGATCACACAGGTCAACTCTGACTCAGAGTGATAGTACATGTTAGGTATCATCTATGGGTCGAAAAGGATGGGTTTTTGAAAATTATTTGATCACACAGGTCAACTCTGACTCAGAGTGACAGTACATGTTAGGGTATCATCTATGGGTCGAAAAGGATGGGTTTTTGAAAATTATTTGATCACACAGGTCAACTCTGACTCAGAGTGATAGTACATGTTAGGGTATCATCTATGGGTCGAAAAGGATGGGTTTTTGAAAATTATTTGATCACACAGGTCAACTCTGACTCAGAGTGACAGTACATGTTAGGGTATCATCTATGGGTCGAAAAGGATGGGTTTTTGAAAATTATTTGATCACACAGGTCAACTCTGACTCAGAGTGATAGTACATGTTAGGGTATCATCTATGGGTCGAAAAGGATGGGTTTTTGAAAATTATTTGATCACACAGGTCAACTCTGACTCAGAGTGATAGTACATGTTAGGTATCATCTATGGGTCGAAAAGGATGGGTTTTTGAAAATTATTTGATCACACAGGTCAACTCTGACTCAGAGTGATAGTACATGTTAGGGTATCATCTATGGGTCGAAAAGGATGGGTTTTTGAAAATTATTTGATCACACAGGTCAACTCTGACTCAGAGTGACAGTACATGTTAGGGTATCATCTATGGGTCGAAAAGGATGGGTTTTTGAAAATTATTTATCACACAGGTCAACTCTGACGCAGAGTGACAGTACATGTTAGGGTATCATCTATGGGTCGAAAAGGATGGGTTTTTGAAAATTATTTGATCACACAGGTCAACTCTGACGCAGAGTGACAGTACATGTTAGGGTATCATCTATGGGTCGAAAAGGATGGGTTTTTGAAAATTATTTGATCACACAGGTCAACTCTGACTCAGAGTGACAGTACATGTTAGGGTATCATCTATGGGTCGAAAAGGATGGGTTTTTGAAAATTATTTGATCACACAGGTCAACTCTGACTCAGAGTGATAGTACATGTTAGGGTATCATCTATGGGTCGAAAAGGATGGGTTTTGAAAATTATTTGATCACACAGGTCAACTCTGACTCAGAGTGATAGTACATGTTAGGTATCATCTATGGGTCGAAAAGGATGGGTTTTTGAAAATTATTTGATCACACAGGTCAACTCTGACTCAGAGTGACAGTACATGTTAGGTATCATCTATGGGTCGAAAAGGATGGGTTTTGAAAATTATTTGATCACACAGGTCAACTCTGACGCAGAGTGACAGTACATGTTAGGGTATCATCTATGGGTCGAAAAGGATGGGTTTTGAAAATTATTTGATCACACAGGTCAACTCTGACGCAGAGTGACAGTACATGTTAGGGTATCATCTATGGGTCGAAAAAGGATGGGTTTTTGAAAATTATTTGATCACACAGGTCAACTCTGACGCAGAGTGACAGTACATGTTAGGGTATCATCTATGGGTCGAAAAGGATGGGTTTTTGAAAATTATTTGATCACACAGGTCAACTCTGACGCAGAGTGACAGTACATGTTAGGGTATCATCTATGGGTCGAAAAGGATGGGTTTTTGAAAATTATTTGATCACACAGGTCAACTCTGACGCAGAGTGACAGTACATGTTAGGTATCATCTATGGGTCGAAAAGGATGGGTTTTGAAAAATTATTTGATCACACAGGTCAACTCTGACTCAGAGTGATAGTACATGTTAGGGTATCATCTATGGGTCGAAAAGGATGGGTTTTTGAAAATTATTTGATCACACAGGTCAACTCTGACTCAGAGTGATAGTACATGTTAGGGTATCATCTATGGGTCGAAAAGGATGGGTTTTTGAAAATTATTTGATCACACAGGTCAACTCTGACTCAGAGTGATAGTACATGTTAGGGTATCATCTATGGTCGAAAAGGATGGGTTTTTGAAAATTATTTGATCACACAGGTCAACTCTGACGCAGAGTGACAGTACATGTTAGGGTATCATCTATGGGTCGAAAAGATGTTTTTGAAATTATTTGATCACACAGGTCAATGACGCAGAGTGACAGTACATGTTAGGTATCATCTAAAAGGATGGGTTTTTGAAAATTATTTGATCACACAGGTCAACTCTGACGCAGAGTGACAGTACATGTTAGGGTATCATCTATGGGTCGAAAAGGATGGGTTTTGAAAATTATTTGATCACACAGGTCAACTCTGACTCAGAGTGATAGTACATGTTAGGGTATCATCTATGGGTCGAAAAGGATGGGTTTTTGAAAATTATTGATCACACAGGTCAACTCTGACGCAGAGTGACAGTACATGTTAGGGTATCATCTATGGGTCGAAAAGGATGGGTTTTTGAAAATTATTTGATCACACAGGTCAACTCTGACGCAGAGTGACAGTACATGTTAGGGTATCATCTATGGGTCGAAAAGGATGGGTTTTGAAAATTATTTGATCACACAGGTCAACTCTGACGCAGAGTGACAGTACATGTTAGGGTATCATCTATGGGTCGAAAAGGATGGTTTTTGAAAATTATTTGATCACACAGGTCAACTCTGACGCAGAGTGACAGTACATGTTAGGGTATCATCTATGGGTCGAAAAGGATGGGTTTTTGAAAATTATTTGATCACACAGGTCAACTCTGACTCAAGTGATAGTACATGTTAGGGTATCATCTATGGTCGAAAAGGATGGGTTTTTGAAAATTATTTGATCACACAGGTCAACTCTGACGCAGAGTGACAGTACATGTTAGGGTATCATCTATGGGTCGAAAAGGATGGGTTTTTGAAAATTATTTGATCACACAGGTCAACTCTGACTCAGAGTGATAGTACATGTTAGGGTATCATCTATGGTCGAAAAAGGATGGGTTTTTGAAATTATTTGATCACACAGGTCAACTCTGACGCAGAGTGACAGTACATGTTAGGGTATCATCTATGGGTCGAAAAGGATGGGTTTTTGAAAATTATTTGATCACACAGGTCAACTCTGACGCAGAGTGACAGTACATGTTAGGGTATCATCTATGGGTCGAAAAGGATGGGTTTTTGAAAATTATTTGATCACACAGGTCAACTCTGACTCAGAGTGACAGTACATGTTAGGGTATCATCTATGGTCGAAAAGGATGGGTTTTTGAAAATTATTTGATCACACAGGTCAACTCTGACGCAGAGTGACAGTACATGTTAGGGTATCATCTATGGGTCGAAAAGGATGGGTTTTTGAAAATTATTTGATCACACAGGTCAACTCTGACTCAGAGTGACAGTACATGTTAGGGTATCATCTATGGGTCGAAAAGGATGGGTTTTTGAAAATTATTTGATCACACAGGTCAACTCTGACTCAGAGTGATAGTACATGTTAGGGTATCATCTATGGGTCGAAAAGGATGGGTTTTTGAAAATTATTTGATCACACAGGTCAACTCTGACTCAGAGTGACAGTACATGTTAGGGTATCATCTATGGGTCGAAAAGGATGGGTTTTTGAAAATTATTTGATCACACAGGTCAACTCTGACGCAGAGTGACAGTACATGTTGGTATCATCTATGGGTCGAAAAGGATGGGTTTTTGAAAATTATTTGATCACACAGGTCAACTCTGACTCAGAGTGATAGTACATGTTAGGGTATCATCTATGGGTCGAAAAGGATGGGTTTTTGAAAATATTTGATCAGGTCAACTCTGACCAGAGTGACAGTACATGTAGGGTATCATCTATGGGTCGAAAAGGATGGGTTTTTTGAAAATTATTTGATCACACAGGTCAACTCTGACGCAGAGTGACAGTACATGTTAGGGTATCATCTATGGGTCGAAAAGGATGGGTTTTTGAAAATTATTTGATCACACAGGTCAACTCTGACTCAGAGTGATAGTACATGTTAGGGTATCATCTATGGGTCGAAAAGGATGGGTTTTGAAAATTATTTGATCACACAGTCAAAACTGGCGCAGAGTGATAGTACATGTTTTATCATCTATGTCGAAAAGGATGGGTTTTTGAAAATTATTTGATCACACAGGTCAACTCTGACGCAGAGTGACAGTACATGTTAGGGTATCATCTATGGTCGAAAAGGATGGGTTTTTGAAATTATTTGATCACACAGTCAACTCTGACTCAGAGTGATAGTACATGTTAGGGTATCATCTATGGGTCGAAAAGGATGGGTTTTGAAATTATTTGATCACACAGGTCAACTCTGATCAGAGTGACAGTACATGTTAGGGTATCATCTATGGTCGAAAAGGATGGGTTTTTGAAAATTATTTGAACCCACAGGTCAACTCTGACTCAGAGTGATAGTACATGTTAGGGTATCATCTATGGGTCGAAAAGGATGGGTTTTTGAAAATTATTTGATCACACAGGTCAACTCTGACGCAGAGTGACAGTACATGTTAGGGTATCATCTATGGGTCGAATGGATGTGTTTTTGAAAATTATTTGATTCACCCTGTTTAATTCAGATTCAGAGTAGTAGTAACTGTTACGGTCCCATCTATAAGGGGTTTATGGATTTACTTGTGGTATTAGTTCGAAAATTGAACGTAATACCGTGACTGGACTTCGAAAACTCTTGCTACGCAATCGCAGTCTAGTACGTTAACTACCACTTGGATTTTTAGAATTATTGTTTTTCTATCCAAAAGCGTGCTTTTAATTCTTCAGATAGTGTTATAGGTGATATACCCTATAGACTAATGGAATGCGCCGACGGTTACTATAAGTAACAGGGACAATTATGGTTTGAGAGTAAGCCAATGCGAGTCAGCTCGTAACTCTATTTGTCGGACGCAATTCCCACTTCTCTTACTGTAATTGTCAACTCCTTTGTTAATACATTTTCCTACATTTGATACCCGTCGTTTTGTTCTTATTTGACCCCTTAAAACCCCACAACAGATAGATATTTATTCTAATGAGGTTTTAATGAATAACCTGTTGAGTTATTCCAGAAAAAAATAATCGGATTTTATTGAGATTTTTCTCCAGCGTTATGAAAATCTTATGTTAATGGAAATTCGGTGTATGTCTTTCTGTAACCGAAACTACGTAACTGCTTACGTCCCAATACCCTCTTGAAGTGAGTAAGTTTATCAATGAGTACTTAATCTATATTCAAAATCATTGATAAATAATATACCCAAATCTAAAAAATATAAGTATGACATTTTTATGCAAATAGAAAAGGTTTTATGAAAATACATATGGATACAAATTCTTTATGTAAATACGAAAATGTTGGCAATAAGACGATGATGATATTCTAATTGCTTCAAAAACGGAAGCTGATTTAATAAAAATTAAAAATAGTTTAAGTTTAAAATTTAAAATGACAGAACTGGGAAGGCTGTCTTGGTTTTTAGGGATACAATTTGAACATATTGAAAATACTTTTAGAATGAATCAATCTAGATATATTGAAAGATTGTTGGTCAAATTTAATATGACCGATTGTAAACCACGTCATACTCCATGTGATCTCTCTTGGCCAATCACTGGCAGTACTCTGCTGCTGATACACTACTTAAACCAACAGTACTGGCCATAACTACTTTGAACCTTCGTGGACGATGGACATAGGATTAAATCACTGGACCTTTAACAATACGCATTTATATATTTATATATATATATATATATAAAGCCCTATATGGTTAGAAACAAAGTAGGCGTTCTTGGTATAACACTTTTCATAATTACCTGATTGACCAGGATTTGAAACCCTCTATTATAGACCCTTGTTTGTATACCAAGGAAATTAACAAAGAAATAGTAATTTTATTATTATGGCTGGATGATATACTAATTGTTTCAAAAACAGAAGTTGATTTAATAAAAATAAAAGACAGCTTAAGTTCAAAATTCAAAATGACCGACCTGGGAAGGCTGTCTTGGTTTTTAGGGATACAATTTGAACATAGTGAAAGTACTATTAGAATGAATCAATTTAGATATATTGAAAGATTGTTGGTCAAATTTAATATGACCGATTGTAGACCACGTCATACTCCATGTGAAATCTTGTAAAAATACATCTATAAAATGATTGAGGGGGAAGTCATCAGCGTTGTTATTCCTTGGGATCATTGGAAATTTCTGGTCTTTCAACAACGAATTTCCTCACCCAAGGGACCAATTGAGGTTGATCAAACCTCGACCCTTCCCCCTCAGCAACTGACCTCGCCTCCTGATGACCATTGATATAGTACTGGTCACCTGACCTCCAGCCAATGGCATTAGCGCTCTCTTAATTTATATTACAACCATTTTATTACTCGAGTTTGATCTTACTAGCAGGAAGAACGGTTGTTGTAAGTTTCCCCCCTCTTTGTAGATTTTTGTTGTTTTTTAAATGTTACTATTTTTAAATTTCTATTTATTTATTTTCCTTATTTACAAGAGAGGGGTTTTCCCTCTTTGTTGATTTTTTGTTTTTTAAATTTTACCATATTTAAATTCCTATTTATTTATTTTCCTTATTTACAAGAGAGGGGTTTTCCCTTCCCATTTTTTACTGTATCTTATCTTAATAACCCAGTTATATATACTACAAATTAAAAAAAATGTATATTAATAAAAGTTTTGATAATGAAAATGAGTTAATTGATAATAAACTCTACCGTGAAATTGTTGGTTCCTTAATTTATATTATGATGGCTACTCGGCCAGATATATCGTATGTAGTTTCAAAATTATCTCAGTATTTGGATAAACCAACACCAATCCATTTAACAAGAGCAAAGCATGTTTTGCGATTTTTGAAAGGCTCAATGCAAGTTTTAATGTTATAAAATATTATATTGAATTAGAAAGGCTAATAAAACTAAATAGAATGCAGATAAAAAAATGAAATGCAATTACCAAATCCAGGATTTGAACTCTTGGCGACGAGTCCATTTCCCATGACTTTAACCATTACACCAAGCTACGAGGACCCTTCACGTCTTTTAAAGTTGTTTAAAACAGACTGTCGCCAAGCTAGATTATACCTGTATTCAACGAAGTGTGGAATAGATTACTTTTATTTATTTATTAATTTTACAGTGACATAGTTTTAGTCACAGACAAATTGATACTGAATCTATTATCAAAAGATTTTATTTATTGAAGAACATTTTTAAAGAATAGATATTTTCACAGAATTGTACCAAATAAAATTTAGTTGAAAATAAATCTATAAATTAGATATTTTTATTTCCTCTGATTAAAAAAAATAATATTAGGTATTATTTAGCATTTAAATATTGATTTAAGTATCATTACTCTATTTTATATTATATATTATTTATTTACACTAAAACTAAATGTTTGTTAAATGTAAAATAAATCAGGTGAATGTTTTGTTTTTTTTATTTCAAAATTTTTAGAAATAATCAAAACAATAAAAAATAATTTTGTATAGTTAATTGTTTTATTCATTGATAAACTTAATTTAATTTTATTATTGAATATTATTTCAGGAAAAATTTTGGTGTAGAAAAGTTAACTTTCCTAATTTCTATTTCAAATTGTTTATTTTTTACTCCTTTCATAAATTTGATGATTTTAATTACTAAAATCCTTAAATGTTGAACGTCCTTTTAAAGTTTTTGGCATATTTTGGAATAGATTACTTTGCACTTGATTTCTAAATGAAGAACAAAAAAAAAATACAATTCGGAAAAAAAAAAAAATAACCTATAAATTGCCTTGTTATTTTCAGTAAGAAAATAGTTAAATGAAGAAAATTTAGCAATAAAAGACGAGAGTGATGGAAGAGTAAGTTTCAGTTGTTCTATTTTTCGATTATACTCCCCTCTGTTTGAAATCTTTTTATCTGCATTCTTATTTAATTTCATTAGCCTTCTAATTTGATATAATATTTTATTACACTAAAGCTTAAATACTTGCACCCGGCGAAGGGTGCATATATTTGCTAGTACATATAATCTCGTAGCTGTTAAGGTCCCATCTATAAGAGGTTTATGAATTTGCTTATGATATTAGTTGGAATATTGAACATAATAGAGTGATTGGACTTCGAAAACGCTTACTACGATACCGCTGTCTTGTGCGTCAACCACTACGCTACGAGGACGCCCAAAGTCTTTTTAAAGTTGCGTAAAATGGACTGTCGACAAGTTGGATTACACCTGTATTCACGGAGCGTTTTTTTTTTCGGCAGGTGGAATAGATTAGTTTGCACTTGACTTCCAAATGAAGAAGAAAACAAAATACAATTTGGGAAAAAGGAAAAAAATAACCTTTAAATTGGCTTGTTATTTTCAGTAAGAAATACGTTCTTTAAAGTAATTCATCCTATCTAATCCCCACCCACACACCGCCTGTCTTTCACCCCCACCCACACACCGGCTGTCTTTCACCCCCACCCACTCAGGTCAAAGCGCGGGTAGCTTAATTTGCCGTTGTGTGCGCGCCATTTGCCGAGCCGAGTAATTAACTTTAATGACAAAACGTGCCGCCATTTTTAAAGATCACTTAAAAACAAAAACAAAAACAACAAAATATCACGTGACAGACTCTCGACCAATCGCAGCTTGTCACGTTCTCAACTGGTCCGATATTTAAGCAGTGTTCTATATCTCGGGTTTTTTTGTAGTTGCAGAGACACACCTGCAGAAAGTTATCTACCGGTACGCGTTTAGCACACAAAGCCTCAAGTACCCAATAAATATGACCTTGTGCCTTACAACGCATGCCCTTATAGATTTCTGCAGCCAACTCCACTTCTTCTTTCTTTCTTTCTTTCTTTCTTTCTTTCTTTTCTTTCTGTATTTTCTCTTTCTTCTTCCTTAACTATTTCTCCTTATTCTCTTTTCTTTCTTTCTTTCTTTCTTTCTTTCTTTGCTGGGTTGCTTTTTCTTATTCTTTTTCCCCATCTCTCCAATTCTTCTTCTTCTTCTTCTTCTTCTTCTTCTTCTTCTTCTTCTTCTTCTTTCTTTCTTTCTTTCTTTCTTTTCCCCTTTTATCCCTTCATATTTTCAAACTCCTCTTCAGTATTTATTCTTATTCTCTTTTCTTTCTTTCTTTCTTTCTTTTTCCCTTTTTTCTTTTCTTTCTTCCTCTTCCCGTTTCTCTTATTCTTCTCTTTAATAGCACCACATTATCTTTCTTTACATATTTCTTTTCCCTCCTTTCTCCTATATTTTTTTTATTTTACTCCATTCCCCTTACCCTATGATCCTTTTTCTTTTATCTCTCACATTCTCTATTTCCTTTTCATTGTCCTCTCTCTCCCTATTTTCCTCTCTCTCTCTCTCTCTCTCTCTCTCTCTCTCTCTCTCTCTCTCTCTCTCTTCTCTACTTCCGTTTCAAGCTATTCAAATGCTTTGGTTTCTTTTGATAATGCCCTTTCCTCTATCTCTTCTTTTACTTCCTCCACTTTGTCTACTTCACTCTAACTTCTATTTGCCTTTTTATTATATTTTTTCTTCTTTTTTATTATTTACATTTCCACCTGATTGGCGATGGTAATTAATCTCCTTCTGTCGAGTTTGATCTGTTTCTTTGTTTAATGGCGCATCATAATCTTATTTTAATCGAGATGTTTTTTTTTCTCTGGCTGTAACCGAAACTATATCACTACTCAAGTCACAATTCCCTTAGTTATTTACATCACATTATCCATAATTTCATTTTTACCTAAAACTCAACTATTGATAAAATTATTTTACATTATTAATACCGTTGACCATATCTACGTAATATTTACCACGTACTCCACGTGTACGGGTTAGGCATAAGGCCCTATTAATGTGGGACCACCAACAATCCGTGACTCATGGGTGGCGATTGAAAAAATGACTTGATCCCGTCGGCATCCTCCCAATGGGGCGCCTCAAGCACTGTGCAATACACCCAAACCTGCCCCTTTAAATCAAGGGTGTAGGTGCCTGGGGGTTGGCCACCTGGGATCAACGGTGTTAATTATATCAATGAACGAGAAGCCAAAGCCACTGCTCACCATATGTACATATTAACAACATGAAATAGTATTTATATATATATACAACAAAATAACGGTTTACACTGTGAACGTAAAGGCTAATTTGCATATTGATATTAAACATTTGATTTTTAATAAGTATATGCTTCGCATTATTGATTTCTGATTTTTATTATTTTTATTTAATAAGAATCATTTATTTGCACACAGTTATATGGTCTCAAGTAAACACAATTATAGCTTCCAATAATTATTCTTAATACAAATAATTTACAGTTATATTATATCAAGTATTCCTATCTAATTCTAATTGCAAACAGTTATACGGTTTTAAGGACTTTTATTTAATACTAATAATGGACAATATGACCTTTAGGCACCCCTTTTTGATCATTTACACCGTCAATATCCGGTTGTTTGTTAACAGGCAATTTTTAGAGTTTTTTTAATTATAAAACTAACCCCTAACCCTAACCCTAATCCCTAACCCTAACCCCTAACAAACAATCGGATATTGACGGTGTAAATGAAAAACATGTCCTTCTGAATCGAGATCAAAAAGGGGTGCCTAAAGATCATATGGTCCCTAATAATTATCTCGTCTACTATCAAATCGAAAGTTTTATTCTGAAATGATGTTAAAAAATGTACAATTTGAATTTAGATATGATAATTAATAATTTGCAAACATTTATACAGTTTAAAATATGACTATCTAATATGAATAATTATATGGTTTTAAGTAATTATTTTTATTTAATAAGAATCATTTATTTGCACACAGTTATATGGTCTCAAGTAAGTAATGATGATAATTCTTAGTAAACACAATTATAGCTTCTCGTAACTATTCTGGAACATATGACCTTTAGGCACTCCTTTTTGATCTCGATTAGGAAAGGACATGTTTTTCATTTACACCGTCAATATCCGGTTGTTTTAACAGACGATTTTTAGATTTAAATTTTTTTTTTATTAAACTAAACCCTAACCCCTTACCCCTAACCCTAATCCCTAACAAACAACCGGATATTGACTGTGTAAATGAAAAACAAGTCCTTTTTTAATCGAGGTCAAAAAGGGGTGCCTAAAGGTAATATGGTCCACTATTCTTAATACAAATAATTTACAGGTATATGATATCAATAATTCAGTATATATATATATAATATATATATATATATATATATATATATATAATAAAAAATTATTATTCAATAAAAGAATGGATTTTCGATAAATGAAACTCACTATCCACCCTGATAAAATTAAATTGCGAAATTTACAGGACTTTACTATCAGAAAATTTGAAAAGACATACGTCTTTTAACATATGAAGTTGATTAAAATAATTCCAAATAAGAACAAATTTTCAAAGGATTAAAGGGAGATAACTTTATGAGCATTTTTTAAAAAAATGCAGGAATTAAGAAATTCAAAAATATAATCGAAAACATAAAGAGCGTCCACAATAATCAACCGACGTAATTTGCGGTCCAAAAACATAACAGCAAGAAATGTCTTCGCATAAATACCAGACGAATTATTAGCAACCTGATGATGGTGAAATAACCTGAAACCTGGGTAGTTGCTTATGAAAACAATTATATTTAAAAACTTCATCAAAGAATTCAATCACAAAGAATATAGATAAAATCTTATTATAATGGAGATTGTGTGTTTTTCTGTCTGTAACCGAAACTATCTCACTACTCAAGTCACAATTCCCTTTAGTTATTTACGTCACATAACCATGATTTTATTTTTATTTAAAATTCAATTAATAATAAAATTATTTTACAGTATTAATACTGTTGGCTGTAAACCACATACTAATAACATGCAATTGTATTCATATATACAACAAAATAACGGCTTACACTGTGAACAGGAAGGCTAATTTTCATATTGATATTAAACATTTGATTTTTAATAAGTATATGCTTGGCATTATTGATTTCGAATTGTTTGGTTTTATCTTTATTGATAAGAGCAAATATTTCGGTGATAAATCTCAAACGAAATCTGTTAGCAGGACGAAATAATTGTAATTCTATTCTTTAATTCCTATTTTAACTAAATAGTTAAATTAGGAAAATCTAGCAATAAAAGACGGGAGTGATGGAAGAGTACGTTTCAGTTGTTCTATTTTTCGATTATAAACACGTCTGTTTCAAGTCTTTTTGTTGTATACACTCTTTCCTTTCTTACTTCTATTCTTCTTCTGCTCATCTTTGGTATCTTACGTTCATCTTCTAGCGTCTGGACTTCGTCTTTGTGGTCGGTCGCACTTAATTCATTTCTTCTTCTAGATCAGTCTTGTTGCCAAGACATTCATCAACCACAAAACCATATTATTTATGTAAGCTTTTATTTACTTAACTAAACATTTCATGTAACTAACATAACGCGCGTGTGCAGTGAGCTTCAGCTAAGGCAGAAAGACCTTATCTGCCTGACGTCCAAGCTGAAACTGAAGAGCCAACCAGGTCCCACGTGACTTCACGTATTTCCCGGACTTTCTGTAATATTCCATGGAAAGTCCCGCCCGTGATATGAAAAGGGGCCATCCCTTCAGAAATACAGGGGGTTGACAATAATCTATGCATAGATTATGTAACATTTTTATCTTCATTCTTATTTAGTTTTATTAGCCTTTCTAATTTGATAGAATATTTTATTACATTAAAACTTAAATACTTGCACTCTGTTTCAAATCTTTTTATCTGAGTTCTTATTTAGTTTCATTAGCCTTTCTAATTTGATAGAATATTTTATTACATTAAAACGTATACACTTGCACCCGGCGGAGGTTGCATACATTTGCTAGTACATATAATTATGTTACAAACGATTCCCGACTTTAGGGTTAAATCTTGAAGGCAATATTTTAAATTTGAGCCAAAAAGAATATCCGAAAATAAATGAACATTGTAATCCGCGAAAAAAATGCTATGGAATTATCTCAATTATTTTCCTCTTAGCCCCTCTCTTACACTTATTTTCCTCTTTCATTCTGCCTCTTAGTGTTCCTAAAATCTAAATTAAGTCGGATACTATGTACCTAGGTTCCACCTAAAAGTATCTTCAGGATAAAACTAACTAAAGAGGAAAACCAGTCATTGGTTACGAACACTGGTTATGACATTTTACAAACATAAAAAATCATCATCAGAGCTTGTTTTTAATCCGGACTCATCGAGAGAGAAGCAGAAAATCATTTAAATTCAAAACGAAAAACATTGATGTTCCAAAAAACGTGTAAGTCGTGCGATCGTTTCGTCATTAGCACATCCGCAACGCGTTTCTCCGCCAAGGACATAATTGTATATCTTTAGTGTAACGGTTTTTAAAAGAAAAAGACATATTTCAAATTTTAAAAAATAGAAAAATTCTCTTTTTCAAACAGGAAGAATTTTAATCCGTTCATGGTCAGCCTGCAACGGATTTTTTCAGAAAAGAAATATTTTTTCAACTATCTTTTTAAAAAATTACTTTTTTATGTAAAAAAAATATGAATGGTGTAAGGGTTTATTGGGATAATGTGAAATTTAAATTTGTTAGGAAATATATGTCAGAAATGGTTATGTGAAGGGGATTTTATGATTTCTGAGTACAAGTGTCGCTAAATAAGAGGATATATTTTAAAAAAAAGCCTTGTCTTTGGGGGATGGTTTGATGTGTGAGAATAACGCAAGATTCCATAATTCTACAGAGTGTTCTATTGTATGTGTGAGTTAATATTTTGGCACCTTTAACCATACCTTTGATTTTAAGGGTGCCAAAATGAACGGGTTAAAACTCTTCCTTTTTGAAAAACATAAAAATAAATATGAAAAAAAGGAAAATTCAACGTTTCCTTTTTTCATTCAATAAAAATATGTGGTCTGATGAAGACTAGTGTATATAAAATGTATTTCACAAGTGTTTCCATGTTGATTTTAAAATGAATTCAATTGGATTACATTTTATAAACCCCATAGTGTTGAAACAGATATTTGTTAGCACAATATTTAATATTGTTTTTCTATTTTCCTACCATATACTGTCGGATTTATTCCATTACTATATATATATATATATATATATATATATATATATATATATATATATTATATATATATATATATATATATAAGTATTGGAATAAATCCTACGGTATATGGTAGAGAAATAGAAAAACAATATTAAATATTGCTCTATTAACGTATTGAGCACTTTATATTTGTTATATCGCTGTCTTATCCTTGTGCAACTTGTATCAACCATTGTGACCATTTTCACCGGTAATTCACTTTTTCCACAAATACCATATATATATATATATGTGTGTGTGTGTGTGTGTGTATCTGAGTCTGTGTGTATTTGTGTGAGTGTGTGTGTGTGTGTGTTTGTGTATGTGTGTGAGATAGATAGAAAGAGTGAGTGTTTGTATCGTCGGTTTTTGAAACTCGAACATGAGGTTGTCATTTGATCTTCTGTGGTAAATACATGCTGATCCCATATTTATACTTTTATCAAATCAGATCGGCCTTTTGTAGGTCTATCTGATGGTGAGGTTCCAGATTTGGAGGTTTGGGGAATGTGGAGCACCCCTTCATCACCATTGCTCTCTGGTCCACTCTGACCCGGAGTGGTAGTACCTGTTAGGGTCCCATCTATGAGTTAAATAGAAAAACATGAGTTTATAAACAAAATTGTATTATGCATTAAGAATGAATTTATTTCAAAACTTTGTCGGCATTAAATGACCCACCGAAGTTGATATGCCGTAAAATAAAACAAACCAAACCAAATCCAATCGTCTTTCCTATGTCCTTATACGCCCGTACATGCGTATATTCTACACTAATGCTAGAAAATTGTCGTGCCTACATGAATTATTTCATTTATACGCATCTTGGTTTGTTTTGTTTTACGGCATATCAACCTCAGTGGGTCATTTAATGCCGATAAAGATTTGAAATAAATTCATTCTTAATGGAAAATACAATTTTTTATTAACTCATATTTTTCTATTTAACCCATAGATGGGACCCTAAAAGATACTACCACTCCGGGTCAGAGTGGACCAGGAAGCAATGGTGATGAAGGGTGTTCCACATTCCCCAAACCTCCAAAACTGGAAACTCATCATCAGATAGACTTAAAGTCATTCCCCGGACATGTAGATCCTCAGTCACCGCCTTCTAGCAACCATATAATAAAAAAGGTTGGGGCTTGCCATAAGGGCAATAGGGTTGGGGAAATCATATAGGTGTTAGGGCTTGACGTGGCCAGCCATTTGATCGGAGGGGGCCTCTCCGACCGCCCGTCTAGCCTAAGTAAGGTTTAAGTGGAGTGTTGCAGGTCATGAACTGCTCATCTACCAGGACTGCATCCTTAAGCATCACGTGTCGCCGCCCACGGCCAAGAGGTTGCCCCATTTGGTGGAGTCTTTCCCCTCTGCAGTCGGTGCATTCTAACGCCCCAGCCGACAGGGCGGGCACATCTTGGTGCAAATGGTTTATAGTGTCATTGAATAAGCACTTATTGAAAATTAATAAATAGTTTGTAGCGATGACATAGTCAACAACGGTGTTTGGTAACTGCAAGATTTGAAAATCGCATAAGCGAGAAACTGACAATTACTAAGCGCCGTTGACTCTCTATTTTCTGCCCCTAACTTTTTTTAAAGGATTTTTATTAATTTTAGTATTTTAAGATTTCCTCACTATTTAAAAAAATCCTTTTTAAGTCAAATACATCCTGAAAACACCAATAAAGAATATTAGTTTTCCCAATTCCAAAAACTGCCTAATCCAAACCCGAGCTCAATGGGTGACCCATCAGGTGACGTTTTTTGTTGTATATATATATGAATAGAAATTTTTTAGAAAAAACAAATGATATTATTAGTTTGCTGACAGATCTGTTTCGACCTTTTAATAAAACGGTCTTCTTCAAGAGCAACTATATTTATGAAGGAAAATGAATTTTATTTTTAAAAATCAGAAGCATTATTATCCATGAGAAAAACTCAAAAGACTTTGAAGTAAAACTATATAAAAAAGGGATAAAAAATGTTCATGATATATTCCAGCTACAAAAAGCAAGTTTAAAAAGTCCACAGCACAATTGAAGAAAGATGGAAAGTTTCAAGAATGTGTAATGTTGACAAATTCATAGTGTTGCAGTCCTTATCATATTCGAAAATTTCGCCTCCGGTGATGATGTAAAAAAAAAAAAAAAATGTTTTCAATAGACAATATGAAGTAAATGGAAGTGAATCCGACAGTATGAATTGAACATTTTTAGAAAAAACAAATGATGTTATTAGTTTGCTGACAGATCTGTTTCGACCTTTTAATAAATCGGTCTTCTTCAAGGGCAACTATATTTATGAAGGAAAGACGGAATAAATAAACCGTTAATCAGGAGGGGTACAAACGAACGAATATATATATATATATATATATATATATATATATATATATATATATATATATATCTTATACACCCGAGATGATGTTATATACTTCTGATCATTTTTGGTATCTTATGTAGCTGGGAGTTCTTCTAGCGTCTGGAACTTTCCATTTGGAGATTTCGTGTCTGGTCTTCCATTAGGGATTTTTCATCTATCAGAAGCCCTGGGTCATTAGAAGTTTTTAGATAAATAACCCAGGACTTAGATTTTCTTTCTATCATATTTTATTTAGAAATCCCCATCCAGACTAATAGGGAAGAGTGTGAGCACCGGGTAGGGGGGCGCTGATCGCGACTTGCTGTCTCCATGGCTTGCAGAGTACTGACCAACTAACTCTTTCAAATCAAAACCTGAAAGAGTCTTTGTTTCTCATTTCTCTACTAATTCTCACGGTATCTACCGGAAAAGGGGTTAACACGAGATTAACATGTGCCAATCAATCTTCCATGATATCGTTACATACTCCAACTCAAAAAAAAACTGCTAGCCGTAATTTCTAACAGCCATTTTGATTTCTACACTAACCCTACATAATTGTTAGGGTACTAACAATAATGTTACAATCACACTCTCCCCGATGTAGAGTAAAGGTATATATTACAAATTGAGTTAAGAAATGTTTTGAATACTTATCAAGCACGAATAGAACAGAACGTCTTCGGCATAAAATAACCCAACAAGTGTTGACATGCCGTAAAATCCAAGAAATCAAGCCAAATAAATTCTTCACCCAAAATGCAGATACTTGAACATCAAACATTTTAAATCGAAAAAATGAGTTTTAAAAATGTGTGAAATATTGAGTTGTCTTTTTTTAAATACCCATCAAGTATCAATAAAACAAATATCTTCGGCATAAAATAACCCAACAAGTGTTGACATGCCGTAAAATCCAACAAACCAATCCAAACCAAATAAACACTACACATAAATGTGTTACATAATTATTGGATCCCTAATTCTTATATAAGGTAGTGTAGAAACATAATGGCGATTAGTGCAGCCCTCGGCTTTGAAGGATGACGCTTGACCTCACTCTCACCTTGCCTTTTGGGGATAAATCGTGAGACCCGGAAGGCATAGAAGGCCCTGTCTTCCGGTTTAAGAATATTAAGTAACTCAGTCAGTTAGAAGGTAGCAGCGAGCTCGAAGAGGTAAGTCGTGTTATACACGCGGTCCCTCATCTGCGCAGATTGTCTGGGTTGGGGATTTACAAATAAAATAAGATCAAAAGTAAATCGAAGTCTTGTGTTTATTACCTAAAAACTAACAATGACACAGGGCTTCTGATAAAGAGATATCCCCAATAGAAGACCAGACCGGAATCCCCAAGTCAACAACAGACGCTAGACCAGACCAAGATGATAGAAGAACCAAAGCCGGCCAGAAGAATAGATGTCCAAGATATAGAAGACGACTAGAAGTTAAGAAGGCTATACATCATTATATAGACTAGCAAATATATGCACCCTCTGGGTGCAAGTATTTAACTTTTAATATAATAAAATATCATATTAAATTAGAAAGGCTAATGAAACTGAATAATAATGCAAATAAAAAGATTTGGAACAGAGGGGGTATGATTGAAAAATAGAACAACTTTGAAACTAACTCTTCCATCATTTTCCATTACTCCCGTCTTTCATTGGTACATTTTCCTAATTTAACAATTTAGTTTAAATAGGAAGTAAAGAATAATATTACAGTTATTTCATATTTTTAATGGATTTTTCAAAAGATTTATTGAAGAGATTTTTGGTCATATTCATCAAGATAAAACCAAACAATTAGAAATTAATAATACTAAGCATATATTTATTAAAATCAAATTTTTAAGATCAATATGCAAATTAGCCTTCCCATTCACACTGTAAACCGCTATTTTGTTGTATATATAAATACAAGTGCATGTTATTAGTATGTAGATATGGTCAACAGTCTTAATGATGTCAAAGAATTTTGTTAATAATTGAAGTTTAAATAAAAATAAAATCATGGACAATCTGATGTAAATAACTTGGGAAATTGTGACTTGAATAGTAATGTAGTTTCGGTTACAGACAGAAAAACACACAATCTCCATTATAATAAGATTTGGTACCGTGAAGGCCTCAGTATGTAACAAATGCAGATACTTGAACATCGAATATTTTAACAGTGTTAAATGTTCAGTCAAGCACCCTCTCATCCTGACCCCCTCCCCCCCAAAAAAAAAACACCAAAAAAACAAAAAAAACAATCAGATTAATTTCATCTGGACATTAATACATATACACCAAAAGCCATTTATATATGCATAGATAGATAAATAACTTAACCGTGGTCCAATTAAGGTTCAGATTCTTTTAGTATCTATAACGAACTGATCCAGGAGGAGACAACTATATTTGACTTCAACATACCCAAAATGTTCATATCTATCTATCTATCTATCTATCTATCTCAATGTAGTATAAGACAAAAGAGGAGACACTTACTGGGAGATCAAAAATGCCAATTTTGGGGTTAAGCAAAACTGTCCCCAATTTTAGTTGTGAGGTTGCAGATCTTTTCTTGATTGATTTCAAACTATCACTTTTGTTACATAATCATTAGAAACCTAATGATTATGACAATAGTGTAGAAATCATATTAGTGCAGCTGATGGCCTTGAGAGTGAGTGACAATGCTTGACCTCACTCTGACCTTGCCTTGCGAGATAAACCGTGAGAACCCGGTGACAATTAAAATAACGTCCCCAGCTATGTCGTCTCGGCAGTGTTACTTGAAAGAAAACAACCAACTTAGGGCGTTAAATGTATTTTAGAGGGGGAGGGGCTTCTCTTTTTTTGTCGTAATTCTTATTTATTTATCGTAATTTGTTTAGAAATTTATTTATGGAAATTTGTCGTAATTCTTGTTTATTTCTATAAATAAACAAGAATTACGACAAATTTCCATAAATAAATTTCTAAACAAATTACGATAAATAAATAAGAATTACGACAAAAAAAGAGAAGCCCCTCCCCCTCTAAAATACATTTAACGCCCTAAGTTGGTTGTTTTCTTTCAAGTAACACCACCAAGACGACATAGCTAGGGACATTATTTTAATATTCACCGTATTTGTCGTAATTCTTGTTTATTTATAGAAATTTGTCGTAATTCTTGTTTAGATATGAAGATGGATATATCTATCTATCTATCTATCTATCTACCTCAATTTGTTCATTTTTTACTTTGTTTATATATATCTATCCACCCATCTCCATTTGTTCATATAAAAAAAGGGAAGCCCCCCCTCTAAAATACATTTAACGCCCTAAGCTGGTTGTTTTCTTTCAAGTAACATCGCCGAGACGACATAGCTGGGACGTTATTTTAGTAGTCACCGGGTAGCAATTTCTGAGGCAGGAGACCAGGACACACTTCCTCATAAATTACCGAATATAAATCAAATCTCTATTATTGTTTCTCGAAAACCAAGCCCTGGTGATATTTAATGTATATATATATATATATATATATATATATATATATATATCTTATTATAATGGAGATTGTGTGTTTTTCTGTCTGTAACCGAAACTATATTACTACTGAAGTCACAATTCCCTTAGTTATTAATGTTCCTTTCTCAATGATTTTATTTTAATTTAAACCTCAATTATTAATAAAATTGTTTTACATTATTAATACTGTTAACCATATCTACATACTAATAACATGCAATTATATTTATATATACAACAAAATAGTGTTTTACAATGTGAACGGGAAGGCTAATTTGCATATTGATATTTAAAATTTGATTTTAATAAATATGTGCTTAGTATTATTGATTTCTAATTGTTTGGTTTTCTCTTAATGAATATGAGAAAAATCTCTTCTATGAATCTTAAATGAAATCCATTAACAAGAAAAAATAACTGTCATTTTATTCTTTACTTCCTCTTTTAACTAAATACTTAAATTTGAAAAAATAACAATGAAAGACGAGAGTGATGGAAGAGTAAGTTTCAGTTGTTCTATTTATCGATTATAGCTGCCCTCTGTTTCAAATCTTTTTATCTGCATTCTTATTTAGTTTCATTAGCGTTTCTAATTTAATATAATATTTTATTACATTAAAACTTAAATACTTGCACCCGGAGGGTGCATATATTTGCTAGTATATATATATATATATTTACTTTGTCGTTAATTGTTTTATTTTCGGGTGTTTAAACGCAATTTATTTCATTTCTGCCAAATCACTGATCAAACGAGTCTAGACTATTTGTAGATGTGTAGGGCAAATTAACTGTACATTGAACTGCAGTACAAGCAACAGAATCAGCCTTTTTTTTTACACACTGGTCACTAGATAAAATAAACCCCAAACCAATTATTATCATTTAAGCTTTGCACTTTACCTGCTTCGAATGATAGGATAGCCAGTTACACCAAAATAGAAGATGGGTAGCCTTGGGTTGGGCATTTGTAGCACGCTCGCTCGATCGCCTGACTCAACGGCATTTAATCTTGTCTCTGAATCACTGGGTTTGGGTATATAAGAGGGAAGAATTCGACTCTCGGCATCCAGAAGACACTCGCGCTCACAGCTAACTCCAGCGATTCCGATTTTGATAGTCTCAAGCTAAAACCGATCAAACCATGCCTAACTACACTCTGTATTACTTCAATGGCCGCGGACGTGCCGAGATCCTTCGTATGATGTTCGCCGCTGCTGGCGTTCAGTTCAACGATAAAAGGTTCGAATTCAACGAATGGGACAAATACAGGAATGGTAAGGATTTTTTAAAATTTCATTATTTCTGATTCACTAGGGGGTTTAAAGATTTAAAAATGGATAAATAGGACGAAAGATTGTGGTACGATATGTATTCTATGCGAGTAAGGATAGATACATTTCTCAACTTATACATCATCAGAATTTAATTCGTGCTGAGAGTACGGATTCCTTTGATTCATTCACGAATGGGACAAATACAGGAATGGTAAGGATTTTTAAATCTTTTTTTTCTTTATTTCTGATTCTCTTTGCGATTTAGAGATTCAAAATTTGGTAAATAGGGCGAAATTGTGATAGGATGGGTGTGCCGTGCGACTAAGGATAAATACGTTTCTGAAGTTATTCATCATTAGTATTCAAGTCGTGCTGATAGTACGGATTCCCTTTACTTAGTCTGTCTGTTTGTCTGTCTGTCTGTCTCTCTCTCTCTCACCATCACTTCTTATCGTCAATGATAATTTGATAGATGTAAAAAAATTTCTAGACGGCTGATAAAATTTGTCCATATTTATAAGATTTTTTAACAAACAAGACAGTCTTTTTTTGACCAACTACACTCTGTATTACTTCAATGGCCGCGGACGTGCCGAGATCCTTCGTATGATGTTCGCCGCTGCTGGCGTTCAATTCAACGATAAAAGTTTCGAATTCAACGAATGAGACAAATACAGGAATGGTAAAGAATTTTTTTCATGTTGGCTGGTTTGTTGGTTGATTTTAACGGCATATCAATCCGTCTTGAGTTATGTCATACCTAACGGTTAGGAAGTGATGCATATTGTGTATCTATATTTACATTTTTGTAATAACTGGTTTTAACAATGTATTAGCTCATGTTAGATCATGTTTAGGGCCGGGTTAGCTCAGTCGGTAGAGCGTTTGGCTAGTAACCACAAGGTTCCTAGTTCGATACCGGTCCTCGCCAACTCAGCGTATGAGTAGCACATGGATCTGTCGGTAAAGTAAGGAGCTGATTGTAGGTGTGGCGCTCCACCTCAGACGCTAAAACAATCTCCTTGGTCTAGCGATATTGAAAAGGGGATAGACTCCCTCGTTGCATGGCTGATACCGATATTAGGCCGCCCCGACGACTTTACTTTACTTTAGATAATGTTATATTGTATTGATTAGGTTATTGTCTATATTCTATGGTATAATTTTATTTCCCTCAAAAGGCATATCAACCCGTCTGGAGTTATGTCATGCCTAACGGTTAGGAAGTGATACATATCATGTATTTATATTTATACGTTTTAGTAATTGGTTTTAACAAGGTGTTAGCATTGTTAATAATATTTTTTAATTTTTTTAAACATTTTATTCCCTTCAAAAGGCATATCAACCCGTCTGGGGTTATGTCATGTCTAACGGTTAGGAAGTGATACATATCGTGTATTTATATTTATACGTTTTAGTAATTGGTTTTAACAATGTGTTAGCATTATTGGGGATTATGTTGTATGGTATTGATTAAGTTTCATGTCTATATTCTATGGTATAATTTTATTTCCTTCAAAAACGAGAGAATGTCTTCTATGTTGATATTTTCAAACAGATCTTTCTGTAATTTTTGAGGAAGTGCGTCCCGGTCTCCTGCCTCAAGAGTTGCTGCCCGGTGACTATTAAAATAACGACCCAGCTCAGTCTATTCAAAACTATCTATCTATCTCAATTTTTTCATATTTATCTATATTACTTTAAATACTAAGATTTTCTTTTATTCATGTTTAATGTCTTGTTTTTAGTATAAATAAACAAGAATTACGACAAAAAGAGAAGCGATCTTGCCAAATACATTTACTTGTCGAAAATATCTATTTCCATTTGGTCGTATCTATCTATATTATTTTGTTTGTTTATCTATCTATCTCAGTCTATTCCAAACTATATATCCATCTTCATATCTAAACAAGAATTACGACAAATTACGATAAATAAACAAGAATTACGACGAACTGGGGTTGTTATTTTGATAGTCACCAGGTAGCGGTGTTTTAGGCGGGAGACCGGGATGCACTTCCTCATAAATTACCGATCTTTCATATTGCTGACTTTAAAATAACGGTTTCTGATGTGAGAAAAAAACCTGCAGTCTATGAATAAGTGTTTAACAGTCAAAGGTGTTTGACATGTTTCACATTGTGGTTGTGGTTCTTGTTTGAGTATATAGGAGTGCGTTAGTCTTGTATGACCAATGCGTAATTGTTCCTTTCTGGATTTCTTTAAGGCTAGTCTCCAGTCTCCCAGAGGAAGAGTTTATTGTGGATGTTTTTATTGCAGCGTTGTTGCCATTTTGTATAAAGGAAACTATTGATTTTCAGTTTTAAGTCAGTATATGGGATCTTGAACTTGTTGGGAATCAAATCTAGAGCCGATTTAGCTGCTGAGTAAGCTCTTTCATTCAGCATAACTTCCATATGGCTTGGAATCCAGCATATCAGAATCTCCTTAGAGTTAGACACCGAGTCTAATCTATTCAGGGGTTTAATGATGAGAGGGTCTTCAATTTTCTTTTAATTTCTTAACGATAGTGTAAATCTCCCTCGGGCCGTGAACACCTGTTGGCACCTTCTGCTATGCATCTTCTGCATTACTTGCAGCTTTCAACATTACTGGCCATGATCGTCTCGTGATCTTCTGTTCCTTGACCCTCACTCGTGTCCGTAATTCTGCCTCAGGGCTCATCCAGGGGGTTCACAATCAATAACAGAGAGAATAAAGACAAAACAATTCCAGGTGAACTTCAGAATGGTCAGAGATGAGGTATATAGTACGTATGGCTTCTAATCTACTGCTACCTCCCATGGTTGTCGAGATGGGGGACCCCCCTTTTTTTGTAGACCTCTGCTAGGGCTGGTCTCTAGTACAAGGCTCCAAGAAACTAACTCACTCCCCGGGGTCCAGAAGCTAACTGACTAAAATCCTTTCAAATTTCCCAGAATCCAATTCTCGCTATCAAATCTCGTCGAAATCTCATCCTCTGAGATTTTACCAACCCTGCGTGATTTGAAAGGGTTCTTTGTCTAAAAGACCACCCTCATGGTGAGTTTTATGACCCATCTGACCAACTGGTCAACTATTAATTGCCAAAGGACCAGACATGTCTGCTTCTAACATTAACTGTTCACTATCACTCCTTTTTATCTAGCCTAAATTCTTTTTCTCATTTTTAAGATTTACTTGACTTAGTCGTGACCCTACCTACACATACAATATATGTATGCACACACATACACATGTATGTATACACACGCACATATATATCTATATCTATATACACATACACACACATGATCTACTTGAACACACACACCCATCTGTGGGTGATTCTAATCCATTCCCAATTTACACACACACACACATATGTGGTTTGACTTACTACCTATGTATCATAACTACCTAGAATTATATATACACACACCTACCCACCGCATGCATAGTATCATAATAGTAGGACTTTTTTTTTAGTTTTAAATATTGTTTAAACTATCTCGATTGGCACAGTTTCTTTTTTTAATGAGATTTAGATAAAGTTTTAAACGTAGGGGATAACCTGAGGGCTACTATATCTACTCTTTCGAGTTTGAAGATTACAAAATACTGACAAGAGGTTCGAATTCAATGAATGGGACAAATACAGGTTAACCAATCTTTTATTTATATTAGTCCTAAACAAGTATAGAACAATGAGCATGTTTTGTAGTACTGAGCTATCTACTTACCAGGTTTTATCAATACAATTCTAATTTCCAATGCATTTTTATAGTAAAAATCATTTCCAATGTATTTTTATAGTAAAAATCATTGTCAAATTGCATTTTTATATTAAAAATCGATTCCAATGCATTTTATAGTAAAAATCATTTCCAATGCATTTCTATAGTAAAAATCATTGTCAAATTGCATTTTTATATTAAAAAATCACTTTGAATACATTTTTATAGTAAAATTCATTTTGAATACATTTTTAGAGTAGTTCCTACTCTGAAAATGCATATGAAATGTTTTCCATTTCCAATGCATTTTTATAGTAAAAATTATTTCCAATGCATTTTTATAGTAAAAATAATTTCTAATGCTTTTATATACTAAAATTCATTTTCAATGCATTTTTATAGTAAAAATCATTTTCTATGCATTTTCATAGTAAAAATTATTTTCAATGCATTTTTATAGTAAAAATCATTTTCTATGCATTTTCATAGTAAAAATCATTTCCAATGCATTTTTATAGTAAAAATCCTTTCCAATGCATTTCTATTGTAAAAATCATTGTCAAATTGCATTTTTATATTAAAAATCACTTTTGTATACATTTTTATAGTAAAATTCATTTTGAATACATTTTTAGAGTAGTTCCTACTCTATAGTAAAAATCATTGTCCAATGTATTTTTATAGTAAAAATTATTTCCAATGCATTTTTATAGTAAAAATAATTTCTAATGCTTTTATATACCAAAATTCATTTCCAATGCATTTTTATAGTAAAAATCATTTCCAATGCATTTTTATAGTAAAAATCATTTCCATGCAATTTAAGTCTCATCATATAGAGAATCATGCTTAAATTGGGGAGCTTTGTTAAATCAACTTAGATTTATAAAGTAATGTGGGTGTGCCCAATACGCAATCTGGCGAGTATTACTTCTTCTCTTCTAATACTTCTGTGGCCTGTCGGCCACTCTCCAATAACTTCTTATATTTCGTGGAGTTTGCTTTGAGTCAGATTGTCCCATGATTTCTGCCATTTGTCTAATATAAATTTGTTTATGGTTGGTTTCAGATCTGTATATGGGATTTTAGATTTGCTCATATGTGTCTGAAGTGCCTTTCTTGCGGCTTTGTCTGTCTTTTCATTTCCTTGGATACCAATGTGACTTGGTATCCAGAAGAATATAATGTTATTATTTTCAGAGAGGGTAACTGTTCAGTAAAAATGCAAACCTTTCGAGCTGACTACACGGGGGAATTTTGTTTTGACCAGTTGGTCCACAAAATACTGGAATACTTATTGAAATATTTTAGAAGTAAACTAATCAATTTGTAAATGTCAGCTTACAATGTGAAATTAACATAATTGAATTTTGCTATTTAACTAAGAAGTTTTTAATTTTAGTGGCAGGAGGATTTCAAGAAATTCAGAATTTAAATGGCTACCTTCTTTGCCTGCTCTATGTGACTGTCTGTCTTTTTGTGAAGTTATTTAAAAGAGTGTATCAGAGTAAGACATTTGAAATTGATGTAATCAATATGTAAATACCTTGGTACCCCCTCACTATAATCTGATTGGACAGTGTCATGTATAAATAGTCGACACTGTGTTGGTACAAGCACCTAAGCCTACAAGCCTAAACTTACTCGCCAGACTATACGTAATGAATATGTAAATACCTTGGTACCCCCTCACTATAATCTGATTGGACAGTGTCATGTATAAATAGTCGACACTGTGTTGCTCCCATACCTAATGCCTACAAGCTAAACCTACTCGCTAGACGACACCACGACAGACGGATTGCTATTCGACATATCAATTACTACTGCGATAATATACCAAATACCAACTTCAGAATATATCCCTTAACCCGGATATATCAGTAACCTACCAACCAGCCAACCAACCAACCACGTATTTATCCTGATGTTACATATCTTGAGCTAACTGCTCCATAGACATTTTCGAATAGTAACATAATAGAATAGTAACTGCTCGGAAGACGTCTTGCTATTCGACATACCAATTACTACTGCGATAATATACCAAATACCAACTTCAGAATATATCCCTTAACCCGGATATATCAGAAATATAAAAAAACGCACAGGTGTTGTTCAAAAATGTTGTTTTATTAGCTTATATTGCAATATTTCAATCCATTTTGGATCATCATCATGAAAAAGTAAAAAAGTCTATTGAAAAATATGACCGGTTGAAAGGGAAATAACTCATAAAAGACTTTTAAGAAACCAGTCAAATTTTTCAATAAACTGTTTTCTTCTTTTTATAAGAGACATGTTCTTCATGATGATCAAATGTTGTATACCCTTCTTTGCTTTCTTCTATTCTTCTGCTGTTCATCTTTTCTATATTACGTCTCTTCTAACGTCTCTTCTAGCGTCTGGACCTCGTCTTGGTGGTCGGTCGCACTTAACTCATTTCTTCTTCTAGATCAGTCTTGTTACCAAGACATTCACCAACCACAAAACCCTGTTATTTTCTTAAGCTTTTATTTACTTAACTAAACATTTCATGTAACTAAACATATCGCGCGTGTGCATGTGAGTTCCAGTTAAGGCAGGACATCTTCACTGCCCTGATGTCTAAACTGAAACTGAGGACCCAACCAGGTCCCACGTGACTTCACGTATTTTTTGCGGGCTTTCTGTAATATTCCATGGAAAGTCCCGCCCGTGATATGAAAAGGGGCCATCCCTTTAGAAATACAGGGGATTGACAATAATCTTATGCAACCGCATAGATTATGTAACACAAAAATGGACTGAAATATTGCAATATAATCTAATAAGACAACATCTGCGTTTTTTTATGTATCACTCTGATCTACTGTCGGATTCATTTCCTCATTTTAATTAAAAGAGCGTGTGTTTTAGAATACCATTAAACTATTGCAACAGTTGAAGAACATAATGTTCGTGCTGAAACCCAACCCAGAAATCTTGATACAAATTGCTCAGACTAAGGTGCAACTTTGTATCCGGGAAAAGGGAGGTAATCTACAAGATATTTATTTGAAAATAGCAAAAGATACATTTACATGGCTATATTATATGACTTAAAGATTAGATTATTAAATTTGTTTATGTCAGTCTTTTATAGGCTGCAACACACACACACAACACACACACACACACACACACGCATATATATATATATATATATATATATATATATATATATATATATATATATATATATATATATATGAATTTAACTTTCTTTTAAACAAATGATGTTAATAGTTTGCTGACAGAATCTGTTTCGACCGTTTCATCAAGAGCAACATATTTAATGAAAGACGGAATAAATAACCGTTAGATAGGAGGTACAAACGAACGCTAATGTTCGATGCTGGAATTTGAAAAAAATGCATATTCTGTGTTAAAAATAGAATAAATTTTATTTTTTTTAAATCAGAAGCCTTATAATCCATATTAAAAACTCAAAAGGGTTTGATGTAAAAATATATAAAAAAGTGTATAATAAGTATCAAAATGTTCATGATGTATTCCAGCTAACAAAAAGTAAGTTAAAAGTCCACAGCACAATTGAAGAAAGATGGAAAGTTTCAAAAAATTGTATTGTTGACAAATCCTTAGTGTTGTAGATCATATTAGCCTCCGGAGATGTAAACATCCTGATATTTTGTTTTTTCAATTGACAGTATGTAGTTAATGGAAGTTAATCCGACAGTATGAATTTACCTTTTTTTTTTTTTTTGAAAAAAACAAATGATGTTAATAGTTTGCTGACAGAATCTGTTTCGACCGTTTTAATAGAGCAGTCTTCATCAAGAGCAACATATAAATGAAAGACGAAGTAAATAACCGTTAGATAGGAGGTATATATATATATATATCTTTAAAACGAATAGAGCACTCCCCGTGGTTTATAATCTTACAACAGTAAATTTCCTTTCTAAAAAAATAGGTGTGTAGATGCTACAGGGGTATGAAATTTCACTGACGACAAATTTATATCCTGTCCTGCAACACTCTCTGATTAAAATTGAGACCGTCCAAATTGTTCAAGATACAATGCAAAAAAATGTAAATCCAGATTATCTGGTGTCGCTTAATTGCAGATCTCTAATTTATCGCATTTAATTCAACCTAATTCTAAAAATGAAACATTCCAATTATATTGATGTTGATGGTATCATCTCAGTGATCTCGTTGGATGGAATGGGGACGGTCGCTCTCAGTGACCTCCTTGCTTCTTATATATATATATATATATATATATATATATATATATATATATAATAAAATAAAATAAATATATAAAGATTTTTAGATGTTTGTTTATTTTAGAAACGTTGCTGAATAAAGTATATATTAAATTTTTACTTGAAGGCACTTACAACGCATGTATCGCATAAAATTCGATACTTTTTCTTATAGAAAATGAAATTGACAAGTGTAATCCCGGCAAAGGATCGCTCGGTGTGTAGAATGTCGTACAGACTGTTTCGATTTTATTAAGTCTCATCAGCGACATATACTAACGATTTCCCTCCGACAGAAATCGAAACTGTGACCTCAGCGAGCATAGTGAAACACTATATCGCCTCGACCACAGTACACAGCTAACAATCCTTAGCGAAATTAAGCTTGTCAAATGATACTACACGCCTCTACCATAATAGGTAAGGGGGGCGTTTTTGAGAGAATAGTAACAACAAACAGACCGTATGCCCTTCGGCGAAGTGAATAAGATTTTTGGATGTTTGTTTATTTAGAAACGTTGCTGAATAAAGTATATATTAAATTTTTACTTGAAGGCACTTACAACGCATGTATCGCATAAAATTCGATACTTTTTCTTATAGAAAATGAAATTGACAAGTGTAATCCCGGCACAGGATCACTCGGTGTGTAGAATGTCGTACAGACTGTTTCGACTTTATTAAGTCTCATCAGCGACATATACTAACGATTTCCCTCCGACAGAAATCGAAACCGGGACCTGATGAGACTTAATAAAGTCGAAACAGTCTGTACGACATTCTACACACCGAGCGATCCTTTGCCGGGATTACACTTGTCAATTTCATTTTCTATAAGAAAAAGTATCGAATTTTATGCGATACATGCGTTGTAAGTGCCTTCAAGTAAAAATTTAATAAAAATATAAAAATGTATTACATATCTATTTATTTGATAGCAATAGAACAGTCACAACCTTAGGTTTCATACATGCAAAATCGGATACCGTCACCTGATGAATGCATGCGATTTTGCATGTATGAAACCTAAGGTTGTGACTGTTCTATTGCCATCAAATAAATAGATATGTAATACCTTTATATATTTATTTTATTATATTATATAATAATAGCTCTATTCTTTATATCGAGCACTCTCCTAATACTACTGCAATTTGGCGCATCATTCCAGTGAAAGCTGAACTGGTGACTATCCCAGGCTATAGTTATATATATATATATATATATATATATATATATATACATACATACATACACACACACACACTAATTTTCATACATCCAGCGAAAGCAACCGTCCGTTTTACACTTCCATATACACACACACTCACATCGCCCAGTATAAAATTAAAATGAATTGAAAAAAAATGTACATGTTTGTTTTATTTGTAATATTGAAATTGTAAATGACTGAATATATTTTGGTAATTTTGATGTTGTATCGTCCCGGTGTCCTGCTTTAATTTACACTCTGTTTTAGCGAACGAGTGTCAGGCGAATTTGCAACCCAACTTCGAGTCATGTTTTTGTCACTTTTTGTCGGCAAATTAATGTTGATAATTTAAACGCCTCCCTCCAGATTTTTATCGGCAAATTAATGTAAATATTTTCCAGACCACTCCTTTTAATAAAGTGTGAGAGAGAGAGTTAAATCAATATTATTATACTTTTTGCATAGTGAAGTATTTCACAATAGCTCTTAAGTAAACATATCAAACGTTGTAATAATTGAATTATCATACTGTGGTATATCCACAGGCCCTGCTAGTATATCGTTAAATAAGAAATTAAATGTATATATCTATATTTTCCAGATATGCCCTGCATGTGTGTCCCTGTCTTGGAGATGGACGGTGGCATGAGGATGCCTGAAACCATGGCTATTGCCAGGTACTTGGCCCGTGAATACGGTAAGTGGATTCTTGAAAATCGTTTTAATTAAGTTGAATTAAACTAGAATTATCAGTGATGCTCATAGCTTTTGGTTTTATTTTAATGAATATGAGCCAAACTCTCTTCAATAGATCTTAAAAAGATCTATTGAAGATAGTTTTGCTCATATTCATTAAGATAAAACCAAACAATTAGAAATCAATAATACTAAGTGCATATTTATCAAAATCAAATTTTTATATTAATATGCAAAGTGGCCTTCCCGTTCACATTGTAAACCGCTATTTTAAAAAATTATTTAGAAATCCATTAACAAGAAGAAATAACTGTCGTTTTATTCTTTACTTCGTAATTTAACTAAATAGTTATATTAGGAAAATTTAGCAATGAATGACGGGAGTGATGGAAGAGTAATTTTCAGTTGTTTTATTTCTCGATTATACCCTCCTATGTTTCAAATCTTTTTATCTGTGTTCTTATTTAGTTTCATTAGCCTTTCTAATTTAATATGATATTTTATTACATTAAAACTTGAATACTTGCACTCTGTTTCAAATCTTTTTATCTGCATTCTTATTTAATTTCATTTGCTTTTCTAATTTAATATAATATTTTATTACATTAAAACTTAAATATTTGCACTCTGTTTCAAATCTTTTTATCTGTGTTCTTATTTAGTTTCATTAGCCTTTCTAATTTAATATAATATTTTATTACATTAAAACTTAAATATTTGCACTCTGTTTCAAATCTTTTTATCTGCATTCTTATTTAGTTTCATTAGCCTTTCTAATCTAATCTAATATTTTATTACATTAAAACTTAAATCCTTGCATCCGGATGGTGCATATATTTGCTAGTCGTATATAATTATGATATAAAAGGACTCCCGAGTTTAGGATAGTATATAATGCACTGACCTAAGTTCATATGTTTATCAAGCTGTCACGAATTAAGGGCTAGACTTAGGGGGTGTTAGCGGATGTTACAGATAACCTACTGTTTTTAGACAGTATGGGTCGCCACATATGGTCACTTTGCAGAGGTGCAGTCGGTTACTATTCAGACCATCCGACAGGGTTATAAAAATATGAGATCAATTAAAATATTTAAAAATTAATCTTTTTGATTTCGTGCGTCCTGGGATTTGCTTTGAATGTGTCCCATGGAAATTTTATGGGTCCCACCTAAAGCCGTCTAATTCCTACCTTGTAACCTATCTTGTGTAATTCGTTTCTAAGAAACTATTGAAATATATTTACAGTTAACTTGAAATGGCAAGGGAAGAAAAAGAAAAAACACTAGGATGCATGGATACGATTTTACTGTGTCCTTTTAGATTTCTGAGCGTCAGGGACGCAGGAAGAGTACCTATCAGTATCTCTGGATCTAACTAACATCTGTGAGAAAATCTCATTTTTTTTATTGCAAGGTTTCTATCCCAAGAGCAACATGGACATGATGAGGTGTGACTACATCGCTGATTGCTTCTATGAAATCATGCACGATTATATGAGGTACTACCACTGGAAGAACGGACGCTTCAGGGTGAGTCTAATATTTTGATAAATTCATATCTACATCTTTCAAGACCTTACCTATATAAATATCCTTGCATTCTAAATGATTTTTTACTATAAAAATGCATTGGAAATAATTTTTAATATAAAAATGCATTGGAAATGGTTTTTACTATAAAAATGCATTGGACAATGATTTTTACTATAAAAATGCATTGGAAATGGTTTTTAATGTGAAAAACCCATTGGAAATGATTTTACTATAAAAATGCATTGGAAATTGTTTTTAATATGAAAATACATTGGAAATAATTTTTACTATAAAAATGCATTGGAAATGGTTTTTAATACGAAAATGCATTGGAAATAATTTTTACTATAAAAATGCATTAGAAATAATTTTTACTATAAAAATGCATTGGAAATAATTTTTACTATAAAAATGCATTGGATATGGTTTTTACTATAAAAATGCATTCGAAATGGTTTTTAATATGAAAATGCATTGGAAATTATTTTTACTATAAAAATGCATTGGAAATGATTTTTACTATAAAAATGCATTTGAAATGATTTTTACTATAAAAATGCATTGGAAATGGTTTTTACTATGAAAATGCATTGGACAATGATTTTTACTATAAAAATGCATTGGGAATGATTTTTAATACGAAAATGCATTGGAAATAATTTTTACTATAAAATTGCCTCGGAAATAATTTTTACTATAAAAATGCATAATTTCCAATGCATTGGAAATTATGTAAATTACGAGAAAAAAAGTCTATAGTAAGATAATATCTCATTCCATACGATTATATGAATGTCGAGGGTTTTGTAAATAATGATTGCTTCTATGAATTCCTTCATAATTATATGAGGTACTACCACTGGAAGAACGGACGCTTCAGAGTGAGTCGGTTATTTTAAATCTGCCTAATATTTCATATCTCTATCTTTGAACAAACTCTCTATAGAAGTGGATGAGCAAAGAGGCTATAGTAAACTTATTATTAATTTAAAAAGATATTAGCTAACATGAGTGGGGAAAGCTTTGTAAAGGATAATTGCTTTTAAATAAAATCATTCACATTTATACATATGAGTTACAACTGCTGGAAGGATGGAAACTTCAGAGTGTGTAAATTATTTGCAATCTGACCATTGGGTAATGCGACTTTTGAATGGTTTTCAAATAAAACAATGTGGACATGATGAGGTGTGACTACATCTGTGATTGCTTCTATGAAATCATGCACGATTATATGAGGTACTACCATTGGAAGAACGGACGCTTCAGGGTGAGTCTGATATTTCGAATCATATATATATCTTTCAAAACATTACCTATATAAATCTACGAAAAAAAAAGACTATATATATTAGTGCGAGACGCGTGGTCAAATGGTTAGAGTCGTTGGAAATGGACTCGTCGACCCGAGTTCAATTCCTCGTAGAAGCTGCTTGCATTTCACATGGTGCTAATACCCTTGGGAAAGGTATAAATCCAATTCTCCCTCCAGCTATGGATAAATTGCAGCGCACACTGGACTCTTTAACCATGGCTAGGTAACCAATCTAGGAGAAGGAAAACTCTGAATTTAAACCTGCTAAACTCCGGTTAAGAAATTGACCTTGTGTCGCATCCTGTTCTTGCGGAGGGGTTGGTATAATATATATATATATATATATATATTAGTGCGACCTTGTATTACATCCTACCCGTGGCGAACGGGTTAGGTAATTACATACTTTGTGTCACATCCAGCTTTTGTGGAGGGGTTAGTAAGCATATACATCTTCCAGCAGAGTTGGAAGCGCGTGGTGTAATGGTTAAAGTCATGGGAAATGGACTCGTCCCCCCGAGTTCAAATCCTGGACGTAGTAATTGCCTTTCACTTAACGCTTATACCCTGGGAAAGGTATGAATCCTACTCTCCCTCCAGCTATGGATAAATGGTAGGGCAAACTGGGCTCTTTAACCTTGATTAGGTAACCGGTCTAGGAGAAAGAAAACTCTGAATTTAAACCTGTTGAACTCCGCTTAAGAAATTGATATTGTGTCCTCGTGCGGAGGGGTTGGTAAATATATATATATATATATATCTTCCAGCAGTGTAAATTAGATGTCACAAATTAACTTCCATCAGTCGCTTTGTTCGCGCTTATCTGATTATTATAATTTTTTCAAGGGAGATAAGTATTAACAGATAATCTTTAAATAATTTATTTTCTTTTTTTGTTATAGTTCGGCAACAACGGAACTATGGGTTCTGATATGGGAAACAACGGTTCTGATATGGGAAACAATTATGACGTAAGTTCAAACTTTTGATTTATTCTTCTCTCGGCGTCGCAATATCTCATTTCGTCATTCTTTATTTCAATATTTCTTTCTTTTTTCTATTTATCTCCCCTTCGTTTCTTTATTTATTTATTTCTAAATATCTCCTATTCGTTCGTTCTTTCTTTCTTTTTTATAATACATTTCATTCTTTCTTTCTTTCTTTCTTTCTTTCTTTTTTTTCTTTCTTTCTTTTATAATATATCTCATTCGTTCTTTTTTCCTTCATTCTTTCTTTCTTTTTCTTTCTTCTTTCTTTTTTTCTTTCTTTTATAATATCTCATTCTTTCTTTATTTCTTTCTTTTATAATGTCTTTCATTTTTTCTTTCTTTGTGTATTTTATATCTTTCATTCTTTCATTCTTTCTTTCTTTCACTCTTTCTTTCTTTTATAATATCTCTCATTCTTTCTTTTTTTCCTTCATTCTTTCTTTCTTTTTTTTCTTTCTTTCTTTTATAAGATTTCTCATTCTTTCTTTCTTTTATGTCTCTCATTCTTTCTTTCTTTCTTCCTTTCTTTCTGTGTTTCTTTCTTTTATAATATCTATTTCTTTCTTTCTCTTATAATATCACTCAGTCTTTCTTTCTTTCTTTCTTTTATAATATTTTTCTTTCTTCCTTTCTTTTTCTTTCATGATATCTCTTATTCTTTTTTCTTTCTTTCTTTCTTTCTTTTATAACATATCAATCTTTCTTTCTTTTATAATATCTTTCATTCTTTCTTTTTTTCCCTTATAATATTTTTTCTTTCTTTCTTTCTTTCTTTCTCTTTATTTCATAATATCTCTTATTCTTTCTTACTTTTTCTTTCTTTCTTTCTTAATATCTCCCATTTGTTTATTCTATCTTTCTTTTTTTCTCTATTAACAATCCCTTGTTTGCTTTCTCTTTTTTAATACATCCCATTCTTTCTTTCTTTTTTCTTTCTTTCTTTCTTTTGTAATATCTCTCATTCATTCTTTCTTTCTTTTCTTTCTTTCTTTCTTTTTGTCTTTTTTTCTTTATTTATTTCTTTTATGATATCTCATTCTTTCTTTCTTTCTTTTTTCTTTTATAATATATTTCATTCTTTCTTTCTTTTGTAATAAGTCTCATTCATTCTTTCTTGTTTTCTTTCTTTCTTTCTTTCTTTCTTTTTTCTTTTTTTTTTCTTTCTTTATTTCTTTTATGATATCTCATTCTTTCTTTCTTTCTTTCTTTCTTTTTTCTTTTTTTTTTTCTTTTCTTTCTTTCTTTTATGATATTCATTCTTTCTTTCTTTCTTTCTTTTTTCTTTTATAATATTTCTTTCTCTCTCTTATATAATCACTCATTCTTTCTTCCATGTTAAATTCATACTGTCGGATTAACTTCCATTTACTTTCATATATATATATATATATATATATATATATATATATATATATATAGATATAGATAGATAGATAGGTACTTAGGCAGTAACATCTCCTCCACAGAAAACGACGTTAATGCACGCATAGGAAAGGCATGGGCCGCTATAAATAGATTATCTATCATGTGGAGGTCCAATCTCACAGACAAGCTAAAGAGACAGTTCTTCCGGGCCGTTGTCGTGTCGGTGCTGCTGTATGGCTGCACCACAATGACCCTAACTAAGCGACTAGAGATGGGAGCTGCACAAGAATGCTGCGGGTGATCATGAACAAGACGTGGAAACAACACCCTGCGAGAAAACAGCTGTACGGCCACCTGCCACATATCACCCAAACCATCCGAGTAAGACGGACAAGACACGCGAGACACTGCAGGAGAAGCAAGGACGAACTCTTAAGCGACGTCCTCCTGTGGAAGCCAGCACATGGACAAGCCAGTGTGGGCCGACCAGCAAAAACGTACGTTGATCAGCTCTGTGCAGATGCAGGATGCTGCATAGAGGACCTCCCGAGAATGGTGAGCGATAGGGACGGATGGAGAGAGATCGTCATGGGTATCCGTGCTGAAAGCGCGACATGATGATGATGATGATATATGTATATTTTGTCGTTAATCTGTAATATTTTTGTAGTTTCTTCAGGACATACACACATACACACATACATACATACATACATACACACCAACTGCCTTTTATATATGTATAGATGCAGTTTAAGACTCATAATATCATGTTTATTTTATTTTTAAACATTCTCTAGAATTACCTTCAGTGGAGATACATGAACACCTTGAACAGAGTGATGCCCTTCATGGAGAGAACCTTGGATATGCGTGACGGTGGTAAAAACTTCTTCATGGGAGAGCAGGTAGGTGTTTACAGTTATCTACTCATCTTATTATAATGGAGCTTGTGTGTGTTTCTCTCTGTAACAGAAACTATATTACTACTCAAGTCACAATTCCCTTAGTTATTTAAGTCACATTCTCTAGGATTTTATTTCTATCTAAACCTCAATTACTATTAAACTTGATTTACATTATTAATACTGTTCACCATATCTACATTGTATTTACCTCGTACCCCACATGTACGGGTTAGGCACAAGGCCCTATTAACGTGGGACCACCCACAAACCGAAGCTCATGGGTGGCAGGTGAAAATTTTTCGTCGATCCCGTCGGCATTCCCCTCAAGGGGGCGCCTCAGGCGCTGGGCAATAAACCCAGCCCTACCCCTTTAAATCGAGGGGGCATGTATTGCCTGGGGGATAGCCCCTGGGATTGACGCTATTAACTGTGTGATCAGGGCCGG